>OX451215.1:163362886-163920755 GCA_949628195.1 Phasia obesa
AATGGTTAAGAGAATACAACCGCCAAACTATTTATCAGAATTGTTTTAAACTTGGAACATCCATTGATAAAAAGCTATGCTTTTAGAATATTTTTTGATATATATAAATTTAAGATACAGACAAGGCTTTAGCGAATCAAATTTGACTACCACGAAAATTTCCAAACATCTACTTCTTGTAACTTACAAAAAATTACCATATCGCCCCATGTTTAATGATTTAAAACAGTTCCACTCAATACCATGCGTTTGAGTAAAAGAGCTGGCAAACAATCGATAGTACTATCGATAGTGTCGCTAGCTTTGTTTCCATTTGACTGTCGATAGTTTTTTTTCGATAGCGATACTATCGTCAAAAATTCGGTACAGTACTAAATAGATTTATAGAACAACGCCAAATGTCGTTTATAAAATTATGTGCCTTACGATATTTTTTGCAATTGCAACTTCGACAGTATTCGAAAGAATGATGAACATGATAATTCAGATAGAAGATCTAGATTAAAACAAAAATATCTGTTGATATATATATATATATATATATATATATATATATATATATATATATATATATATATATATATTTGTTTTTTTTTTTAATTTAATTAATGAATTTTTTTTATTTAATTAACAATTACAAATTATACTCTAACTTAATCAATCGAGCAAAGTGACGCAGAAATTCGCTCGTTGCAGTGAGAGGGAAAATCGAACGCACAACCCCCAGACTGATATGCTAGCACAATAACTACTAGCCCACCAGAGCGCCCGATAAATTGGTAGTTATAATAATTATTAGTTAATTGTTTTAATAACAAAATTATTGGAGATACTGTTATGATCAACGATTTCGATATAGTATTTATATAAAAATAAATCTCATTATTAGATTTTTATTTTTTAATAACCAAACTGAAACCAAATTAAGTTCGTTAAACTATCGATAGTTTTTCAACTATTTATCGAAAATATCGAATATGGGGACTATCAATAGTTTACCAGCTCTATCGTTTAACGCATACGTCGGCACATTTGCAAATTTGTCTCATCAACACTGATGGACCACAGTTAAACCTTTCGCTGTTTCATCCTATTGCTCAGAAAAGCAAAAAAAGCGAAAAACTTTTCTACAGCTCTTATGTATGTTTAGCAAACTGGTACGTATACCTTGCCTTCATTTTTTTAATTCTTTTTAAATAATTAAAAGTTCTTCGTTAGCTCTACCAAAAAAGGCGAAGACAAAATCACCATATACGAGTCAACTGTTAACGATTTATGACATTTCCGACAACGAATATACTTTAAGCACACAACACAAGGCGACAATGTTTTGTATTGACGACGACAACTAGAATTAGAAAAATGTTCATTGGTACACACTTTGTGCATACGTAGACTTTGATTTTTACCAAATAGAGTAAAACTAATGCGAAATAGTATACCGCGAAAGAATCTTATAAAATCACTATAAATATGTGTTTAATGTTCTGTTTAATGTTTGCGTAAAATGCCATTTTTAAGGAGCATACTTTAAGGAGCATATACCTTACTTAAGTGCTTTTCTAAATTCTAATATAAATTATTAACTGAGCGCGTTTAACTTTGACACAAGACTGTCAACTCTGCACTCAAAATCCAAAAAACAAGAAAAAATCAGCCATTAAAAAAAATGAATAACTTTTTAACATTTAAAGTTAAGAGCGCATTAATTTCTTCTAGTGCATAGTTTAAGGCTATTGGAATATTTTAGTATAATTTCTTTAACTTTTTATAAGCAATATATTTACAATAACAACAATCAAACTGCGAAAAAAAAATTAAAAAAAAAACAAACTGCATATTTTACCAATTAAAAAAGAATTTATTCGTATTAGCTATACTAATGCTGCTGCCTCTGCTACTAATATAACCCGTCCTCCATTACCTTTTATCTGTTGTTTACCTCAAATTATTGCGTAAAATTATTGCCGCCACAATAAACGCATTTAGAAAAGTGATAACAATTTACAAAACTGCAACACATGGCGAAAGCTCAGTCGGTCCCTTATCTTATCACGATAGAACACTTTAAGCAAAAAATTGCATACAGGTTTAACTTTTAAATAAGTTGAATGCGAACAAGTATAAAATCAATTTTTTAAGGGTCAATAACATCAAGGCCATTTTACCGGTAAGAAATTCGAAAAAACCTTCAAGTGTTGAAGATAAATTAAAACAAAAAAGTTTTATTATTCTTCTAAAATATGTGTCATTGATCTGTATTTCGAGTAAAAAACTACACTGTTAATTAGTCTTTAATAAAACAAATAATAAAAAAATTATAAATTAATTAAAAAGTGTCACTTTTTAAATTTAATTTTATTACAAAACAAGTCATTGGCCTTAATGTCAACCACTTGTCGTCGTATTGTACGAGCATGATTGCAGCTTGCTTTTAAAATTTTATATATTTTTTTTCATTTAGTGAAGGGATTAGTGACATTATTACACATTAATTTACCTAATTACTGGTTCACCTAAATTTTTTTTATAATCTGTTAATTCAGCAAGCCTTAAATGGACGGGTATTACAAAGTTTCAAAATGTTAATGATGTTATAATTTACACAATTTTGAAAGGTATAAAAAAATTATTAAAAAAATAGTGAAACAAGCAGAATCAGTTATCGAAAATTGTGTAGAAAAATAATTTATCAATCATAAAAATAATTTATAAAATAGTTAACGATTATGTTCATATCAAAAATCGAAAACTTTAGAAAAAAAACTATAAAAATTTATTTTCCAAAATTTTTTATAAAGACTAGAGGCTGCAGTAGTCGTTATCGGAAAGTTATCCGTGGTATTAATTATTGGAATTTTTATTAAAAGTCTGTTGAATTTTTTTATTTATATTTAAAAACAATATAGAATTTAAAAAGCAAACTACCATTAACAATAGTAAGAAATTTATAGTTAATAATATAATAAAGTTATTGAAAAAAAAAATAATAAATTAATATTAAAATTTTCGATAACATTAAATAAAGGCTTACAAAAATTTACTACAAAATAAGAATCAAAATTTAAAAAAATGTGGGAAATATTTGGCTATAGAAATTTATAGATACACAAAATAAATTAATCGATAATATTGATTGTGCGGGTACAAAAATATTTTTTTATTTATATGATATACAATTTTTTTTTATTGGCAAATTAAAATGCTATGACATTTTTTATGAAAACCTTATATAGTACAGTACACATTAGTAAATGAAAATTATCATTGGACGTAAAAAAATGATTATAATTTTTATCGGTAATTTAATTCGGTTAACGGGAAACCACCAATATAAAAATTTACATAATATTGTTTAATATAAATTTTTCTTAACATTAAAACTTTATGATATGATAACATCAAATATTTTCGATAACTTTAAATGATTACCGAAAATTTACATTAAATAATAAATTATTGCCTTAAATGCAGTTTTCGAAAATATATCGATAGCATAATAAAAATGTATTAAAAATTCTTGTATAGTAAATTATCGATATAACAAAAAAGTTATAGTAGTATTACTATAAAATATATTGACGATAAATATGTATCTAAAATTTTATAATATCATTCTATGTTATTACGTAAAATTAAAAATATAAAATATTTTTAAGAAAATAATTTTCACAAAATTTTTATTTAAATAGTATGTCCAATATTAAATGATATAAATTCGAAAACCTTAATATAGAATAATATTAATATAATACCTGCAGATAATATATTTTTAACAGAATTGTAAATAATAAATCCTTTTCCCGAATATTTTTAAAAAGCTATCGATATATTAATCTTGAAAAAAATACAATTCTGATCACGTTATTACAAGCATGTAAAAGTTATCGGTTATTTAATGAAGCTATCGAATGTTTTCCATGAAATATTATTATGAAACTTTTAATATGCTTTCCAATATATTTTCTATTGCATTGTAAAAATATAATGATTTAAAAAAAATAATAAAAATTTAATCATATAAATAATTATCGAAAACTTATCAATAACAATATAGAGCTATCGAAAACTTTCTATTGAAAATTGTTTTTTAATGAATCAATTATTATAAATTTTCTTTCTGAATATATCGAAAATTTAAGAGTACAGGATCGAAAAATTTTCTGTAAAATAATTCGTAGACAAAAAATTTGTATAGTATAATTTGAACATCGGTATCAAATGATTTTTAAAGAACTATCGATAACAAAAGATAATTAAACTATCGGTAACCATAATAAAATTAATGATTAACTATTAATTAATTAATCAATATAATAATTAATTAATTAATCAATTCAATTAATTAATTAATCAATATAATATAATAATTCTCATAATATTTTTAATAGAAGTTTTGGTTAACCTCGAATATTTTCGATAGCATTATCGAAAATTTACATTAAATAATATTGTAACTTGTAACTATGTACCTTTATCTACGCAGTGCTGTTAAATAAGATTTGTTTTCTTGTGTCACTGAATTTTCAAAAATAAATAATGAAATAATACATTATTGACTTAAATATAGTTATCGATTTTTATAATTTAGCATAAAAACTAATTGTGTGAATATTTTAAAGGAAACTTTCGATAACATTAAATAGTTAACGAAATTTACTATTTAATGTGATTGATTACATTACAAATGTTTTCATCATAAACAAAATTAATGATGATTAACGATTTATTAAAAATATATTTATTTATATTTTATATAGTTTCGAAAATATTTCTTCTGTATGAAATTAAAAACATAAAATAGTAAAATATTTTCTTTTTAATATCAAATCGATAAAGTTAATTTTAAAATTAAAATTGTTTATAAAATTTAAGAGATTTAGAAAATTATTTAAAAAGTTATCAATAGTCATATATATAAATATATATTTATTTTTTTGTAACCAGGAATGATAATTTCCAGTACACCAACTCCATAGTTAAGTTAAATAACTTTATAAAATAATGCAATAATATAATACAAAATAATACTTTAACGCACACCATTCCAACCACAAATCCCAAATACATTTGAAATGAGAATGCTATTTATGCCTACGCATTTTTTTACCATAAACTTGAACTTGTAATTCTAATTTTACGCACACAATGTCAAAGTTGATGGCCTTACAATATGGCTCAATAACACCACCCACCAACTTACTGGCAAATGTGAATAAACTGTTATTTCAAGGAATCCTATGAAAACATAATACCCGCACCCGCTGAGTATGGATAAATATGTATGTATGTAAAATTATTTGTTAAAATACAAATGTGACTGTGTAACAGCTATTAAATATTTAATATCCTGCGCACGCACTTGTACACACTTGTATAGATACAAGAGAAGAAAATAAAACGTCTACAGCAGTGTAATGTAATGTAGAGCAAACACTCTGCTTTTATTACTAAAATGTGAAAATAAAGCCAGCAAAAAACATTCAACCCAAATATCTACAAACCATTCCGACCCAACCTGAAGCAGCCCAGGCAGCCGAAAATATGATCCAAATAAAACTTTTGTTTGAACACATTATTTATGTAAAATTGTCAAATATGTCTAGACATTGAAGGTCATTTTAGGTTTTATTCTTCTTCTTCTTTTTTGCTGTTATTACGGTTGCTTAGTAGGTATATACAAATGTATGTATGCATAACAGTTATAGAACCGAAAATGTTCATCAGCAAAAACAAAAATCACACCATTCAATTCAACTGTAACGGTACGTAACGTTACAAATCGTTAAGGGGGATGGTGTTTGTTGCCTCTGCCTTTCCTTTAGCGATACAAATTTTGTCGTTGGGTTTATTTTAAGGATAGAATGTAGTAAGGATTAGGAATAAAAATGTTTAGTTGTTTTATATGATAAATATAAGAATACGAAGCATGAAATTTAAGAAATACTAAAATTTAAGCTGGAAATTATAAACAAAAAATATCTAAATTTTAATTCATAAATTTTTTTTCTTCTTTTAAGCCAAAAAAAGTTGTATTTACACATGGATGCTAAAGCCATTTTACCCAAAATATAATCATATTTAAATATTAATGGTGCAATATTTGCAAAAGCAAAAGAATTTCTCAAACCAGGAAAAATATTTTTTTTTTAATGATAATTGAGTAAAAAGCAGACATGGGGGGATTCAATTATATTTCCAATTACTAATTACATTCTAATTGAAAGCAGGGACTTAAATCAATTACAATTACTTGTAATTGAAATTAGTAATTGGTAATTAGTAATTGGAAATTTTCAATTACTAATTACATGTAATTATAATTGGAAAAGTTCAATTACAAATTACAAGTAATTGTAATTAGGCAGTAATCATTACTTCCAATTGAACGAAATTCAATTATATTACTTTCGTTGAAATCATTTTCCCGCCAGCTTAACTTTCTAAAAAGTTTAGAACATTATGACCATTTAAATTCATAATAATTATTGAAAAAAAAAACAATTTGTTCTTTAATTTTCTACAACGTATGAAATTACTTGTATTTCGTTTATAATTTCATTATAAATAAACAATTTACTTTTATTTTTAATTGATTCATAAGTTCATTTAACTTTAAATTTGTTTAAAAAGTAAATCATTTTTAAAACAAACCCGATTAACAACAACAACAAAAGTGACTAATTAAATATGGTATTAAATAATTTTATTAAAAAAGAGTAATTTTGTCTGCTTTTGATTTAAACCCAAAATCAATTATAGTTGAAAAATTTTAGGGGGAGAACAAAAATAAATTAATTAATTTGCAAACAAATTTCATTGTGTGACTTAATTAAATTTTGTATGATAAACGACAATATTTTGAAGGTGGATTCGAATTGCACAGTGGGGTCATTATTGAAAATAATAGTATGACTGAATATAAAATAATTCCCTATGCTTTAGTTGTAGTTTGGTTAACAACACTGGCCGTTAGAATAAAAATGTTACACAGAATTCAACCCAAAACAGGGCAATCCAAACAAAGCTAATAAAGGGGCTGGAAACTTATACAGCCAACGAAGGAAAATTCCTTGATTAAGGGTATTATATGTGAACCCTCGCAATTCATATCATTAAAATACAATAGTGTTTGAAATAGTAATTATAAGTAATAATATAAAGATTTACCTGATACAAAGGAAACACAGCACGGATTCACGGGGAGAATTGTTGTAACACAAATACGTCTAGCTTAGGGGAAAAATGGCCTGGAACGGAATTTTAATTTAATGGTGGTAGGTGGTCGGATAAGAGTCAACGTGACTAGGTGCCGACGTTAATCTTGATCACATCACATTTGACCACAACACAGCCGTTTATGTGTAGGTGCGCGCAAAACCTAAAGACAAAATGACAACTAAAACAAAAGTATCTGAGCAGTGAAATCCCCGGCAGTATTCAATGATGTACTGTTTAGCGCGATACATTAGGATATTAAGCTATATGAAGTTAGGGAACTGGTATAGTGAAACTTAATTAAAAAACAGTGCGAATACGGCCAACAAAGTAACCAACTTAAATGTCATGGGCTGACTCACACATGCGAGAGAGCGAGAGATGCGAGAGGGAAAAAAAGGTGTATGCTAGATTATAATAGCAACACTGGGAAATCAATTTTTTGGCATTTTGAATATTTATACCTATTGTTAGTTTATGGTATATTTAAGATATAACAACTAAAAATTCTGGAAAGTATGAGTGTGATTTATACACAAAGAGTTCCGTACCACCGCAAAATATTCAACTTTACAAAGTGCCATAAATAAGGAATGGGTTTCATGGAAGTTAACAACACTAAATTTCATAACCACATAAAGTTAAAAAAGTATGAAAAAACACGACATGCTTTTCACATATAAACCACCACTTTATCGTTGTACTGATATTTTATCCTAAATGTATGCAACTAATTTGGTTGCATCAAAAATTTAACAAAATTATTATTAAACTAGATTAAAATTTTTAAATAAATTTAACGCACCATTTTATTTGCTGTTAAAGCTGCCATAGAAATATCTATCTATCTATATCTCCCTTTATTACTTAGAGATAGAGACCTTAATATTCGAGCAGTCGGAGAGAAATCCATTTGTTTACGTAATCTTAATATAAAAATTAAAATTATGTTGTACACTAGGGAAGCATTAAAGATTTGTAATTTTTAGAAAAATTGTTCATGCTATAATTTTAAAATAAATTTGTTGTTAAGTAATCAGCAATTAATTTTAAAACAAACTCTTGCAATCGACCCCACAGTGCTTTGTTAAACAAAACGATCAAACATGGCTGTCGATTAGTAAATGCAAAGAAATTAAATATAACAAATATAAAACATTTTCATTTCATGTCAATGTCCAATAAATAAATTATTTATAAAAAAAATACAACAATTTTAGTATTAAATGTCAACGAGACAAAAACATGCATGTCAATGGGTCTATTCTTTTACAATTCTCTCCTTTTCTTTAAATATAAAATTGTTTAGCTAGGCATATAGAAACATTGTTAAAAAGAAAACAGAATGTAAATAAATTAACTTTAAATTCCCCGGGGTACGGAAAGTGGTCAAATGACGTCGTTTGGAAAAATAAATGCTGTACATACATATACAAAATAAACATGTATATAAGACATTGTTGGTATTACATTACCAACAACAAATTTACACTATTGTACTGTAATACAATTAGGTATACAATCGATATAACATTGCAAAAGGTGCTTCAATTGAAGAACTATTTGGTAATAAGACTTTAATCTAATGGACTTTTCTCAAGAGAAAAGTTTAGGAAAGTTCTTCAATGTAGCTTTGTAGAGTTATGGACCGAATATCGATAAACTTGTTTATCAAAAATTTAATTCATTACTTATAATTGATTTTCCAGCGCTTTATTCAATTAAGCTTAGAGAATGAACAAGTTTTTACAATTTAACAAAAAAATAATTGCGATAACTGGTTAAATTTTATTATTCACATGTTTTTCAGTTAATAGATTTTGCAACTGATTTTACAGAAATAAGTCATTTGAAGTCTCCTTTTAATAAAAAGCAATTTAAATTCATGCTAAAAAATTTTAAAACACAAATATTTTGTTTTTGGTGACTCCAAAATATGATTTACTGGGACGTGAATAACATGTCTGACGCCTGACTACCTTCTCTAAAGTCATTGACTTTAGAACTTGTTCAATTTTTTAATTATTACTTTAGCGTTCATTCAAGGTTTGTATATCCATTTTTCTTTTAATTTTGTTTAATTAGTGAAACAAAAATTAATAAAAATAAAAAAATAACTTAATGACTTTAAGCTATAATTTAGGCGATTTTATTAGTGAGTGACTAATTGCATAATAAGAAACGCAACAGTAATGAATCACGATTTAAGACTCATACACAAAGCTTTAAGGACCTTGAATATAAGCTTTTAAATATAAACTTTTGACTCAATAATTTAAAATGTATCCGATGTAAGCCGATGTCAATACAATCATTTCATAGATTTGAACTAAGGGTATGATCAAAAGATTTAGACTAAGTCCGATCATCGTATTTTACATTCATCCTTATGGTATGTTTTATTTTTGTTTAATTTATTTAAAACATTCTACAAAAGCTTATTTAAGGCTGTTTTAAATTTTTCTTTCAAACATTTTTATTAAAAACATAATAAACCTGAATTTTTTGATTTTTTATTTATTTATTAAGTGTTACAATAAAAAATACAAATTATATTTAACTTAATTATGCAGTAGTAGAAGACCTTCATGCGTTGTAGTGAAACACCCAGAGTATCTGATAGACTAGCCCCTGTCGGGGCTCACCTTCAAATTTTTAGTGTGTGTGTTGGCTCATAAAGAAAGATTTGAGAGTTTCGAAAAAAAAATGATTAGGCAGTCTGAGTAAACTGAGCCTATGTTCATTGTAAGCTTAAATTCTCGTGAAGAATAAGTTGAGAGATCCCTAAGTACTTCTAATAAATCTGGAAACTCAGATCCCCTTTTTTAAGCGCAACGCCATCTTAAACCGAAACTTGAAAAAAAAATAGCACAACTCTAACTGCTAAGCTTTTCGCTTGCCTGCAGTAAACACCCGGAGGCTTTGGTGGGAATTGTACCCACAAACCCCTAGACTGATAGACTACCACTGCACCAATCAGGCACTCGTTTTCAAAAAAGTTCTGAGACCTCGTTCAAACAGACTTGCGAAATCGTCTTTTGAAGGAAATTTTGAGAATTATTTGTTTTAAAGAAAAGACTTTTATTTTTTATAGTGATAATCTCTTGGGCTGAAATTTTGAAAAAGATTTAAAAATATCCAAATTGTTGCTTTTGCTTTAATTTTATTTAATTTATCGGTATCGATGTCGTTGCGGTAAAAAGGCGACTCAAAGCATTTTGTGCTTAAACTAAAGTTTAGTTCAACTCTTTGACCAATTATTTGGTAAAACCATGAAATAAAAGTTTTGTCCAGAACGGGCTGCACATTTAACAATTATATTTTGTTAGGCTAAAGATATGACTACTCATTGTTAATTATAATTGAAGATACAATAGACAATATGAATAATTTTTAAACAATTTTGATTAAATTTTTTAATTAAAACAAACAAACATTAAATCATTCATTTAGAAAAAAGAGCTTAAATTTTCCTTATATTTTCATTTAGTCATTCTATTTATCTGACTGACTGCCTTGTCTTTTATGTAATAAATATGTGTGTGTATGTGTGTGTGTGTGAAAATCCAAGAAAATATCCTTGACAAAAAACATTAACATTTAAATTTCAGCTAAATAAATTGTTGTTGGGAAATGTGTAAATGCTGGAGTATGCGTGTGTATGTATGTGCGCTCCTTTAAGCACAATGAACCTTTTTATATGTTTTTGTCAGACACAGCCAAACATACACACACACACACACATATTCCGAAACAAATGTCAGCCCAGACAAACTTAGGCCTGGTAACATAAACCGTTGAACCAAAAAAAAGAAGAAACCATTACAGCAATGTCTGCCCGTTAATACCAGCCAGACTTACATACATACATACATACATATGTATGAATGCACAAACAAGCACACAAATACGAATACTTAAGTTTTATTACAACCATCTTTACGTAAATAAAAAAAAATATAAAATATTTAACGAATGGTTTTAGACACCAAGAGAAATTAAATTAAAAAAAACAACAAATACAAATACAACTAAATTGTTGTTGATTGTAACAGAAACATGTTAAATATTGAGGTTATTGGGCCATATAAATATTTGACACACACCATAAATATTAAAAGTTAAGACAACTATTTTAGTCTACCTTAAGGCTGAGATAATAATAAATTCAATGTAAATAAAGATGAGCAAAAAAAGTTCAAAAACTTAAATATGTCAGGATAATCGTTATGGAAGTAATTTTTTATGGTTTGTATTAGAATCCGTTTATTACTTTTGGAAATATTTTAATTTAATATAAATATTTTTTGTATTTAAATTGTCAAATCTATAAATATAATAAAACAGTAATTAATTTTCTGTCTATCCTTCTATCGCATCGCGTAAAAACTACTGGATGGATTTTAACAAAATTTTGTGAGGAGGTACTTTAGTATCCTGATTCAAATATAGAATTTTTTCCACAAAAATATCTTATTTCCAATAGAAATTGGAGAAAAGGCAGTGAAAAAATGCAATTTCCGGTTTAAAGAACTGGGATATTTTAAACACTATTGCATGACATTAGGTGCCAATTGAAAAAAAATTGTATTTGATTTGTATTTTTACTTTGTGGAATTACAACGTTTTTAAAATATTTTAAACACCTTTTACAGAGCTTTACAATAATTTGTAGAATTTTTTATAAATTTTAAAATTTCATCCAGCGATGGGTACCTTTATATAAAATAAATACATAAACCATAACTAAAGCACTAAAAAATAAGAGTCCTACAATTGGGGTGGAATACTCAACGCAAAATCGAGCTAAATATTGTCAGGACGCCTTAGATCCTGATTCCAATATAGGATACTTTTTTTAAATATTTAATTTCCAAAAAAAATTTAAATTACGCCGATTTAAAGATACTGCATACTTTAAGGCGTCTTTTTTCTTGCTTTTTGAAAGCAGGATATTTTAAACACGATTGCGCAACAGAGGGCGCTGTTTTAAAATAATGACAAAATATTAATTACTTACTGCCAAATAGCCACTTGAATAAAATTTGTGCTTAATATATACTTTTACTTTGTAGAATTACATTGTTATTAAAATATTTTAATTTATTTTAAATATTTTTAATTTTTAGATTTTTAAATAAATTTTAGAATTTTATGCAGGGATGGGTACCTTTATATAAAGTTAATACTTGAGAGTCTTAAAATTTGGTGTGGATTGCTTTAAAAGCCAAATTGAAAAATATATTGTCAGGACGCAAACAACGTGTGTGGGCACAGCTAGTCAATTATAATTGACTTTATTTAATTTAATCGAGAAAAGAGTTAAATTTTTTGTAACACAATTTTTTATACATATTTAACCCCTAAAATTCGTGTTTGTTTTATTACTTTACCACGAATACTAAATATGTGCTAAATTAACCCTAAAAGACATTTTATAATTTGATTTATTTCTAGCTTCAAGTTCACTGTGGAGCTTTGATGCATTTAGAGACTTATTATAGAATTTTAAGAAGGATATCTTTGCAGGATATTTCTTTGTTTTCCTTATTTGTCTTTTTTTTAAACACATCCTTATAACTTCTTTTAAAGACCTTAAGCATGCTACAGAGATTTGTATTCAATTTTTACCCTTAGAGATATACTACGCTTATAGTTTTTTTTTTTTTTTGTAAATATGTATGCTTGGCATACATATAGGCGTTTTTTATTCATTCATTCAAAAGCCGATTGAATTATTTTGTGCTTTTAAATGCAATATATGGAAAAATGTGTGGGCTTGTGTGTGACGCATGATGTGGTCTTTGATACTCTTGTGATTATGAAAAATCAAGTCACATATTTTTCATAAATGACGTCAAATGAAAAACTTATTTAAACTTAAAGAGAGAATAAAAAGAACATATTATTAAAAATATAAAGTAGCATTTTGTGTTTCTATTAAGTGAAATAATTAATAATAAATTTGTTTAATTTTTTTTAGGTAAGTCGGTCGAGTTAACTCGATTTGTTATTATTAACCAAGGGTAAGTGTAACATATATAATTTATTAATATACAAATCTATGTGATAAAAATCAAATATATTTTAAAATTCATATGTAATAAAAAGATTTAAAATTGTCGTATTGCACATAAAGTTCATGTTTAACGATTTACATATACATATATCTTATATATATAATCCTTACAATTCCTATAAGGAACATAGGGCATCAGTAAGTGATCTCCATCTGATACTGTATGATACTGCTCTTTTAGCATCATTCCAGGTAAATCCAGCAACTTGTAGTTCGGCTTGAATCCGGCTTCTCCATGTATTCTTAGGGCGTCCCCTCCTTCCTGATTCCTGTGCGTTGTATTCAAGAAATTTCCTATTGATGTCATTGGATGGGTATGACCCATCTATCTATATTTGCATATTTTTATCTCATATTCAATTGGAGGTTTATGCGTTCTAAGCCATATCTCAGAATTTACTAATGTTTGAGGCCAAAATCCTTCCTGATTCCTGTGCGTTGTATTCAAGAAATTTCCTATTGATGTCATTGGATGGGTATGACCCATCTATCTATATTTGCATATTTTTATCTCATATTCAATTGGAGGTTTATGCGTTCTAAGCCATATCTCAGAATTTACTAATGTTTGAGGCCAAAATATTTTGAGGAAGTTATTTTTGTATATCAAGAATCGTTTAATTCCTGATCTCAGAGCCATAAAGTAGTACTGACTTAACATTGCTATTGAATACTAAACTTTTTGTAGATACTGCAATGTTAGCTGCTTTCCAGAACTTATTCAATACTCCAATCACTTGCGTAGCCTTAGTCAGTCGGATTTGAATATCTTCACTACAGCCACCGGAAGTAGCAATAATGCTGTTCAAGTAGGTTGTGACATCTTTAAGCTGTTTTCCAATCAGTTAAAAATTGATAGCTGTTCGTTCCATTGAAACGCATTGATTCTGTGCATGGAATTTACAGATTCACTCATAATAACATTAAGTATGGTATTGAACAGTAAAGGGGATTGAACACACCCTTGTATTATATCTCTTTTACTGCTTATGTTTTCGCTAACTTGATCTTCAGGGAGCACTGAACAAGTTTCATTTATATACAAACATTCCACGAGTTTGATTAATTTATCTGGAATTCCTTTACACTGCATATCGCCTTCCATATCGCGAAGTGGTGGAATAAGTCAAATACACGTTGAAAATCTATAAATATCAGAAACGGTTTACCGATTTAGTAAAAATTTTTAATTAGAATTTTTTCTGCTTATAAATAAAATTCACTTTTGACAAATTTGAAATAATTAAATATACAACTTATGTTTTCGTATTAACATTTTCCCTTGCACAGCGGGAGATTGGACAAAAATAAGAGGACATATATTAAAATTCATACGTCCAGTATATCTCGAAAACTAGAATCAATTTAACAAAATGCAGAAAAGATTGAAATTCAAATAACCATGAAACAATTCTTAGTTGCTGCAGTCCAAAAGTTACCTAAATTTCTGAACTTGAAGTATATCTTAAGGCAGCGGTCGATCGGTAAAATTTAACCAAAAGTGGATCTTTATTTTTTTTTAATTGACCATACACTACTATTCGAACTATTCGAAAGTGCAGAAAATAGAGTCGAATTTCTAGAATTTTTTTGGCTTTATTTTATGCATTTCGCAGAGATTTCTCATTTTCGAGAAAAAGATTTGTTTTCTAATTAAGGCAGTGGTACAAAACCAAAGGGTATGATATCCTAAGCTTCCTCCAGAGTCTGCAGCGCGGCCTATACCTTCGTATGGGAAGTGCGATTTCCAAAATCGGCTAGGTAAAATTAAAAAGCGTTTAATGGTGCTCTTCCATTAAAACTTGAGATAAATGGAACACCTCCAGCCAAAAATTTGAGTTTAATGGTGGTCCTCCAGTAAAATATGAGTAATAAATGTTGCTCCACCAATGTTTTATTTATTAAAAAGAATTTACTAGGATATACACGATAACTAAAACAATTACAGGTGGCTCAATCATGCAACCACCAATAGCTGTGCCGGAGTACAGTTAATTGAGGAAGCCAATCAGCCAGTACGAGAGTGAGACGGAAACCACTCGAAGGCCGAGCAACAAGGACACCGTGATTGACTTTAAGCGATAACCACATTAAACGCGCGCAGGTTGTTCCTCAACCCAAAGCTACTTTACGACTAAAAAAGCTTTATCAATAAATTTTAAATAACTGCTTCTCATGCTTATTAGTAGGCTTTAATAAATTAATAAAAAATATAAAAATCTGAATTAGTTAGTATTTAACCATCCCGAATATAAAACTAAAAATTCCTGACGCATGTGACGTCATTAGTTAATTTTTGTTAAGTGTTGACCCTTTTTTGTAATTTTATATTTTAGAATAAATGATTTTGAAAGTGGTATAAATCAAAAATTTTAAAAATCTAATAAAAAATTTTCCTTGATTCTTTAAGTCTTCTATAAAGTCATGCAGTTAATTTTTAAAATGGTATAAGTCATTTCAACCTTTTAAAAATACAAATAAATTTCACAATCATAATAAATACTTATTTGTTGGCACTATATAATTGTCAAATTATTTTATTTCATATTAAAAAATTATTTTTTAATCCTTTCGAAAAAAGAAATATGTAACTTATACCACTTTCATAATCAAGGGTTCAAATAAATGCTTGAATTTTAATAGTTTGTTTTTGAATATAAGTATAAATTGATTTTTAAAAGACGGTCGATCTTTAGAGTTTTCCGACCACTGCATCATAATTACATAAGTCTGCTAAATACAATACTTTATACTCCTAAAACGTAACATTGTAACTATATTTAGGTGAAAATTTTCTTCAATATTTTATTGTTCTTTTATTACAAATGAAATCAGCAGCATTAGAAACTTTTTTAAAAGATAATCCCACCAAAGAAAAACTTTCTATTTCACTTCCAACGAAGTGTTTGCTATAAAAAATAATGAATTTTTAAGTTTCATTTTCGTCTTGATTTTTATTTCAAACATGCGAGTATATAATTTTCTTTTAAAAACAACTCGTGCACAAGTTGAACAATTTTTTTTTTTTTTTTTTTGTTTTTTTTTTTGTTTTATTATTTCATTAATAATAAAAGCGAATATTGTTTTCCTTTAAAAAAGTTAATATAGAAAACAATTACATAAAATTAATGTTGCGCCAACTAAAAAAAAATGTTTTCTATTTAATTTTTGTTCATTTCTGCACTTTTTCAAAAAAAAAATGAGGAGTTTTCCTAACAATTGCTATTATTATTTGTTTTTTTTTTTTTTAGTTTTCTTTTTGCCTGCTAGAGTAGCAGCTGCCTTGGTATAAAAATTCACGCAATTCACAACATTAATAAAAAAGTGTTTCTTAAATTATAGTTTTTTTATAAGAAATGTAATGAAACAAATCACCATCAAAGCAACAGCAGCAAAAACACTTGCATTTTAGAAAGTTTAGTAGACAGACGACACACACACATACAATCGCAATATGTACTGGAGTAGTAAATTTAATTTTTTAAGTTTTTATTTCTTTTTATTTATTGCAGCGCCAAAATTATTACTTCAACTGTTAAGCGAAAATTTCGTTTGGATGAAATTGTTAAAAATCTACAACAAATAAATATTGAGTTTCTTAAAAATTTTCATGAGTTTTCTGCGATCATTAAAAAAATTTTTAGGTCAAAATGCAGTAAATACTTTTGGAGTGTATTACTGCAAATTACGGCCAAGGAAATCTTTTTGATTTTTGTTGTTGTTCTTTTAATTTTAAAACTCGACAAGATTGGTATTGGTCAAAAATAAGAATTTAAATTTCTTTAAGTCTTTTCGAAGCGAATTTTATTGAATTGAATTAAAATAAATTAAATTAAATTAAATTAAATTAAATTAAATTAAATTAAATTAAATTAAATTAAATTAAATTAAATTAAATTAAATTAAATTAAATTAAATTAAATTAAATTAAATTAAATTAAATTAAATTAAATTAAATTAAATTAAATTAAATTAAATTAAATTAAATTAAATTAAATCAAATTAAATTAAATTAAAAAAATTGAATTGAAATAAATTGAATTGAATTAAATTAAATTAACTTAAATTGAATACTTATTTGATTGAAAAGAAAAAGTTTAATAGAGATCTTGCATCAAACTAATCAGAGGGAAAATACTTTGAAAATTATCTTTAAGGATAAGCAGTAATTGACAGGCTGCAGTGCTGCTACTATCTTATTAACAATGATTTTGAGATTTTGTTACTCCTGTAATCAGAGTAAAATTAGAAGTGTGCAGGATTCCTTCTCCTGTTCGCCATACCAGCGTCTGAGTAAATGCTTCATGGTTGAATTTTCTGTTTCAAAATAAAAACTGTGTGACTGTGCTTCTTCTTTTTTCTGCATTATGTACGGCTCAAAGCTGAAGTTCTGCATAATAATTTATGTGCTATTAGCCAACTTCAATACCTAATGCAATTCGCATGGGTCGATCCTTAAAAAAAACAAACGACAACAATATGCAACTTCCGCAGATTATTTATTACTATGGCGAAATCCCTCGACAGATTGATTGCTACTGTGCTAGTCTATTAGTGAGGTGGTTGCGGGTTCCATTCCCGGCAAAGACTCTGGGTGTTTTCAGCAGATGATCCAAAGCTTCACAAGTAGTGTTGTCTTTAAAAAAAACAACAAAACAACAGTTTATAAAATAAAGTTTAAAATTTAAACTTTTTTCGTGTTTTAAAGTGCTACAGTGATGCCAACTTATTGCTTTCTGAGGTGTCTAATAGATATATTTAGACAATTATCTAATAAAGAAAATATCCATATATTGCTGAAGCAAGACACTTGTTTTTAACAAAACTATTTAAAAAATGTAGAAACTAAACCTTTGTGGTCGAATTCGACTCATACTTGGTCCATGCAAAGAAGTTTTGAATATAAAACATAATTTGGCAACTTTGATTTATTTCATTCTGGTTCTAAATAAATATTAACACAAAATCCAATTGTCTTAGATAATTATGTATGTGTGTTTCTATACTTTTCTTTAGTTTTCCGAATTCTCTTCAAAAAAATTTCTTTTTATCTCAGACTGGCCTCAAACAAATTAATTAAAATTATATTGTTAAAATCTCAATAGGCTAAAAAGGTTTTGCTTTTAAAGAAGAGAATATATTATTTAAGTGACCTACTTATTTGCTGTGGCAAAATATACATACCGATTTATAAGTATACATGTGTGTACATATTCTTTTTTAAAGAGCCAAAAAGTATGCCTTACAAATGTTTCCTTATTTTGTGTAACTTTTTCTGGGGATATGTCAAAAGAGGAAAAATTAAGATGCAATTTATATTCAAAATCAAAAGAAAATAATGCAGAGGATTAAGGGACACACATGATATTGATTGATATATCGTACATGTGGAATATGATTTTTTCTTTTTTTTTTTTTTGAAAAGCTAAATAAATTAATATATTTTTATAAGCTAAAGCTTCTTAAATATTGACATAAAACCAAATGGTGTAAGACGTATTTTAAAAATCCTCACGTATAAGATTTGGGGGAAATTTTAATATTTTATTCAAAAATCAATTTTATGAAATTTTCACATGTAGATAAGTATTTTGTATATTATGGGCTATTTGAACACCCTAACGAGTGGCGCCTATATTGTACTTAAGCATTCCGCAAAAATTATATAAAACGTTTTAAAATATTCTGAGTTGGAAAAACATTAACATCCTTTAAAAAACGTTATCTTATAACTCCAGTTTTGCAGTTAATTGTTGACAATCCTGAAAAAACAATTTGACAGCTGGCATTATAGGATAGAAACTCGATTTCTATGTTTAACAATAGTAAAGCAAAATTATCTTAAGCGATGATGTACATATTCTTTAAAATTGAGGAACGTTAAGCTGTAACTATTGCGGGTGCTCATGATAAAAGTGTTATATTTTTTTAACTGAGCTGAAGATATTGATATAAATGTAAGTGTTTTTATTATGATAACCCTTTCCATGCGCCCCCTGCAATAATTATATTAATACATAAGACATTTCCTGACCATATACTCCTTCATTTCGTTAAGTATAAAAACCTGTCACAAAAAACTGTCTTGTTTTATTTAGCCTACTCAAATAATACTCAAAGTTTAAAAAAAAGGTTGCCTATATTTAGGCATTTTTTTGTCTTGTAAAATTGTTGTATGAAAAAATTATGATAAAAATTACATAAAAAAGCATTAAAATTTGTTAAATATAAACAATCCTAGTATTATAAAATTTAAAATTTCCCTTAAAAATATTGTAGATTCAACATCCTCGACCTTATCTAGGCATGAACTGTTATTGTCAATCTAATATTCTTCGTTTCAGAAAACCAACCAATCAACCTTCCAATTTTAAACAACTTTAACCATCCAGATCTTAGTAAATATATAAACATGTTTTAGTTCCAAATAAATTCCAAAAATACAAAGCATTTATTTTTACATTTAATTTATAATTACAAATTATAAGATAAAGAAAAAAAATCTATAACATCACCATGAAGTTATGTTTTAAAGCAGGAACTCCTCGCTTCATTCTTATAACACGGTCTTGCTCTGACATCTTTTACTATTTGCGTCATATTTTCGTTTAACAAGGCAGAAATCCGATCGAGGCTACTCAATTTTAAAATACAGAGTTTCTTTTTGCTCTTTTTTACCTTTGCCTTTTCAACGCTGCGGCGACTGAGTGGAAGCCATTTCGAGCAGATTACAGCGGCCGCTTCACAAGATTTAAAAATATTTACGGGTGCTGTTATGCCGATTTGGCGCCTTAAACTGAGGTTTAGCAAAAAATTTACGCTAACAATATTGACTCTCCTTAAAATTTAAATTTTAAGCAGTAACGAATAAATTTAATTTTTAAGTATAATTTTAATAAAGTTGTTTAAATTTTATTATTATTATTTGAATTTTTTTTTTTGTGTTATAAGGAAAAAGTCATTTGAGAATGGTTTTTTTTTAATCGTAGAATACAACTCCCTTTTTGTGTTGCTTTCTTGTATCGCTTCACACGTCACGAACTAGCCTTCTGGATAAGTGATGCTTATCTAAATTTTTAAATATAAATAATTTGACATTAAAAAATTGTGTGTGCAATAAAAAACTATAACATAACTTTAGGCTGTCATTAAAATATGAAAACAAAGCATAGTTAAAGGCTGTTTTAAAATTTTAATATAAAGGAAACAACTAAATTTACTTCCTATATTTCCGGTATTGCCACGAACTTTGCCACTTTAATGAAACCAACTTATCTTTAATCAGACTTATGTTTCTTCAAAAGAAAATAAAAACATGCTACACTGTATAAGACTCAAGAGAGCATGAAAATGAAATAAGAAAGGAAAATTCTCATACCGTTATTTCTTAAATACACAAAGTTAAATAACGATTATTTAAGACTGACACTAAGTAGTAGCTGCACGATAAAAAGAGTAAAAATGAAGAAATAAGATTTTTTAAATCCTATAAGATTAAAAAAAATATTTTTAATATAATAATATATAATATTTTAAATATAAAATATTTCTTTTATTTTTAAAGTCGGCTAAAAATTGGTTTATTTAAATTAAATTTTTTATTTATTTAATTACACTATGAGATAATATTAATGTAATTATTATTTAAACAAAGGTATTATCTTTTCTTGATATATTTTCATTTAGTTCGATTTAAGCGGTCATTGTGTGTAACCATTTTTGTTTGAAAAAGACAAGTATACTTAAAATGTTACCCCTATTTATCTTGTTTATCTTGTTTATTTTGATATTTTTTGTTTTCATACCCAGAACCACAAAATTGTGGAGACGCGTACCGCTCACGTGATTAACATTAATCAAGAAAATTATTGATTTTGCTTTGAAAGTACTCCACACCAATTGTAAGACTATTACTTTAATAGTGCTTCAGTTATGGTTTATGTATCTACTTTATATGAAGGTACCCATCCCTGAATAAAATTGTAAAATTTATAAAAAATTCTAAAAATTATTGTAAAGCTATGTACTAGTTGTTTAAAACAATGTAATTCCACAAAGTAAAATTACAAATTTTATTCAATTGGCGCCATCTGTTGCGCAATTTTGTTTAAAATATCCCACTTTCCCACTTTGTTTAAAATATCTCAGTTTTTAAAATATACCACTTTCAAAAATAAAAGGTGCGCAACCGTGTTTCAAATATCCCGAAAATTTTAACACGTTTAAACCGGAAATTGACTACTTTCACTGCTTTTTCTCCACTTTCTTTTGGAAATGAGAAATTTTTACGAGAAAAAAGGATTCTATAGAATCAGGGTGTATCCAGTAGTTTTTACGTGATGTGAATGCAAAAGAAAAGCAGACAGACAGACGTACAGACAGACAGGCGGAAATGAGTTACTATTTTATTATATGTATAGATAGATGAGAAACTATTTATGTCTGTAATAAAGATGACAGAATTGGTAGTCATAAGCAACATACATAATTTTAAATAATTTTTGCAGATTAAGCTCCTGGCTCCTGGCTTTGCCTAATATTTCGTATGCTATAGCAATATGGAACCTGTATGTTATGAACAATAATTTCAATAATTTGACGTAGTATACTGACCAGGAGCATTGGCATACTTCATATTTTATATGCATCCCAAAGGTATGCTATATTTTCGACAATAAACAATTGCAGTAAAATTCAATACATGTTCAGGGTTGTCAGATATGGCGATTTATCGCCAAACGTGGCGATTTTCAATCTTATTTGGCGATCAAATTTTCGATTTGGGGACATGACGACTTTTTGGCGATTTTTGAAATAGTTGGCGATATTGTTGGAGATTTTTCATTGACTTTTGGCCTACATTACAGACTGAATTAGGGAATATCAAAATGGATCATAAAGAAATTGAAGTTTTAGAAGTAAAATATGATTTTACTTCTAGAAACCGGAAACTATCAAAACATAAATTTATTAAAAGTTTACGAACATATTTCCACTTTCATATTTAAAAATATCTAAAGATGATTTTATTCATTTATTATTTAATGTTTACAAACATCTTTCGATTTTAAATGTTGTAATTCCTTATCACAAATAAAATTTTCTTGTTTTCAACATTTTTTATAAATCTTTATATACTTTTGGATACTTATCAACCATAATAGAAAATATTAATTTTTATTTTAGAAAAATTATAAAAAATATCATATTCTATATAATTATGTACAAGGTCATGTAGTTTCGTACTTGAAGAGTTGGAAATTCCAATGAATTTTTTATACTTATTTTTTAGCTACACAGAAAGTTTTGAGGTAAGCATTAAGTTCGTTTTATACTCTCTAAGTTGAAGGAATATTTTTTACATATTAGGTGATTAATTTTAAAGGATTGGATTTTTTTGTTATATGTATATGATGCTAATTACTGCATAGAAAGATCGATTTCTCTAATGATTTCCACATCGACTGTGAAACACATGCTGTAAATTTTATGAATTGAAATAGGGCATGTTGCATACATTCTTGATAGTAGTGTTGTATAAATGTAATTCCTCTAAAACTTGTTCTTAATAAGAACACGATGACAAACACCCTAAGGATAGGTATGTTTAGGTCTCCATTTATTATAATCACTATTTTTTATTGTTTCAAGCACAAACTTTTACCTTTTCCGTGTTCACTACTCATTAAAAAAAAATATTTATATATTTTGGCGACTTTTTTTCTATTTTTGGCGAATTTTAGCTATTTCGATTAAGTTTCTATTTTGTGATTTATTGAAAATATTTGTAAAATTAAAGAATATTGGTTATATTATAGGCAAATTTTTACAAAAAACTGTTTTGGCGATTTTGGCGATTTTTCACATCGATTTTGGCGAAATAGGTGAAAATAAATCTGACAACCCTGCACATGTTCGTCACATGTATGTGCACACATTTTCTCAAGTACTGAAATTTGTAACAAAAAATGCAATTGTGTAAATGCTGTATGTATATCACTATTATTTACAACGAACGTCAATCACCTAATCTGTCTGTCTGTATTTTTCTTTGTGTTTGCATCACGTTAAAACTACTGGATGGATTTTAACAAAATTATATGAAGAGGTACCTTAGTATCCTGATTCCAATATAGGATACGCAAAAATATCTTATTTCTAAGAGAAAAAGTAGTAAAATTATGGCGATTTTATTAAAGCAGTACATTTTAAGCAATGTTGCGCAATAGATGGCGCTGTTTTAAAATAATGATTAACTCATATCCTATCTGTCTTGTACAAAGTTTTATAATAATTTTTAGAATTTTATATAAATTTTCGAATTTTATCCAGGGATGGGTACCAATATATAAAGTAAATACGTAAGAGTCTTAAAATTTGATGATGATTTCAAAGTAAAATAGAACGAAATATTGACAGGACGCACACAACGCGTGTGTGGGCACAGCTAGTTGTAAATAAAATTCAATGTTGTCTCTCGATTGTAAAGAGATATCGCTTATTTCATTTATTTACCTATACTCTCCTAAAAAGGAATATCATTTTTATACTTTTCTATTTTGTTTGAATTTTAAAACCACAAAAGTTGTTAAACTTTGCGTTGAAATTTTTTTTTCGTCAAAACTCTCTTGTTATCTCTAAAACTACGGGGTAGATTTAAAAACAATGTTTATATGAGTAAAAGATTAATCAAATAGGGTAAACTGTTTTTAAGTTATACTGTTGTATATTGTTTTATGTTGTTTAACTTACTTTATTAGGGTTCCGTACCCAAAGAGTAAAAACGTAACACTTTTGTTTTCGCTAAAATGTCTGTCCGTCTGTTAGTAACTTTTATTAATCTCAGGTTTGTACTTTATTAAACTTTTTAACATTCATTTTTAAATCCAAAAAATATTCATTAATTTTAATTACAAAAAAGTACTTTTTAGGTTAAACAAAAAGTCTTTTTTATATATTTCAATTCCGCATGCATGTTTCTAACTGTAAAACAATTCAACTTAAAGTAAAACAATTATTTATAAAAAAAAACAAATTCATTGATCCGCCTCAAATCATACTTTATTTTTTATTAAATTACACATTTTATTTGTCTGCATTTCTGGCATCATTATTATTTATTAATATACCAAAGAAAATATTTAATGACTTTCTTGTTGACATTGTCAGAAAAAAATCCCTAATGACTGCCAGGCATGAATTTACTTGAATGCATGTTAAATGGAAAAATGAAAAATAGCAGAAAAAAATATCTACCACATTTTACAACAAATGCCTCAGGTAATTAAAAATATTTTATTTACAAAGCCCAAACAATAAAATTAATTTCCTAAAAGTAATTATATGAGAGAAAGAAAACGTAGAAAAAAGCAAAAAAATAAAAAAATAAAAATAATTGCCATGGTGGTGACCTTTTTCACTGAAAAGAAGAAATAAAAAACAAGTAATGCAAAGTCAAACTGCAAAACACTGCAATAGGTTTTTTAGTTACCGCCAAGGCTTTCAATTACTAAGCCAAGAGTTTACAAGAGCAATTATTTTCAAAATCTACTTAAAGTTAAAGGTTTTTTTTTGCAAAATATTTAAGGCCACATTACTGTTCATAATGAATTTTTATGTAAAAATATATGCTTTTTTATAAACATATTTTAAAAGCTTTTTATTTTATACATATTAATGCATATGCAATAGTGTACGAGTATATATGTATGTAAGTAAATGTCTGTATATAAAATGCCTTGTTCTACATAGTTTTAACTGTAACTACGCTTGACCTGGTTTACTTTAAATATTCGGTTTCGCTCAAACTGTTACGTTTCCTAGTACCTCCTCTTCTACTCGCCGCCATCACTTGAAAATAATACATAAAATAAAGTAAATGCATGCTTATGCATGTTTTATGTACATAAGTATTTGTGTGAGATACACGAACAATTTTCGTTTTATGTTTTTTTTTTATTGTATATTATAGGGGCTCCAGTAATAAATACGTGTTAATTTCATATTGTATATGTAGATATATACACACAAGCGAGCTGTATAGTAAACAAGCTCTATTTTGCAATTTTGTTTGTGTATAAGTGACCTACTTTGATTTGCTTAAAATCGCATTTTGGGGGTTGTTATGTTGAAAACTATCATTTTAAAACTATAAAAAATACAACATAAATAAAATAAAAAAAGAACGTTTTTTCCTTCATATTGACAAGGTCAGTTGTAGCGATGTTATTGTACTACGGCGTATAGGTTTAATTATTATTGCTGATATTATATTTTATAATTAGTTTGGTAGTAATACTGGAGAAACATAATTTACGTTTAACATATATATTTTAAAGTATATTTTTGGGGGCAATAAATCAAGGTAGTCTAAAGCATACTTTATGGGTGGCTTTTTTCACAAATTTAAAACTTTGGAAAGTCTAATTAAAAAATTCCAGTTAAATAAGGGAATGAACATATAGGAAACAGCTCGCGTGGAATGTCTTAATAATTACGCTTTGGTGACAATAAATCAATTATAAGAACAAAGTATTAAATATTACTAAAAAAAAATTTATTTCAAGAAATAAAGAGAGAGAAAGAGGGACACACACCTAGAGTCGTTGACGCAAATCTTCTTCTAATCAGTCTATAGGGACTTCTGACATTTATATTATATTTATTCATATTAAAACTTAATGCTAAAATTATTTTATTTTTGACAACAATCTGAGTATTATTTTTTAAAAAATAACCCTTTCGAAAAAATAATAGAAGAGAAAAAATAAATAAATCGGCCAAGTGCGAGAGTTGCGTACCACTGTAAAATAATTAACTTTATGTTTTAAGAACCATAAATAAGCTGCCTAAATTGTCCAATTGGTTTTTTACTAGTTAACAACACTTATTTCCGTACCTATATACAGTTTAAAAGCAAAACACTACAGAAAATAAAAGAAAAGTAAATATTTAATTATTTATCCTTAATGCATGCAACTGTTTTGTCTGCAATAACAATTAAACAACGTGATTATTACAAGTTGTGTTTTAGTTTAGTTTTTTTTTTTTTTTTGTTACCTTTACAGTAGTCCGTTAAACCACCTTCTAGCAAAACATTCCAGTCAGTGTGGCATCGCTAAAATATTAATAAATCTGTTGCCTAAATATTTTAGCCCGTGTTCCTGCCGGACAGTCGCAGATAAGGTATTAAACTGAGTCGTCCCCCTCATCATCCGGACAAATTTCGCTGTCACCAAGAGAGACTTTCGAAAGCTCCGACATATTTCTTTTCAAACAGGTGCTCTCCCCTGGACCAAAGGTTTCGGGAGAGTCCATAATAGGTTTGTTTATACCACCAGCGATCGTTTAGTGGAGGCATGATGTTCCTCGCATATCTCGTTTCGATGAATGTCCTCATGCTTTGGAATCCTAACAATCATGAAAAGTGACAGCGCTTGAATGCAAGCGCCAGTATACATCTCAACTTAATCATCTGTTAATCCAAGGGTTTATTAGCGGCAAGACTGCCCACAGAAACGTCATGTGCTGTCGCTCTCATTATAGGTTTCCCAATACGTGTAGCTTTTAATTTTTTTTCTTTTGAGAAACGAAATGTTAAGCAAATTTTAACTTTTCGAATTAATTTAAGATTTTCTTTTTTATTTCATACAATCCTGTTTTAAAATCACCTTTGCTTTTGTTCCCATAACAAAATTGGAGGAAAAAAAATTTATTTAAATTTTACATAGCATTTGTTTAAAGTCTCATATCTGACCCAATTGTTGCTGTTTGTTCACTTTTTATTTATTTGATATGCATTTAGCTCATCATCATTGCCATCACATTGTTTGTCATAGTTTAAATAATAACAACAAAAAAAAAGAAAAAAATATAATAACAAATACAAGTTTATGCAATTTATTATTTAATTTTATAAATAAACACATGAATATACATGCATACATACATACATGCATGTACATAGCACATACATACATATACTAAATGCAAGCAAAACTTTAAGTGAGTTTGTATTTGTTCAAATATGCAGCCTTGTATTCACACACAAAGTAATTGCAAAGCAATCAAACCGAACAACAAAGCTGTTCGGTTGGCTACTTGCTGAAGAGGGAAGACAACAACTATAAAATAATAAAATAAAAATAACACAAAGTTCGGAAGGAAGTAAGCTTTTCTTTAACTGGGTCATCATCATATATAGATACAACAAGTACAGGCAGATATGTATGTGCTGATAGTGATGTTTTAATGGGGAATCGTATGAGGTTTAGAAAAAGTGACACAATTTTCAAAACAACAACCTTGTATTTCGTTTAAATATAAGTGAAACCCCCAAATGGGAATTTGAGGTGACAGACAAAATGAAAAGTTACAAAATGGAGCAAAACTAATTTACAACAATAATTGAATTATATTCATTGTGAAGATAGATTGATAATTTGTGATAGATTAATAATTTAATAAAAAATCTACTTTCAATATATATGTATGTACCTATGTATGTATATATGTATTTGAGTTGTTCTAGCTGATAATCGAGCATACATAGCGTTTCGTTAGCAAATTAGAATTTTGGGTAGTGAGGGCTGGTAACACTCTTCCTCAGGGAATGAATCAAAATTTATAATTACCCCTATTGCGAATAATTATTCACATAAAAAGGGCTTAGGAGTTTTTTTATGGGAATAATTATTTTCGATAGGGGTGAATATCAAGTTATAAGCATTGTAAAATTAAATTTTTTTTGATACCTTGGTCGAGTTTTCTTAAAATATTGAGTACAATTTTCCAAAAATTTATTTAATTTTTTCTCTAGTTAGCGACCGAAATTAAAAATATTGTTGAAAATTGGAAAATTATATTTTTTCTAAGTTAAAAACCAGACGATTTTCAATTTTAAAATTGCAAAAATTTAAAACAATTGCGAGTCAGACTGACACACGTAGAGTTCCACACTATGTTCAGTACAACTTTCAAAATACAATGCGAATTTTTTCTCGTCTTATGGAGCACCCTTTAATTTTTAATTATTTTTTATACTAGAGCATAGTATTGTAAATATCAAGTACCTGCCTATAACGTTTAGAAGAGAAGGGAAAATTCCTGAACTTCGCGATATCTAGTGAATTTTTTATTGGCAGTAGCTATTGTAAAATATAATCTTTGTAAATTTTAAGCGTCGGCCTATTACTGTTCAAATACAAGGACTTTCTATGAAAATATCAGGAGCCTACCTATTTTTATTATTCAAAACTTAAAACATATACATTCAAATCACGTCACTATCGGAACACCCTTTAATTTTAGGTTAATTTTTTTATACTTATTTATATAGCGAACTAAGTTTTAATGACTCTTGGTAATACTTAGTAAATTTTAAGTGTGTGCCTCCTGGAGTTTAAGAAATAAACACATATACGTATCTATCGGAATAGCCTCTAAGTTTTAGCATTTGTTGCTATAGCAGCAACATTTATACATATTCTGTGATAATTTTAAGAGTATACCTATTACGGTTCCAGAGATAAAAGGCGCTGACTGACGGACGGACGGACAGACATTGAAGCGTAGACAATAAAAAGGGCCATCTATCTTTTTTTAATAGAAAAATATTTCTTAAGGAATATATAAAAATTTTATATTTTTAATCAAACTATATGCGCGTATGTTCTAAACCAAATTTCGTGTAAAAGTGATGATCTTTCAATTTGACCTATTTTACATCGAAATTTCGACTTTACCCTATATGTTCTAAAGTCCCAAAGCTGGGAGCATACAAAAGTACTTACATTCGCTTTCGCAAAATTTCAACATATGTATATTTCGCTAAACTAATTTTCGCCCAACCCTGGTTTTAAATAAATCTTAAGAAAAAAATATTTTATTTATTTCTTGAATATTTTTTTAAATTCAAAAATAAACTTTGTCATATACATATAAAAAAATTTGTTTAAAACAAGTATAACAAATATTAAATTATCTCTTATTTACTAAATGTCTGTAAATCTGAGCTATATTATCTGTGTCTGCCTTAAAATTAATTCTCTGTGTATTTGGTGTATTAATAATTTGTAACATTTCTAATATGTAAGGACGTTTACAATTGTTTTCTGAATTTAGAACTGAAACATTATCAAAATTGGGATAGTGATTTAAACTAGCACAATGAGAAGATAAAGCTGTTTTTTGCGAATTAATATTCCTATATTTTTAGTCTGATTTATGTCCTGCTATTCTAGTTTTAAGTTTATTTTTCGTTGTGCCTACATATACTTTTCATTTCCGTTGCAAGGTATTTTATATACTATATTTGACAATTCTAATTTTTGGATTCTATCTTTAGTTTTACTGAATAATTTGTTTAGAGTATTTTGAGTCTTAAAAGCCATTTTATATTTAGTATTATCAAAGATTTTAGATTTTTCTAAACGTTCAGATATTTCTGGTACATATATTAGTGATTTATAAATTATTTGTTCTATAATATCTCTTGTATTTTGATTACTTCTTCTCCCATATTGATTTATTAATCTATTTGTTAATTGTTTTGGAAAATTATTATCATTTAAAATATTTCTTATTTTTTCCTTATTATTTTTATGGAATTCTTTATTACTAATTGTCAGAACCCTGTCTATTAAATTTTTAGCTGCATTAACTATTATTCGTTTACAATGTTTCGAATAATAGTTAATAATTCTTCAGTTCTAAATTCAGAAAACAATTATAAACGTCGTTACATATTAGAAGTGTTACAAATTATTAATACACCAAATACACAGAGAATTATTTTTAAGGCAGACACAGATAATATAGCTCAGATTTACAGACATTTAGTAAAAAAGAGATAATTTAATATTTGTTATACTTGTTTTAAACAAATTTTTTTTTTATATGTATATGACAAAGTTTGTTTTTTGAATTATGTTAGTTTGAAAAAAAAAATTTTATTATTTTTTTAAATTTTAAAATTTAATTTTATTTTAAATTTTATTTATTTTTAAAGATTTGAAAAATTTCATAGCCTATATAAAAACATAAAGCTATTTTATTGAAAAAAAGAAAAAAAAATAGCTTTTCATCTGCTAAAATATTTGTATATTCTATATATACTAATATACATAAACTTTCAATGTAGCATATATTTTATGTTGTCACATACATACACATTTTTTTATCAAAAAAAGGAATACATTTTTTGCCGCACAAAATTAAATTCCAATGCTTCCAATAACCTATTTTTGAAATCAAAATAACAACTGCCTGACTACAAAAATACCCACCCTTATGGAATTCAATAAAAAAGAAGACATGTATCCTTGATAATAACACAAAACTTTTAACTCTTGAGCTAAAAAGGAAATAAAACAATAACACTACTCCTTGCTCAATTCTGTTACTGCAAACAAACTCTCTTTTAAATTATTCATTTTTAATTCTCTTTTAGTTAACTCAATATATAAAGACTATTTGTTAAACTTATAGCTTTTTAGTTAAGGATATGTTTGCTCTTGAGCTTTTTTTTCGGAGCATAATATTTTCTGCAACTTTTAATGTTTTACTCATTTAATCAAGGACATGTTTCTCTTGAGATTAAAAGAAATATATATATGTATTACTAAAAGTATTGAAACTTGTATTTTCATACTATTACTTAGCGAAACTTTAATTTATATCTTATTGCTCTACATGTATGGGATAGTACTCCAAAAGCTAGGAGAACATTTTTTTTCTTGTACAGAAAACTTGATTGCCAGATTTAGCCATTTACCGTCAGTTTAACAATGTAAGTAAGCAAGTAAAAAGTTCTTTTGACTATATGACAATTTCTTTTTACTAAACTCTACAACTTTTTTTCAATTTGATGATTATAAAACCAAACAATCTTTAAATAAATATTACTTGTTCACCATTACATACAAACACATTGTACGCTTGTATTAGAATAAGTAGTAGTAGTAACCAATTTTAATTTCTTTCTTGAACTATTCAAAACATATAGCGTGTGAATGCTAAATTATTGACCAACACTAGCTAAATTGTTGACCAGAAAACCTCCTTTGAACCGTAACCGGTCTGATTCAGAATTATGCAGTTCACTTGAAAATAATTTGTGTCATTTTAGTCGGTTTCAACCTAAACTTCTAGATACCAAATCCCTAAAACTCCTTTCTGATACTCACATTATTGGAGTAAAATATTAGCAGCTGAATCAAAATTAATAAATAAATAAAAAAAAAGTTTGTAATTTAGCTAAAACGGCCACACTGATATCTATATAACTCTGAATATATACTCTTATAAGTATTTCAATTAAAGAGAGATTCATCTCCCATTATTCTAAGAACTTGAAATACTGTGTACTTTGAAATATAGGATTGCTCTTTCTTTTGAATTTAATTTGAAATAACGGTAATAAGCTTAAACTCTCTCTTTCTCTTTAACTTATTTGTTTGCTTTGTTTATTATGTTTGAGTTGTGTTGTGTTCTTTTTTGCTTTATTGGCTGTTTCAATGTTATTGTTATTTTTGTGAGAGCATAAATGCTTTTCTTATGTAAATACATATGTATGTATTTCTTTTATATAGGCCAACATAAATGATGCTCTGCTTTTTCTATTAGTTTCAACTAGTGATATACACACAAAGATTTTTACTTACATACATATACGTATATGTACCTAAATGTATGCTATATATAAATACTTGTATATGCATGTTTATATATTTGGCCTAATTTCTGGTTTTCTTTGGTTTCGCTTAAAGTTTGATACAAAAAAAACTTTAATTTCTATATGTTAAAATCATGCTATATAGACTTTTAACTCTATACTCATATACTCGTACATACATACATACACTGGAAATTCCTTACAAACATCCTTTAGAAAATCAAATGTCTCTTTAATTTTTTGGGGGATGATGGTGTTTGGATTTAGTTTGAATTTAAGAATAAAAAGAAAATGTGTTGAATTAATAAATAATTTAAATCGACAGTAATAAGTTTTTAGGGCAAAATAGAACAGAAGCAAATACACTCATACTGTATATTTAGAATACATAATATATGTATGTATAAATTAATTGAAATATATGTATGTGTGCATGTATGTATTAAGTTTTATTGCTTTTGCTAAAGTTTAGTATTTTCTTGTTAAGGTACATAAGTGAAGTTTTTTTTTTTTTTTTGAGATCAAAGTAAAAGAAATCGTGTTTAGTTTAGTTTAGCAAACAAATATCAAATTTTTTTCTATTAATGTCGGCAAGTACTCTATCATTGTAAATACACATTCGTGCATATGTACCTACATACACACATATTGGTATGTGTCTATTGTACAATATTTTTATATCATCTATGTTAAATGCTGGAACCATAAAAATGTGCTAAATTATGTAAAAGCAATACAAAAACAAAAATTAGGGACATTTTATTCTGCAAATGCGTAGGGGAGGCCGATAGAAAGTGGTACAATATATTTTTTGCACAGCAAGATTTTGTGAAAACAAAAATAAATATATTATATTAAGTGTGTTGATACAAAAATGTTGTAGCTAAAAATAGCGCTTATTTATTTATTAGTAACTGTGTGCAACATTTTATTTTTAAGTTTAAATGGAACAAGAATAGACTCTTACATATATTTACTTAATATTGGCATTTTGCCATTTATAATAACCGGCATTGTTAAACAAATTTTATTTATTTAACTTATACTTTTTGGCTGTTTTATCTTTTTATAGAATAAAGTAATTAAATGAAATAAATTTAAAGTTTTTTAATTTTTAATTATTAGCATGCTATTATTATTATAAATTCACTAAAATTTGTTAATAGCGTGCTATTAATCCAAACTATAAATTCACTAAAATTGATTACTGCAGCTAGTCTCGATTGCCACTTATCTAAGTGCTTAATTTAGCTCATCAGGAAACCTTATCCCAAATTTTACATTTTTTTTGTACTTCGCAATGCAACTACTACAACTGTTGTATTTGCAAATCGTACATTAAAAAAAAAAACTTGAAAATTATCTTGAAACAGTTTTTTTCTAAATATAACACGAGCCACCCCAAAATATTCCACAAACTGAACCATCTAAAATTTAACTTAAATCGTAACTTAACTTTCAACCATGTAATGTAGGGGGAATATCGAAGCGGACCACTTCCTAAATGGGTCCCTTTTCGACCCCCTTCCGCCCTCTATGATTACAGGCAACCGAAATGTAATTTACGGCAAACTACTTACATTGAGTCATGTGCTACAACCAACCCTTAATCTTGACTTTAGTGATTTCAGACTGTCGACTGGTAACTGTCGGCCTTCTTTCTTATCACGCAGTCTCTAGTAATTGCTAGCATTTGTTCAAGGCTCAGGTCCCTCATGGCATCCACCAGTGGTCCTGAGCCTTATGCTAGAATGTCTAATTCTGGACATTCACACACAATGTGCGCTGCCGTCTCAGCCTCTTTCCTTTCCCCGTCTCCTCTTCTGCCTCTGCCTCTCACTTTTAGGCATGTGCTGTAGAGACTCCGACTAAGCGTTGAAGGAACGTTTTGAGGTGCCTGCTTCCGAAAAGGATTTGCCTAAGCCCACAGGGCCAGGTGGGTCCAACTCATCCACATTTACCGCCATAGCCGCAGGAGTATCTTCATAGACTGACCAGTCCACCCCTTGCGAGATTTCATTGTCATTCTATTTCGATATCCTCCCCTGGCCAGTGGCAACCGGAGTTTCTAGAGGGATTAACCTCTCCACCTCTAACGAGGCTTCCTTGTCCAAACCTATCGAAATATCCCGGTTCAACGCCATAGGAGAATCTTTAGAGATTACCCCTTGCGAGGCGTTCCTGTCCATCCCTTCTGAATTCTTCCCTAAGCCATTATTGGAGAAAACGTTGTCCACCCACACAGAGCTCCTTATGCATGGCTAAGTCTACATTGAAACTGGAGGTCGACTGGTATCCAGAGTTCGCATACTAACGGCCAAGCACCCTCCTGACCACGCATCCCTGGCATATGCTGTTCCACCGTGGATTAGGGTGGGGTTCTTCCAGATTAAGGTTCAAGGAGCCCTGGCCTCTGGTGCCCCCATTTTCCCCGATAGCACTGTGTCAAAGCTTTAAGAATGAACTGGAATGACATTTAGTGCCCCCGGAGGGAAACTTTCAACCATATATTGATAAATAAGGGATTGATTTTGTGAATCCTAACGTTAACCTAGTGTCTAGATCTGACAAAAATATGTCTTGTCCAACTTAATATAAAACAAAACCCAGAATTAAAAATAATGTTTCTTTATATGAAGTTAGACTTCTGTAAAGACAATTTTTTGTGAGTTCTAGACACAAGCGCTTAAAAAAGGCTGGGCAATTTTCTTTTTTCTAAAAAATGTTTTTAACTTTATATATATATATATATATTATTGTTGCTTAAAAAACAATTGTTTAATACAATTCAATATAATAATAAATAATATGGCGTGAAAACGCCAGATTAACTGCTTGTCATACACATATGTACTTGTTTTAACCAAAAACTCACTATCTTGCCAATAACAGCCTTACCGTAGGCACTTGTTCAATTTACAAATGAGTCTTAGGAAAACAAAAAATATCTTTGCTGGCATTTTTCAAATCAGTTTTCCTTTCATAACAACTTCAAATTACTTTAATTGACAATAAAGCAAATATATTTCATGCATTTGCTTAAGCAACTTGTATTTTAATATGTTTACGTTCTTAAAGATTGTATTATATAAAACATTTAATTATTGTAATAAAGTTCACTCCCAGTTCTCAAATATATATTATTTTTAATATTTTTGGCAATTAGTGTAACCATAAGGTACATTTTTATTACCCTTGAAAACTCTAGTCGTGTTAAAATTTATGCAAAAGACCAAAACAAAACAACAAAAAACACACATACAAATTCTTATAAAAAATACGAAAAACCAAGTATAATACATAACGCACACCTAATCATAAACAGTCACAACTACTGTAAGAGAGCCAAAAATTGTCTTTAAAAACATGGTAGTAATGGTTGTAAGTAACTTGAAAAGAGACATAACGATATTTTTCCAGTTAAAGAAGACTCTGATGCAAACGAAATATTCGTGGTCGTTAGAGAAAAAAACTACAATAGCTAGGTTATTTATTCCCGATATCCGGACATTTTACTATTTATCAGGCTTTTCGTAAAGAGCACAGCCATTTGTCGTCGATTGGTCAGTGAATCGTACTACGCATTACAGGGAGAATTCATTTTTAGCCGAACAGCTCATATGTAGAATAAAATACCTACAGAGATCTTTCCTGTCATTTGCAATATAGGAAAGTTTAAGTCGAACGTCCACAAACACTACTCCCTATATCCTCGTTCCACAACCTAATTTTTTTGTTCCGACACAATGCACTGCCTATGTAGGGGTCATCCCCTAAGTGTTAGTCCAACTACTAAAAAACAAAAAAAACGATTTTGATAAATAAATTTTGATTTGTAACTGATAGCGATTAAGTGTGCGATATGTATGTGTATTATACATTCACTGCCACAATTAAAGACAAGGTTCAAGATTTTTTTTAAGAAGGTTAAATTAATACCTTAGGAAACCAACTTTGACATAGACATACACACATTTTACAAACACTCACAAACGCAAGCCGCTTAACACCGACACTACATAATAAGAAACTTTTGATTTCCTTGATTCTTTTACATTTCCTTAGCTGCTTTTCAGTTCACATGTGCATACGTACATTTCTTAACATGAAAATATTTAAGTTTTAGTTGGATTTAAAACATTAAGGGGCGTATACTGAATATATAATTTAATATTGGCGTAATAATAGTCATACGTTTAGGTGAACAATATGGCTGAAGGTGAAATGATTATAAACAGTGATTTGATTGGAAAAAATTATATACAGGGTGACTGATAAAAGCTGCTGCCAAAAAAAAAACGTAATAACTTTTTTTTCTGTGTAACAAACCGGCTCCATTTTTATTTTATAGATTGATCTTTAGATTTAACAAAAATGGAGAATTGGGACAATGATATAATAATTTGGATAGTGGGCTACTTTCACTTATCGGGCGTTACTTTTTCGAAGAAAGCGGTGTTACTGTTTGGTCAATGGAGACCGTTACTTAAAGATGTTGAAAGAGTTTTTCTTTTCAGAACTACGCCGAAAGAGAATCCCTGTCAACTCTGTCACATAGCCACGCCCGTTAGTCAGAATTGCAGGGAAAATTCACCAATAATTCCCCAATGGTCCCCCAGGTCTCCTAACCTTACTGTACGTGTTGTTTTTTTTTTTTTTTTTTGTTTTTTTGTAGGGTTATTTCAAACAGGAAGTTTACAAAAGAAAACCAACAAGGAGTACTTAAAGCAATACATTCTAACGGTAATTGAGGTAATATATCAAAATTCATCAGTCACCCTGTAAATTACCATAAAAATTCTACTTGCAAGTTGACTTTTGCGGTTGGAAGAAAATTATTTTTTTCAGCTTTTACGAATTTCAATTCTTTATTCAAATTCCATAATTTTCACAAGATTTTTATTAAAGAGAAAACGTATATGCTGTCTACGGCTTCGGTATCATACACAAACTCTTTTTTCGAAATGTTCTAAGAATATTTTGATTTTCCTTTTAACAATACACGAGTAATTGAGGGCCTCAATAAAAAGAAATACAATATTTTTTAGCCACACAGTGAAATTACATATCAATTCAAGGCAACTGCCTTTTAGAAACCATATGTCGTCCTAAACAATATCACCAAATTTAGCAAGAATGAACTTCCTTTTCATATACAATATCGAGGCTTTTATGTTAATATTTTGGTTACGCAGCCTCCGTACCTAAGCTGACTATTATCGTCTTATTATAAGTCCAGTGAAGTCATAAATTGTTTTGCCTTCTGTCTGTCGAATGTTATTTGGTGTCCAACTGTTTGGATAACCCACTCAAAGGAATCTTGATTCAAGCTTGCTCTAAAGAAGCTCTTCCTTACAACCTTTTGAGGTAAATAAAATATAATTATTGCAAGATTATCTGCTTACATAAAAACATCTTGTATTGATGTTTTATGCCCATACTTCCTAAGTACTGTTATTTTTCATCTTAAGCTAGTTGGAGTTTTCGTTGTAGGAACTTCCATCTCTATTCCTTCTTAAACAGTTGCACCTGCCACCATTCAACTTTCCATTCCATTAGAGTTTACTCAAAGATAAACCTCTGCATCAGTACTTTCTAAAACGTGGCTTGATACAGATGTCCTCTAATCGAAAGCGCTAGCCAATCGTACCAAACAAACAGCCAGTGACAACGGCATTCACCGAAAGGTTAGGCAACATCCCTCTACCGCATTGTTATTCTTCTCATTCAAATATCCTTCAGTCTACGATAGAAAAAAAAAAGGACGCCAACCTACATCACAGATAGCAATGTATGAAAATTAAAAGTCGACTGGCATATAAAGCGTCACAATGGATTTATTTTGTCACTCATTGAACAAATTCATGCGCGCACATTAAAACCTCTTGTGGAGACCATCGTTGTCGATGCCATAATCTTGTTCAAAAAGCATTGTTTAAACATTTGTTTACACAACAATGTCCGCCATCAGATTTTTTAGTATTACAGTTTGATTTTTAAACAACACCATCGGTTAATTAAGCGTACAAATCCTCTTTGCTTTGCTATAAGAACTCAAACAAAATGGACGACAAACAGAAAATTATGTTTAGACGGAAGATGTACAACGATAAGTATTCTCCAAACAGAAGAAAATAAACAAACAAACTTTAGTTTGTTCATGTGCAAACAAAGCAATGGCTCGTCAAGACGCTCTTTTAGTATGAATTTTAACACTATCAATACCTACCAGCTGACGACCACATCCGCGTTTTACCAACAAACTCAATACCAAGGTAGATTTATCTTAATAGGTAGAGTCGTCCGCCCAGCTGATTTAGTAGTTCGACATGTCAAAAGTTGTATGCGTTTAGAAATTTTATAGTGGAGAAGTGAGACAGCAATAAAACAAATACACGCCTTCTCAATTTTTCTCTGTTTTTTAACATATCGAACTATAAAGCAACAATATAATACCATGTTGTTCTTGTATTGTTGTATTTATTGTAGAGATGCCACTACCTAGTAAAATAAATCTACCTTGTTTAATACGCATTTTTTACCTTTTCTAAAATGACATATTGAACATATATTGCTTGCGAAATTTAATTAAATTTCTGGCCAAAAATTATTAAAAATATAAAATTTTGACACATTATGAAAAATTACATTTTCAATCCCACAATAACACAACGACACAAATTTTATTTTTATTATTACTCCATGATCAACCTTGAAAATTCTACAAATTTGTTTAAAAGCCGTTTTTAGTATTGACACACTTTTTTTAACACAAAAAATATATAAAATGAAAACAACAATAACAAAACTGAAGAAAAAATACGAAAAAATCAACAAATTACAAAAAGCTTCAAAAGTAGGTTACAACAACACTATGTCTGTCAAGAGAAAGAAATAGCAGGCAGCAGAGCAGCACTGACTGTCATCATCATCTTCTCAGTGCGTTAAAATGCTAAGATGTGATGCAAATTAGAAATGTCATTAAAACAAACAAAAATCGTTTTTAAACAAACAAAATTAGACAAATCTAACACTTGCGTTGAGTAATCACAAAAAAAAACGAAAATGAAACTAAAAAAATGTTTTTGTTTTTTTTTTTTCTTTAAATTATTCGCAATTAGATTTGTATTCAGCATACTTTTAGGCGTTAAAAAAGAACAAAACAAACACACAACCGCTAAGATGGTGATGATGATATTTTTGATCATGAAGTTTAAAAGACATAATGACATTGAAAGAAATTAGGTTAGTGGCACACAGTGGTGGTAATTATGTACATATGTATGTACATATATATTAAATATGTATGTAGATGTATGTATATATACTGTATATAAATCCATGCAGAAAAATTATTAATGTACGAAAATTTTATTATTGCACTGGTAACAATAATCTTAAGCAAACTGACACATCAGCAGCTTAAATTAATTACTAGGAAAGCTTTATAATTGTAAGAATAATAAACTTAAGAAAAGTTTAACAACCTGTACCTCGTTTCTCTAACTAAAGTGAGAGAAAATATAATAGTCATTCTGTTTTCTACGTGGTCCCATAGCTAATCCTAAACTTTAAAACATAAAGTAATAAAAAATTTCGTTATAATATCAAGCTCACCCTGTGTGAAACAAGATGCAATCATCGTTTATTAATTCGCGTTGATTCAAATAACACATGAAAATATATGGTCCACATACAAGTATATGGTCCACATACAAGTATATTTTTAAATCATATGTAATTTTGAAACTGATTGATTTTTCTGTCTTAAATATTGACCATGAATTACTGACTAACCTAAACAAACGCGTAAGGCATAACGACGTCTGGCGCCTTAGCTTGAACAAACAAATAAGAATACAACGCTCTATAATAAACAGTAATGTTAACATATTTTGTTTAGTAAAATCTAATAAATTTGAACGCAAAATAGAGATAAAATCGCTAAATAAAGCAGAAAGTAGCTAAAATGACACCACTCTTACGCAAAAATCGAGGTAGATTTATTTTACTAGGTGTCATCCGCCCAGCTGATTTAGTAGTTCGACATGTCAAAAGTTGTATGTGTTTAGAAATTTTATAGTGAAGAAGTGAGAAAGCAATCAATTTTCTTCTATTTTTTTGACATTTCGAACTACAAAGCAACAACAAAGTGCCTTGTTTTTTTTAATGTTGTAGAGACGCCAGTATCTAGTAAGTAATTACAATTGTTTGCTTACACCCTACTTCACTACCTAGTGCTCTGTCAAAATTGGATTTTCCAATTACCAAGCATTGACACCGCTAATTAGGTTTGTTTCATACATTTTGTATGCACATGAGAATTTTTGATAGTTATTTTACGCCTTATGTGCTTGTTTAGGTTTATATGTTAGAATCATACCTTTGCATATCAAAATAAGTAGCTTTACACTTGGCCAACGTTGCAAAATATTGCAACCTTATTTCCAAGTTTTTTGAAAGACTCGTTAGACTGCTATACTAGTCGACAACACTCATGGTTCTCGTTGTCGTACGATACTTACCGACGAAAATGTGATTACTTGTACGACATTCTGCAACTTAATTCGAGAACGTCACAACAAAAATTGACCTTGGAATTAAAGGCAAGGTTACAGCTTCTCAGTCGTCGCCGTGCAGAAGCTCCAATCGGACATCGAATTTGGCCGAAAAAAACATTTTTTTCTGACAAGGCAAATTATCATCTCGGTGGCTATGCCAACAAACAAAATTTCCTCATATGGGCACGAAACCTCCGAGAAGCCACTACATTTACACAGAGGGTTATTTTGATGTGGAGGGCGCTGTAGCTCAAGTAGTTAACACGTCGAATACTAAGCTCACATCTTGGCTTGATTCGCCTAATCATCGACATCTCTGATATTTATTGGTTTTTATACTCTTACTAGTATGTATATCACAGTGCCCTTCTTCGCCGGCATTACTCTATTGTACTATATCGTCGGCGAATTAAAATATTAATAAAATATCTATACAGCGGGAAAATTAGCGTGCCTACTGGACATAAGAAGCGCTACACCGCACTGTTCTAAAAATAATTATGAAGAGCAATTGCAAAGTTGCTAAAGGTGAAGTGCTCTCCCTTTATTTCACCATATAACTTAATCTCTATTCTATCTCTACCAAAGATTGGTAGGTATAATTTCCTGAGTGTTACTTCTCTTAAAAAACGACCTCTCGACCTTTTTCGAAAATGCTGCTGTAAATGTCATCAGCGGCGAGCGATACAGAGCCTTCATTGCGGACATTTGATGGGCTGAAATATAAGATAGAAGCATGGATAATCTTTGGTCTCGGCAGTATGTGTGACACAGCTCATCAAAAAATCGATATTTTTTGAACTAAGTTCAGTAATGCTGTTACTTTTGTAAGAAAGGAGCTGCTATTTTTGTAAAAAAAAGCCCACACCCTTAAGGCTGATATTGTCTGATCCAATCGTAACATAGAATCAGAAATCACCAATTTATAAATCGTGTTGGATAAATAATACTAAATACTAAAAATAAATACCAAAAGAAATTAACTGCCTGGCCCACGAAGTCATAAGAATTCGTTCATTCGCAATTAAACTTAAAACAAAAAGAAGAAATTTGTATTTAGACCACTCTTTTATACCCATGTATGCATCAGGGATGGTAAATTAAATTTTCAAATTGTACCAACCAGCTTTTTAAATTGTACTTTTCGAACATAAATTGTACTATGTAATTTTTGTTTGTGAATTTAAATTTAAAATTAACCTCAATCGAGATATTGGACAATTTTATTCATCTGTATGCATGGACATGGCATCAACATCGGTTACTTGCTTAAGGGATCGAAATAAAAGAGATTTAAGAAATCCAAATCTAAGCATGAAAATGTTAAACTAAATTTACCATTACCACCATAGTTCTGAAGTCGTCTGAGATTCTAACGAAATTAATTGAAGGAAATTATATACTGTGATTATTGGTTATTGCATTGGGACTGTATAACGGAAGTTGTCATAGTGATGAGATTGACGAAAAGACGTTTCATCTTGCAAGGTTGCCCGGTATATCATCCTTTCATAACCACTCTAAACTATCGACAGAAGAACTGGATAATTTAAATATATTCTTTAATTGTAATAGTAGTTCTAGTAACGAACGCTAACAGCAGGATTTATGGGAGAAACATTTTTCAAGGTTTTACTCGCTATTTTCGTTAAGTTGGTCTTTATTTGCTTGCTTTTATTTTCTATCTTCTAAGATAGTTTTCCTATTTTCGTCACAGTTAATACAAAGAAACAGTTATGCTGGAAATTTTCGCCTAAAAGTTGAGTATTTGTGTAATAACAAATGAGAAGGGTAAAACTAAAGTTTTTTAAAGTTCCGAAAATCAAAATAACAACAATAGACATTTAAACGTAAAGCTAGCAAAACCTTTAAATTGTACCAAATTAGTCATTGATGTACCATTGTACTTTTCAAGTTTAAAATGTACCAAAAAAAGTACAATTCTACCAACTTTACCAACCCTGGTATGTATATATAAATTCACTTTTAATTCCATTCTCTCTTCACGGCCACTCGAATCTGCACAAAATATTCAACTGCATACATAAATTAGTATGTTGAAGGATTTTATGTTTGCAAAACATGTCAAGGCTATGAGAACCTGCTCTTAGTAAAATTCTATACAAAAAATCTCATTAATTTATTTTTTTAACAATTAAAAAAAATGCAAAAAGCAGTGAAAAAATATATAAACTAGTTGGAGTAATGTAACTAATTAAATAAAGCCTTATTACCTTATGTATATGTATATGTGCGTATGTACATATATAGTCTTGCTGCTGTACCAAAATGAAGAAAACAAATTGAACCAGTTTCTAGCATTGATATGTACCTCAATGTAGGTTAAAGCCATAAAGTCATACAGATAAATGCAAGCAGGCAATGCGAAGTGAGAATAAAAATGGCCTTTAGTACACGACTACTCAAAAACTAAAAACATACTCGCACATTCATATCTATATATGTATATATGTATGTACATACTATATTATTATGTACTAAAATGTGTAAAGTACATATGCTTTTTATATATTGCTTTATTTACATTCCGTATATATTAATGACCTCGTGCTGATTTTTCATTTTTCAAGAATTTTTTGTAATTTACTTCAATAAATAAAACAATAAAAATAACACAATTTCATGCCCTCATGTTAGAATTAACACAAAACATACATACCTTTTGATACTTCATTCAACACACACATCTGGCAGTTTTAACACACTAAGATGGCAACTCCTATTTACTGTATAGTCTTTTCTACCTTTATGCAGAGCAGAGATGGAAAATTGAATTTTTTAATATTTTACCATTTTCATAACAGAAAGTAAAGGGTGCCCCATAAGACGTGAAAAAATGAACAACTTGTGCTTTTTAAGTTGTACTGATCATAGTACGGAACCCTACGTGTGTGAGTCTGACTCGCACTTGACTGATTTATTCATAGTGTTACTGTTCTTGTTATGAGATAATACTTTCATACATTAAAATTTGGCTTAAAAATTTACTTTGTAGTTTATTTTTGCCGATCTGTTTTTGCACCGAGTGCCGACTAAAAACCACTTTTGCCACGTATTGGGAATGACATCCACCCGAGAGCGCTTTCACATTACTTTTGCAACCTTCCTTGCTTGGCATTAGGTTATGATTTCCTTCGCTCTTTTATAGCAGATTATGGGCGTTCGTTTTGATTCAGATCCGAGGCAATTAAACTAAATTACGTACAAGTTTAGAGATGATGTTGTACCTATAGCCGTCTCTCTTTCTGCAGCGTTCAGGTACGCTTGCTTAGTAAGCAAGATTGTCTCGAAATATTTAGCGATTACTTGCCAGTTATAATAAAAATCGCAGGGCACCGGGTAAACATGTTTACATAGCAAACTTTCGTTTGATAATAGATTAGTATCAGCTAAAAGAAATAATGTTGGGGTTAGGTTAGGTTAGGTTAATATAGGATCACATAATTATATATGTGTAGATTCACAAGACCATTATTGATCCAAAGTTACTCCTCTGATATTCTCCACTGTTCTGTTTTAATCTCTCCATCTAAGTAGCCCCGTGAGTCTCGTAAATTTGACAATTTGCTTAGCATCCATACCGTTGAAGTCCTCCATATTCTGAAAGAAAAAAGAGCCAAAACATTTATAACGACTGTGTGATAACGCAGGGAATTGACAAAGATAGTGGAATGTATTTTCCTCTTCTTCGCCACACCATCTGCAGATATCATCATCACAAAGTCGAATCTTTTTCAAGAAATATCTGAGATCGTTATGTCCTGTTGGGGTTAAAACAAATAAACAAAAAAGTTGCTCTCATTGCCAACCGTAGGTTGGGTGAAGCAACAACAAATATTAGGTGGTAAATAATAAAGAAAAAACATCAAACAAAAAGGAAGCTTGAGGTTCTCACCAACTGATTGAATAATATTTTCTCGTATTTCTTTGTCTGAGCTTGGTTGCTTAAACAGCTTAAACAGACGTTTTAAACAAGTCATCTAATTTGTAAAAAATATTCTTTCAACTCTATTAGTCTTGTTTAAAATATGGGTTAGAATATGCTCTCTCTGTTGTGATTTCAACTATAGCACTAAATGAGCACAAAAAAAGAACCTCATAAGACGCCCATTATAATATTTCATTGAATTCATGTTTGTTCATTGCACACAAGTAACGATGAGTGGACAATAATAAACATAGAAGACCAGCGAGCTAAATGCGTTGAACTTGCAAAGTTTTCATAAACAAGTTTGAACAAGTATGATTAAATGTTTAACAATGAACTTGGCAAGTTCAAGCAGTTTTGTGCTTTTAGTGTATATAACTACTTAACAAAACACACTGAGTGTTTCGAACGTGACACGAATAAACACGGCGCTCACTAGTATAGTAAGTTCCTTTTACTTGGTCAGCTCATTGTGTTTACGATACGAACAGAGGTTTGCTCACTAATAATAAGATATTAGGAGGCATGTGTTCAGTAAGCTTCTTTTATGTTCGAGTATGACCACTTGCTCATGAGCTTATGAGCACACCCATTATATGAGCTTGCTCATGTAACTGTTTAATTTCAATACCTTTTTCTAACGATTATATGATAGAAAAATCTTAGAAATTGACTAGAGATAGTAAAAATATTAAAAACGACTTTTTTTTGTCGTTGTCTCCAACGAGGCTTACTATAACTGAGTTGTACTGTACATAGTTTTATCATTAACAACCTGTAAGGTCTCATTGCGTGACTATGCCAGCATGCTGGTATGTGTGTCAAAGTAAAATAGAAAAACAAAAATTGTTATTTCGTCATCGTTTCATGTCGGCATCCTTTCGTTTTCTTAATACACAAGCAAATGCATACATAAAGACACATACATACACATACACATGCATGTGGATGATGATGGCGCTCAAAATAGCATAGAATTGAAATGCAATTTTGTTACCGCTTCACCACTACATTCTCAACTGTTACCGGCCACGCACCGGTTTTATAGCCATATAAAAAAGTGAAATTATTTTTAAAAAAAAGTGTTTTAACTTAGTTTTTTATAAATAAAAATGAAAAATTATCCTCGTATAACAAGACGAAAAGTAGGCAACATTTTTTTAAATATTTTTATTTATTTGTTTATGAAGTGTTAATAATAATATTGTTTTCTATTCTTATACTTTTAGCCTAATAAATCAAAATTTGTTTGTACCTGGAAAGGCTGCAATATAAGTGAACATACAAAAGCTAAAATTGAACGTCACATACGTATTATACATCTTGGGTAAGTTTGAATTATATTTATTTAATTATACTAAAAGTGAATTCATTTTGTTATGCGTTGCAAATATTCTATGTTTCGCAAGTACTTGAAGTATTTTATTTTAATTATAAATTTGAAAATGATTAAAATGAGAGAGGGGGCGTATGAGTGTTGTCGCAGTTAATTTTATTCGAATTGATATTACTCATTGGCCCCGTAAACACTCAGCAATTTTAATAATTAAAATAAAAAAATACTCAAGAATTTAAAACGGATTTGTATATTTTTGGAACAAAAAAAATTTTTTGTCATTTGATAATTTTTAAAGAGCCTTTAAAAACTTGAAAGTAGATTTATATTGAATAAATTAATTTAATTTATATTTTATTTAAAAGAAATTCATTTTAAGTAATAGTTATCAAAGCCCCTACAATAATTGTTCAAAAAAAAAAACAAAAGCAATCAACCTTGATTTAAACAAATTTTGTTGTATACACAACATCAAACATTTCTACCATCACATGCTACACATACATACATATTTACATAAAACATGCATTTACTATCTGTTTTCTCTTGCACATATACATACACACACACACAACAAGTGCATATATACAAGTGCATATATACTTTTGGTATGTATTACTCTCAATGTTACAACCATTTAATCACCGCCGACAATACATATCATTGCCTTGACCAACAACGAATGGAACGAATCACTAAAAAAAATCTCTGCAGAAAAACCTAAGATTAAATGCGCTCGCGCACATTTTTTGCAAAAATAACAAAAATGCAGTTACCCCAACCAAGCAACCGGCCATAGAATATATATATTTTTTTTTAGCTTTAAGACACCAAAAGGTTCTGTACTCTACTGTACCAATTATTTGCTATTTACCAGAAACTAGGTTACTTGAGTTATTCAGAGCAAACAAAAAACAAAAAAACATTGAAATTGAACAATTTAGGATTTGAGGCCAAGGTTTTTAAAATGTAAAAAATAATTCAAGTTGAATATTCTTTTTTTAAACGTATTAAAATATGTTTTTTGTTATTTTCTTTTACGAAGGTTTTTTGTTTTGAATTTATAAAGGGTGTGTGTGTAAGGGTGTTCCAAAACCGTTTTTCAATTTTTTGCTTTTAAAAAAGCCTCTAATTATTACTTTATAAAGCGGATTTTTTTAAAGGTGGATAGTTTTAAATTTGTAGCACTATTTTCTGTGATTTAACTGATTTAACAGTTCTCGCCAAGGCATATTTAACAAGGTGATAGCGTAAGGGGAGGAAATATCAGCAAAACAATTTTTTAATTTTTTTTATATGGATTTTGACAGTAATACTTATTTTATTCTCACTTAAAATACATGAATAATATCAAGGCGAATTTAAACAGGTGATTGCACGGGCGAAAATTCTCATCTACTGTTTAATTTAGAAATGTCAAAATATTCAATAAAAACAAAAATAATTTTGAAATTAAATTTAAATTTTTTAAATTGTTTATTGTGTGGAATTTTAAATAAAAATAAAAACAATTAAAAAAAGGGCAGTGCTACAACAATATACATAAGCAGAGTTCGGTGTTTCATGCAAACGGTATTGCAAAAGTTCAAGTGTAAAAAATAATAGCTTATTTGTTAAATCCAACAACCAAATTCCTAAATTTTTTGTTGAAATTGAAAAAAGCTATGATATAACGCACTTGCTTTTTCTCAAAGATGGTGCCAATAGAGAGAGATACGAAGGTGCAGTTTAAAGATGTAAAATAACTTCCTTGGTATATTAATTATTGCAGCCCGAAAAATGTTTATTATTTTTGTTTACTTATTTTTTTTTTTTTTTGTTTCTACAAATGTTTTGACAAGTGGCATAGATTTTGTAAAAACAAATTGCCTGTTGTTTTTTTATTGTTGTACTTGTTGTAGCCCTGCAATCACCTGTATATATTCGACTTGAATAATATCAAACTCCATATAAAAAAAATTTTAAAAAATTTCTCTTCAAAATTAGCTTGGCCTTGTGTTGTCACCTGGTTAAATAATGCCTTGGTTCTCGCGTTATCGTTGTGACTAGATTTGTGCCATTCATGAACGACCTAGTTGAAAAGATCGATTCATTCAAGTGAACGATTACGACTCGATCAATGGTTTTCTTTTTTGTCATTCATTACTTTCTGATTGTTAAGACATTTTCTAGAAATTTTTAGATCCTTGTTCTTGAAACGGATAAAGGAAATTATTTTATATTTTACTTTACCTCAAATGACACATTCCTTTTAAAATTAAAATATTTGATTACTAATCGATCTATACATATGTATAATAAAACTGTAACAGGGCCATTTCTGTACATGAAATGTTTTTTTTTTTTTAATTTTATGCAGATAGTAATCGAAATGTAATACAAAACACCAATTTTCGGAAATTTTGTCCGACTGCTTGTCTGACCGTTTGCTATATTCGGATCACGTAAAATGTACTTAATGAATGTTAATAAAATTTTGTGAGAAGATATATTAGTATCTCGGTTCAAATATAGGATACTTTTTGCTTAAAAATATATCATTTCCTACAAAAAATAGAAAACAAATAGTGAAAGTACACAATTTTAGCTATTTAATGGTACTGCAAACTTGGCAGCACCTTTTGTTTTTGTCAGCGGGAAATCTTAAACACTATTTACAGAACTCTACAATAATTTTAGAATTTTATATAAATTTTAGAATTTTAATTAATTACCAAGGGCTGGGTACCTCTATATAAAGTAAAGTACATAAACGAATTAATAATTATTCAGGCATAAAGAGATAAAGAAAAATTAGGCACTAGGAGAATGTAATGCTTGTTCTGGATCGCTCCAACCGTCTTAAGCATTCTTCATGTCTATCTGCATTCTTCGTGTCTATCTGCAAGGTAGTTTCAATTGTAATTGTTTTCCCACTTAAACAAACTTGACAGAGAAATAGGATATGAGAAATTTTAAATTTTATATCATATTACAAAGGTGATAGAGCTTCTTAAAATCATTTTACACTTTTAAGGCCGGTACGCTGTTCTACGGAATTTCAGGTTTGATTTTTTTGCCTTTATTTCTACAAAAGTAAAATTCATCATGTGTTCGTTTGTAGAAATAAAAATCATGAAGTCGTGTTTGTAAAATTTTATTTTTTTTATTATACACAATAACATTTTATAAACACAAAAATAAAAACAATGTATTCTAAAAAGTGTAAAAAGCATAAAATGTCAAACATTTTGTTACCAAACAATTTCCGGAACATTAATTTTTGTTTCAGTTGAAGGAAAAAAGTCTATACTTTTTGCTAGAACATCTCTGTAATAGTCAAAAATTCCGTTTAGTTTTCCCTTTAGCTGCGCACTGCCAAACGGAAAGTTGACTATAAATTTTCAAACTTGAAATTATTTTTACACATACATACTTCTTATGGGAAACTGAAATTCAGGCGAGCTGCGTACTGGCCTTTAAAAAACAAAGACTTACAATAAGTAACAATTGTGCATAAAAAACCTTCACATAAATTCTGAACAGCTTAAGGTTCAATCTTGATTATTTTTTTTTTAAGTTGATGAATATTTAAAAAGACCAAACAAAATATTCCATATTGTTATAATTTTTATATATTTCCTTGGTAAATTTCTTTATATAAAGAATGTCTACAGTTTTCTTTTTTATTTGTAAATTTTATAAAGTTATTATATATATATTTGAAATCGTTTATATAATTTGATTTCTTAATCTTTTCTAAAAACTAGGTTTCAAACGCAATTTAAGTTGTATATCATTTGTTTTATTGTGTTACTTATAATGACGGTTTGGTTTAAAATATTTTTTAAAACCACCCACCTTAAAAACTGTTAAATTATTTATATAAATATAAACTAAGGCAAATAATATCAATTATTGGCAAATCAAGCATACAAAAACACAAAATAATTTGTTTATATATTTTCTGTTATTTTAAATGGCTGTTTTTATTTTTAAATAAATCCTAACTATTTTTTATATATTTTATTTTTTTGTTTTTATTTTACATAACTTTATTTCAAAACCTAAAAGAAAACATTTTAATCTAAAACCTGATATTTAAAAATGTCTTTCTTGTACAAGTTACTTAGTACGCGTATCTACTCGTATATGCTTTTCTTTATTGGGATTTAAAAGAAAAGATTTAATATTTTATTTCGTTAAACATTTTGTAATATTTTAATGAGTTTGGCATTGTACTTGGAATAAAAATTTAAATGAATTTAGACAAATGAATATGGCAAATGAACTTCTTTCTATTTATCAAGGGAATGCGTTTCAACTAAAATTTAAGTTTAAATTAATAAATGCAACTAAAGCTTTTTGATGTTGTCTGTCTGTTTAATTATTTTTAAATCCTTAATAATGAAGGACTAATCTTATTGAATAAATTTAAACAAACTGCATCAGTTTCAATATGCGTTTAATACAATATGTATTTATAATTCAAATTTTTAGTTTATAAATCAAACAGAACTAAAGTTTATATTCTATACATCAAAGTTTCATAAAAATCAATGAGTCTAGTACTACTAAGTATTTCAAGCTTCTAATTTAAATGGCTTTTACATTGTGTTTCGAAAATTATTTATTTCAAACCGAAATACACAGTAGTCCTTTCAAATAGCAACGGACAACAGTTTTGGAACTTTTAAACATAAACTTTTGGAACACATTTAAAATCAGACTCCTGTTCTTGTCAGGTTTAAGGGTTGTAATCAAAATTTATTTAGTTAAATAAATAATAAAAATTTAAATATGATTCAGTTTTAGATGAGTTTTTAAAAAACCTTCAATAAATCTTTTAAGAAACCAGGCTAATTAATGCTAAAATTATTGCTATTTGCATCTAATTTATTTTCTTGTTTATCTCTATAAAACAAAAGCCAATTCAAAGCAACAGAAAATTTCTTATGAAACATTAAATATGAAAGTTTATTAAATTTTTTACAAACAGTGTTTGAGTTTTTAAATTCTAAAACAAGAAAAATTCATAACGAAGACAAATAAGCTTTTTCACTAGACTTTAAATGACAACATAATTAAATAAGACTTAACAAAAAAACGACAAATATTGAATTTAAATAAGTCAACTTAGCAAATATTCTTAATGTTGTAGCAAATAAAAACTAGATTCTGTGATATATAAAAGAACGATTTTAGATATTTTTTTTTGATTCTGTAAATAAAATATGAAATCAAAATAAAAATGTTCTAAATATATGAATATGTATAGATACTTATAAAAAATATTTATAATATAGATTTGTAAAAGTAAATTAAAAATATATATGAATGTTTACACTTAAAACTTAATAGAATTAAAAAAAGGGAGACACAATTATGATGGAATATCTATTTTTAAAAGGTGGTTTGTTGGTTGGTTTGTAATGTCGTTAAAATGCGGGAGTACGAATAATAGTTTTCGTTTGTGGTTTTCTATAAAATTTCTATAATTGTAATTTACGGATGCATAAGCGTATGTGAAATATCCATAGTAACATCAGTCAGACCGTTAACAGTCATGCCATTAACCATATTACCAGCTAAAATCAAGAAACGAAATAAAACAAATGATTGTTGACGAAAGTCCAAAATAATGTTTAAAACTATTCATTAAAATTAAAACTATGCTCACTTGAACGCTGGCCTTGCGAATCTAATTGAGACCAGTACTGTTCGGAAGGACTTTGTGTACAAGTTCCGGGTGGAGCTTGTACGGGAGCTCCGGTGTAGCGAAAATAGGGATTTTTCAAATCTAATGTATTGCTAGAGGATATTAACGTCCCTTCAATATGTAGATCGATGGTAACATCATAAGATTGACGTCTATTGGCTTCGAGTAGTACACATCCAGTCAGTGTTTGTCCTTGTTTGATAAAGATGGGCATAGGAAGCAGGCAGCGCACCTGGTACCAATGCGTTAAAGGTGCGGTGGGAGAGGTTGACAGCCAAATATCTTGCGTGGAACCACAAAATTCAACATCAAACCAAAACGCTAAGCCATGACATATTCCAGTTTGTAGGATTTGAAATTCCAAGGGAATTTCTAAAAATATGTAACATGTTTTCTTTTACTAAAAACTTTAAGCAAAATCGAAATTATTTTATAATTACCAATATTATGTAAATCATTTTCATCATCTCTGAGAAAATCACATACATGTTTTACTGATTTTGCCATACAGATACGTATATCAAATGTATCAACTATGGGTTGCCGGAAATACTCTTTCATGCCCTCCTTATGCAGAGTGGTTAAATCTACACCATGAAATGCTGATTGGTACCAAAAGTTGGCTTTATTATATTGTTCCGAATAGAGTGCCTCATCGGAAAATGGCGCCACATGTAAATCACCATGAGTGGGAAACATTTTACCATTTGGCTTTAACCATTTGCGTGCATGTAAATATGTTTCCAACATACGTTCGTTGTACAGCATATAGCCCATGGGCTCCGATATGATCACATCAACCTTTTCGGGCAAATCAATTTCTTCAATTTTACCAGGCATAACAAAGATTTTATCTTGATAATGATTAGACTCCACTAACTGTTTGGCATACAGTGCCATATTAGAAGCTTCAATGGCATAGACTTTAGCGGCTCCTGCTTGTGCAGCAAAGAATGACAGTATACCAGAACCTGCTCCCACATCCAAAACAACTTTATTCTGAAATTAATGTCTTGTAAACAAGCTTTTTGAAAATATTTATATTTATAAACTTACCTGAAAATCTTTAAAATTACATAAAATTGCACGTTGGTATGTGCTTGTTCTCACATAATCCTGCATCATATTCTGTTGCTGTGATAAGTAGCCGTAAAACTGAAAATATTGAGAAGCCGACGACTCTTCTGTTCTTTGCGAAAATACTGACTTTGGACGTAATCGTTTAACGTGATCAATCAACTTGCGAAATCGTTGTTGTTCTAAATATTTATAAATTAAATGTACTTGTTTACATCGTTGTAGACTTAAAAAACTATATTTTTATACCTTGTTCAGTGGGAAAACGTAACACGAAATTGTCAGTGCCAAATGATAACGCAAATGTTTGTCGCCCAACTTGCGCCGCATCTGTATCTGATGTTACCAAATAATCCTTAAGTACATTCGCAGGTGAGGACTCTGTAAGAGAAGAATGTATATAATATTTTCCATTTCCTCTGAGAAACCAAATAAATGTATATTAAAAAGAGTCAAAGACGAATACAAATTATGTATGTACTTATGCAAGTAAATACTTAAATGGAGGCAGTTTTAGAAAACATTGTAAGAAAGTTCAAGTTTTTTTAAGGGATACATTTTTTTATAAATAAAAATCTTTTTAAAGGAAAAAAAAATGTACAAAATTGATATCGTTTTCTAGGTTCTAAATTCTGTAAAGATTCGTCGTTGTTTGCCAAGTCAAAGTATATGTTTTACTTACCCAGGGCAATTTTAATAAGTACACCTTGCGAATCATAACTGCACAATAAAGTTGAAATGCCTTTGTATTTAGGGCTAAATTCTAATTTAGACTCATCAGAAATTTCACTAATTAATACGCTATTAAATGTGCAGGTGCCACTAGAGCTTAGACCAGAGCTAGTTATTGGTGTTGATCCAATTAAAGTTGTCGTTGAAGTTATAGCTGGAACAATGTCATTATTTTCAACAACAACCACGGAATTATTTAATATTAAAGCAGAGGACGTGGATGATGAGGCGGTTGCAGAGTTGTTCGCTATACCAGTATTCAAGGAAATAGCAGACATTTCTTTGTTTTTATTTTATTAACTTAAAAATTAACTGAATTATTTAAGAAGCACTTAATTTTTTTAATTGACTTTAATGACTGCTGCTAGTGATGGTTAGTTACATTTATGAAATTTTGTTATTAAGCCAATTTATTTGTCTGGTATCTCAGTTTTTGTGGCTGCTTTTGACTGGCTGTTTTGTGTTCAATAAACTAGTTTTGTTTAGGGCCCAGCAAATAAAATTTAGGGGTTAGGTTCGATTTCCGTTCTCTTTTTTAATGCCTTTTAACGTAGCTTCTCTATCTTCGAATCTTTACAACCACTCAAGGGTAAAACAAATAATGAATTATTGATTGTTCTTTTTCCAGGTGATTAAATGGTTTTTGTTATTTTTCCTTGCGCTTTTTTATTGTTTTACGATTGCTTATGGATTTTATTTTGATTTTTTTTGGCTTTAAAAATATAAATGTTGTGCAGGGTTATGTTGTCAGACTGTATGTATGTCTGAAGCTGCCTTTTGTTGTTGCAATGACAAAACACGTTTCTCGTTTGCAAATTGTTAATTTTAATAATTGTGTAACTCTTAAGAAACCTTTTTTGTAGTTTAGAAAACTTCTTTCAATAAATACGTTTCTTATGAATTTTAGCAGCACACCTGTGTTTTTATTAACAAATTTGCAAATTGGCCACACAAACACTATAGATACTAACGAATTGGGAAAATGCAAGAAATTACCAACGATTAATATTGTAGCGAGTAATTGTATGTATAACCAAGGTTGTATTTTGAAATTAGTACAGATGTGTTATATTTACATTTCATAGCAACCCTGTGCTTATTGCGTTTAAACATGATAAGGCAGTGTTCAATAAAAAAGTAAGAAAACTGCAATATCCAACGTTAAAACTTTAAAATTTGAAAAATCTTTTTGAAAATATCAAATCATGTTTGAATAATTTTGAATAAAATTATTATTATTGCATGATATTAAACATGTGTAAACACGAGAATAATATTTCAAAAAATCAGCACTAGCTACCAGGGCTGTCAACTATTTGGGTTTTTTAGTTTATATTTTTAATTTTAACCGGGATATGTAGTTAAAATTGTGATGATGGTTCCTTAAGTAGATTGAGACCGCTGTTGAAGAGATATTTTGTCTGCAGTTCTATTAAACTAGGACGAGTTGATAAAAATATGTTTTACTAAAACTATAGGTACACAGTGCATTAAAAGTATATTTGTTTTTTCATTAAAATCAAGACGTTTAAGATAACGTTTTTTAAAATGTTAAAATATACATATATATATACATTCTTGTATAAGTATTTGTTGCAGAGATTTTTAAACTTAATTATAATACTTCTTGTTTTTTAGTCATAAAAAATTGCGTCGTGCGGCTGATCACTTGGATAGTGACAGTCATGACAGTGATAGCCATGAAGAGGAGTTCTATTATACAGAAGTCGAAGATGATGACGATGACTACAAAACTCCTAGTCCAACATCACCACCTACACTTAGCCACCGCGATATGGCGCGTCCGCCCCACGAAGATCCTGAATACCAAAGACAACTTGTTGGGAACTTCAAGTGAGTGAAGCAAACATAAATAAATTTAAGATTTTATAAATATAACATATATATTATCCTTTATTTCATAATTATTTTCATAATATTTTAGACAAGGACGTGCTGCAGCACAATTACAACAACAAAAACACAACATACAGCAAATTAATGGTAAAAGTAAACACCATATGAACAGCCACCATCACAGCAATAACAATCATCAAACACATACTATTTATATGAGCAGCAGTAATCAACAATTGCAACAACTGCAAAGCAATAATACCAGCTGTATACCAACATCGCCATTAGCCCATCATAATTATACTTGGCCACCAGCTAAGGCTACAACAGTGATTACAAACACCTCAAATCAACATGCTGGCGCCACAAGTAATTTTCATCAGCAACATAGTAATCAACAGCAACAACAGTCTCCGACAACAACATTCATCAAACATGCTCGGGCATCACCACGTCCGTCCCAATCTACAGCGCCATATCCATCACCTACATACGTCCATCAACATCACAATTATAGTAGTCCGGCTCCAAATAGTCCTAACAATAACAATGCTGTAACTGTAGCAGCAGCAACTATTGTTCACCATAACAATAGCAGTGCCAACAATGTGCTACAACAATTGTCGCAACAGAATGTTACAGTGACAACAACACATCATAATAACAGCCAACAAAACCACCATCCACAGCACCAAACTCAGCAGCATCTGCAACAGTTGGCAACTGTTACCATAACACCAAATTATACACACTCAAGAGGTGTCCAACATCAAGACAGCTCTACACAACATCTCCAACACCAGCAGAAGCAACAAATACAACAGCAAAATCGTTTACAACAATCGCCAACAACAACCACTGCCAGCCATAGAATGGTTGCCCCAAATACAAATTCCAACAATTGTAACACTAGTTTGGGTTCGAATTTAGCTTCGGCGCCAATTGTTGGAACTGTTACAACGTCGGCATCAACGGCAACAAACACGGGTCACCATGTTCATCAACAACATATTGCTGTGCAGCAGGCCAACAAACAAACGCCCAACTCACCGAATCGTCGCACAAGAGGCGAAAATAAAAAATGTCGCAAAGTTTACGGCATGGATCGTCGGGATATGTGGTGCACTCAATGCAGGTGGAAAAAGGCCTGTAGTCGTTTTGGCGACTGAAAAAGGCCCAAATCGTCGAAGGTGACAGCGACGACAGCGACGACAACGACGATAGCACTGACGACAACTACGACGACTACTACGACGAGTTCATGTGCAAATACGACAATAATGACTGAAAATCTAATGTTGCCGTCGTTGCTAATGTCGGCGGCACACAATTATCCCTCAACAACTACAGCAGCATCAACAAATGCAGCAATAATAACAACTGCAACAACATTTACAAATAGTAGCAATTACAATAACTATGACAGTCGCAATAAAAACACAAGTTCAAATAGTAATATTTTGGCTTTAGTAACCCAACCGCAACAAAGATCTACTACGCAGCCAGCAATATTTGAAAATGGCGCAAATATTTCTGATTTAATAACCAAGACAGCAACAATTAAGCGTCATGCCGCCAATAACATCAACAATCACAATAAAGCATTATTTCCAAGTAAACAATCGAAACATTTTGTACACTCAAATGCAACTGCGACTCCAGTAACTGCACCAATGCACACAATTCCTACAAACAACAACTCTAGTTGCAGCAACACCGCCAATAGCAAGAATAGTAACTGCTGCGATACAGCTTCTGCCAAGTTAAGTGGTGCTGTCGCCACTTCGGTTATTGTTAAACCACCAAATAATTTAAGTAAGTACCTTAACAACAATCATAATCAACAGCATTTGCATCAAAATCAGCAGCAAGAATTTTTGGCCAATAGTATGACAGTGATAACAACACAACAACTAGATAAAGTAGAAGAACAACACCAGTCTAAGCCTACGTCCACCACCACTACCAGACATATTTTACTAAAATCTCCATCTGTATATGCTTTCAACGAGACATTAGACACAAGTGGCAATAACAGTACAACAAAAACAACAACATCACAACAAGAGGTGGTACTATTACACTGTTAAATAAAAATTCAAATTAATATTTTATTTTATTATTTGTAAATTTAAGTATTAATTTCTAATTGAGTACAAATTAGTAAAATTTTTCTTATTTCAATTCAATATAAATATTTATGTATATTTTTATATTTTATAATTAATAATTATTAATTAGCTATTTTATTTTTTTGTTAAACTTGAAATTTTTTATTTTTTTTTTTTTTGTACTTAAGCCCGGTTTACTAGTGAAAACCCTTTAACAACAATACACATTCTCTAAGAAAATAGTTGGGAAAGATTATTAAGAACTTTTTGAATATATGGTTTGCATATGTTCTTAATAGCGAACAACTAACTCTCTTTTAACATTTAAGTTTTGGTGTAAAAATCCATTTTCATTTTGCATATACATATGTATGAATGTACTTATGTACATATATTTCAAACATCTGTATACTTTCATTGACTGTAATGATTAAGTCGACCTTCCAAATTCTCTCTCAATTGCTAAACTAAGGTGCCCCATAGTATCCATATTATTGTCCATCTTCTTACCCAGTAAAAACCAGGGTATTTGTCAGATACTGACCACTTATATCCGTGTGGGATTTTTATCGTCCTAAATTCATAAAATTCCTTACACAGAGCTCCATATGCACAGGCAGGTAAGTCTCTATTAAAACTGAAGGCTCGATTTTATTTATCCAACGTTAAACGTACAACACCTATTTAAGAGCCTACCGACCACCACCGCGAGGAGTTACAAGTCGAACTATTGACAGTACACTTAATTGCCGGACATTATTAACAAGCATAGTTAAAATTAATAGTTTTGAAGGCAACTTTAGACTCTGTTTAATTATAAAAACACGAACCCCGTTCACATTATTAGCGATAATGCATGATCGTAAAAAATTAAGAAAACAATTATAACATTTTCGAATTATTTTCGAAAATTTTTAAATTGTGTTTCAATTAGTGTTGACCAAAGGAGGGAAAAATCCCTTAATGTAGGTTTTTAATCACTTAAGAAGAGTGAGAACAATAGGGTGTACTATTTTTTCTCGTCAAAATGTCGCCAAATATGGGTAAAGACTAGAATCTTTATAATGTAAAACAAATAGTGCACTAGTACAAAAAAATGGATAGTATTAGGTATTATAAACTTCTTGGAAATGGTGTATTATTTTCTTTAAGATATTATAATTATTTTCTTTAGTATTCGTTGAGCGACAGTTAACGTGGACCTGACTAAATTTGTTTCTCGTGAGCATACATCGCTAGTTGTAATACCTTTCAAAGACAAAACGGAGCCAAACAATAACGCAAAAACTTTAGGATTGTCTTTTACATTCGCTCCATTCCAGAAGTTTCTTAAAAAGCTGAAAACATCAAGGCCACAAAAGCTTTAGGATTGTCTTTTACATTCGCTCCATTCCAGAAGTTTCTTAAAAAGCTGAAAACATCAAGGCCACAAAAGCTGTATTAATTTACCCTTATAATATTAAAAGAAAACTAACTTATTACAAAATATTTTGAAAAAATAGATCTTTTCTTTTAAACTTTTCAATAAATTTAATTGGTTTGATTAAATTTATTTCGTTATAACTTTAAAAATATAATAGCATTTGTCAATGTTTTCAATTATGTTTAATAAACAATAAAATATTTGGACATTTATAATCAGTCTGGCTAGCTTAGTTTTTGCTGAATTGTTGTAGAAGTTATGTACATACATATATTCAAAAAGCTGCAGATAACATTTCGTTAAATATTTAATAACTTTCTTTACCTAAATTAATACAGTTTATAATTATTATTTGTCATTTGCTGTTGTAATTCTTACCATTACTTTATTTATTAACGGCTGATTATTTGTATAGTTGTTTGTTTTATCATTTGTCTGTAAAACGTTTACTTCAATATTTACATTAGTGTGCGTGTTTTTTTATTATTATTTATTTTTTGTTTTTTATACATACATATATGTATACATTTTTTGTTTTTTATTTTTAATCAAACGTTTAATTTTGTTTACACCATATACATGCATATATTATATACATATTTTAATTATTTTTATGAATTTATTTGATAAGATTATAGACAATTTTTTCTTTAGATTTTAAGACAAACAAAAAAAAATATTAAAAAATATACACAAAAAATATATATTTACAAAGCATAAGAGCATCTTGCATATACATAGTAGATAAAACTAAGAAAGAAAATAAAAATAACAAAGTTAATTCAATTTGAATATTAATTAAGTAAACCAACAACAAAATATTATATTAAATAATCCCAACAACACAAATCTTAAGAACTTAATCTTAATAATATCACCTAGATCAATTTTATTATAAATACATATAAAACAGTTTCTTGTAAAATTGAAATGTAAATGGAAAATAAAATAAAATAAAATAAAAGCAAAATCTAAGTATTACAAAACCAATAAAAAAAGATTTAATAAAAAAAAAGTAAAAAGCGTTTTTAATATGAATAAAGTTATTTGCATTACATTATCTGTGTATAAAGAAATCCATTAACATAAATATTATTCTCCCATCTCTTACTCTCCTCCTACACAAATAAATACAACCATATTAATTACCATTATATAACATAATAATAAGCTTAAATAAGAAATACATAGAACAATTTGTTTGCAATAAGATTATATAAATAATAAAAAAAACCTTGTTTTAGAAAAAAAACAATAAAATTGATTATGTAAGGAAACACAATGATAATTGCAACTATGGTACACTGAGAAAATATGATAAGTTTAACAAAAATATTACTACAATACTTCTTGGCATAAATCAAAAAACAACAAGAGCTCTTTTGTAAAATATTATTTTATATTACAAATCAAATCGAAATTTGTATTTAAAGCAAAAAAAAAAAATATTTTCAAAACTACTAAACATTTAATAAAATATACAAGTTAAAAATTTACTTGAACCATTTTGTTTAAAAATTTTTAAATGTTATAATATATACTTGTGTTTACTTGTTTACTATAATACAAACCACCACTAACTGTTGTGAATTTTATTCATTTGAAAAAAAAACAATCGAAATTGTATGAGATCCAAAACGTTTCAATCCCAAGATTCGCTTTAAAGTAAATGCTATTGAATTTTAGTTAAAATTTACTTTACTGTTATGTTAGTGTCTTTAATTATTATGTGCAAACTTAAAAACAGAATTTAAAATTCAACAAAAATCTCATGTTAAAATTGTTGGAAATTTGTTATTCATCTCGTGATTTGAATGAAATTCATGATAGTGGCCATTTCTTTTTTTACTATACTTTTTTATTGTTTTAATATAAGAATTTTTTTTTTTTTTTTTTCAAAATTATATACTTTTAAATTTGTTTTATATTTACTGTATCATCATCTTTTACCTTTTTCTTGTTAAATTTAAGTGATATTTTTATAAAAAAAACATTTTTAATGATATTTAAGAATTTAAGTTTTACTTTCAAAATCAATGATCTATTTCTTCTTCTTATTTTTTTTTTGCAATTTTACTAAAAATGACCTTAAAATTGTTATTGCATTATTAAAAAAAAAAAAAAAACTACACAAAAAATTAAAAAAAATATACATATTGTGCAAAATCACATGCCTGAACTTCCCTAAATTTCTTTTATTAAAACCATTATTACATTATTTTAACAAAGTTTAAATGATCTATTACTATGTTTTCATAACATTATACATTATAAAAAAAAACTACAACAAACAAAATATTTTAAATGCAATTAATCTTATTTAAAGAAAAAATATACGATTGTTATTTATAATTAAAAAAGGAACCGAAATCAATTGTGTTTTTATTTATTTGATTTGATTTTGATTCGGTAGTTTTTTTTCTACTTTTTTTCCATTGGGTTTATTTATACTTTATTTTAATTTTTCATATGTTTGTATGTTGATTTGATAAGACCGAACTGTAAATTACAGATTGATTTAAACAATTCAGTTGTAATATACCGGTAAATTAGGGTCTCGTTCAAAATAACGAACAACCTAAACACAGTTTCGAAGTAAACACCGGTGTCGATACCGGTATGAATATTTTATTGAAAAAAAAAATCTTTCGCAAAATACATATGTATCTCTTCTAAAATGCCATTTCCTCCAATGGGTTCATCAATTCGGCGGTAAATTAGGGTCTATTATTATCAATGCATATCTACGCATCAACTGATTTGAATTAGCATCGCATTGACAGGCACTTATTATCCATGTTATGTTTGTTCGCTAAATATACATTAAAACTACAAAAAGGTAGTTAATTTAAAGAAAAGTTAAAGTATTTGGTTCGATAAATTATACCGTTAAATTAGCTATACCAGAATAAATTTAAGAATATCCGTGCTGATATTAATACCCTTACGCGTTTTTCTTGAAATATTATTCTCAAATATTATTCTCTACGAACTGTGTGTAAAGGGTTTGTTTTTAAATTTTTAAATATTCAGCTATTACCAGAAAAATTACAGACTTTGTTCTAAGATATTTAGTTAATGTAACAGACTACCCTTTTAGAAACTACAGACTTTCATTTCCGTTTGTTTGCCAATTTAGAGTTGCATTTTCAGAAAACGTGTGGGAAAATTAGCATTCATAAACAGTTCGCTCAATATCAAGTAAGAAATATGATAGCATTTAAAACAGTTTTTTTTTTCTGGAAAAGCAGTCAATTAAGACCTGAAGATGTTAGTCCATTCTATCAAAAATATTGTATTTAAATTTATTGTGGATCCAAATATTGACCACAGCCACTAGAATCTCAAAGCAATGTTTTTGTTAGTAAAAAGAATTATTTTAAATACAGACCTCAACATTTATGAAATGTTTTTTTTTTTTTTAACACAAAAATAACTATTCTAATCTATAGTTTATTAAAAATTGATTTTTGTTTTGAACAAAAATATAAACATTTTTATCTTTTCAGTAAATACAATACAGGCCTGTTGTGAAAATCACTTTTTATCAAAGTGATTTGAAATCACGAAAAATGTGTTCTACACTTAAAAATTTTTTAAATCACGTGATTTTAAATCGGTTAGGAAAGTTTCTGCGATTTCCATTAACTTGCTTATTCTTGCGACTTATTTGTTGTTATTTTATAAAAAAAAAAAACTGTTGGAATAAATAGTTAGAGGTATTCTTTTATAATTTTTGTAGTAAAATAACGTAATTTTTAGGAAAAATATAAGGAATTTTGTCATTTTTCAAGAACTATTCTTTTGCTTACTGTCAACAGATGAAGTATTTAAAAAATACACCTACTTTTGCCAAAGATTAAAATTGCAATTGTTCTGTAATTGCAATTCTTCTGTCTTAAAACGCTTATTCTTACATTGCTTTCATTTTAAACCTTCTGGAGTCCACAATGTTGCCCTGAACCCTTCAGATTGCTTTTATTTTAGGTATTATCTAAAATTTAATTAAAAAAAAAAAAAACAATAAAAATCAGCAGTTTTCTTGTGGTTTCACAATTTTAAAATCACTAAAAAAAATAAAAAAAATGTGTGATTTACAGAATGGGGTAAAATAAAAAACGTGTTTCAAAACGGTTTGTGTTTTGAAATCGTGATTTTCAGAACAGGTCTGATAGTATAAAAATATATATTTTGTTTAACGTGTAAACGCATTATTGATATATTGTTTGAACTGTTCACGAATTTAAAAGTAATGCCATCGATAAGTTTTAAAAATAATTAAGATTTTTTCAGGATCAAGAATTCAAAACAACTGGCCTGTTTTTCCGCTAAAGGTGAAAGTTTTGCAAATACTTAATTTTTTATGCACAATTTATCTAAAAATGGCAGTGAGCGAAAACAATACTAGAGCAAATTATTTTGCATTATTAATATAAAAATGCAATTAATTTACAATTTTACTGTTGATAGCAACCGAAAAACTGAGTCCGTTATATGCAAGAACACTTAAACAAAACTAGTCACTTGACTGCTTCCTGAGAGTTACATAGGTTAGGATTCTAGTAAAAATATTTATATACATATGTATGTACATATTTAAAGAGTTCCTTTACAGCCCAATTTCCAAACACAGTTACTGGCGAAAAAAATATTTGATAGTTATGGAATAAAACATACTTTTATTTATGTATGAATGGTAATTTTTAATATGAAATAAACTGACAATCGTTGTAATATGATAACACGATATGAGGAAAATACATTTTCTCCTTTTATTATTGAATTCATTTCACATAAAAGCTAAAAAAATGGATTTATCAAAAAATATCTTCAGGAAAAAACTTAAATTTCTCTTAAACAAAGCCCAATTAGTAAAGGTATATGCAAGGCGAATTCAAATAAATACAGCAATATTTTTTTCCCGACTGTGTCAAGAGCATTTGATTAACATAAGGTCTGTTCCAGGTGCATAACAAAACAGTCCGGACTATTGAGAGTAAAAATAAAATTACTCTCTAAATGTGACAAAGTTATCCAAAAATGCCGGAACGCAAAAAACCAAAATTGAACATCTTAAAATGCTAATGCTGTTTACTTTCTCAAATTAATTTTATTTTAGTGATTTTAGACTCTTAAATTTATAATATTTTAAAAGCAAATCATTTGCATTATTGGCAACAGCTGTAAAAAGTGAATAAAAATAAACTGAAAAAAGTAAAAGCCAGTTATTATTGCACGTTCTCCTGAAACTTTATTTAATAATCTTCCATTTTGCTTTTCAATAAGTTTTAAATAAAAACTTTCTTCCCTTATTTAATTTTTTTTTTTGAATTTTAAATGTAAACCAAATTTAATTCTAGTCCGAACTTACCCAAAGAAAATGTTCGTTCAACTTTGTACAGGAAATGAAAAATTTTACTCTCTCATTTTCTCTCAAAATTGCACAAAAATTGTTATCTGGAACGCGTTTGGACTAATTCGGACTGTTTTGTTATGCATCTGGAACAGACCTATAAAATGATAAACATAAGACATAAGGTGTGTTTGCAAAAATTTCGAAAATCAAATATCATAACCAGGTGGCATCACTCCAGTAGCTGACTATTTTCTGCTGAAATTATATTTGCGCCAGAGAATGTCAAAAACTTGTTTATACACTGAAACTTCTCTTTATTGAACTTCTATTATGAATTCGTTTAAAAAATACAGCTTTTTCGTTTCAATGTTAGTTTATTTTCATTTTTTTATAGTTAATTTCCATACAATAAATTTTTCTTTACAAAATTTGCAGATTAAAATTTGAATTTTCTATGCAATGAAGCGATTACAATTTTTTGTTTTCCTTTTTTTCTTTGTTTTAAAACAAAATATTTTTTTCTTTTGAAAACTTCTAAAAAATTATTGTTTTTAATGTGTTTAAATAATAGTTTAAAAGTGAGATTTTAGCTGTGTCCGTATTGTGAGTTTTTTTGTGTTTTTATCTTGAAAAAAAAGTGTAATTTTAATTGACGAAATCCATTCTGATTTCCTGTGAAGGGTGTGTGAAAATTGTACCTTCAAGATACGTCATAAAAACGCTAGCCGCAGCGGCTACATGCCTGTAATGATATTTTAACAGTGGATGGATAATAATTATGTTTTTCTCTCTTTTATTCAAATTTAAAGTTTTCCGCTTCTTTTCACAAAGAATAATACTAAAAAAAATACATGTTGTTATTATTTTTTAAGTATGCAAATATAAAATTTAAACAGAATAATATAAACAATGTTCTAATAGAGCTACCTGTATAAATATGCCGAGACTGTACGTTATAGTTCATTTTAATGATCGCTCATTTCAGTTCAAATTGAAAAAATGAACTACGACTTGTATTCTGAACTTCTCTCTTGTGATGTTTAGAAAATTGTTTTTAAAATGTACATAGGTATATAATTTTCAAAAATACATAATACAAAATTGTACTCTATGGTTCAAACCAAAGTATATCTACGTATATGTATCAAGTACATTCGTCAGCTCAGCTGAAATTTTTCGTTTCGTTTGGTTTTGTTTCTACGTGTCAAAATTTATTTACATTTTTTATAGCTCAATTGAATTTTAAAAAAAGTAAATTCAAAGAAAATTGAAAAATAAAATGTTAAATATATATCAGGGATGGTAAACGAAATTTTGAAATTTTGCTTTTCTGATTTAAGTTGCACCAAACAAACTTCTTATGAATTCTTGTTTTAATTCAGATTAATCTAAACATAAACAGATCAATGTATTATAATTTTTGTTATTTTTATGTAGCAAAATTGATATTAGATATTTTTATTACAAAAAAGTGGTGGTATTGCACCCACTTTGCCATCTCTGAGTTGCTTTTGGCAACTAGCAAAACAAAATGCCTGTTGTTGTTCTAATGTTGTACTTGTTGTAGACTTGCTTGTACTTGATATAAATATACTTTGGCTCAAATCAAGGCGAATTCATACCAGGTTTAAGCAGTACGGCAGCAACAACTGCAAGAAAACAACACCATTGTCAATTTACTAGGAGATATAAAACGATGTATTTTTGACAAGACATTAGCAAAAAAGGCTAGCAGAACAATCAGCTGGGCTAACGCCTCTACCTGGTATGAATTTGCCGTGGTTCAAACACAAAGGATAGTTGAAATATTGATCTAAGTAGACATAAAAATTTGAACTAGTGCATTTAGTTCAATTGATTGCATCGTTCAGTTGAACTAGTTCATTCGTAAAATACCCTAGTCTACTAGACTGAAAATTAAGATGCAAAAAACGATTTTAACATATTTGTAAGCCGAAAGCTGATAAAACTATTTCTTGACATTAGCAATTCCTTGACTAGTTTAGGAATTGCTACGGATAAAGTATTATTAATTGCCTCTTTTTCAACACTTTTAAAAAATTCATAGCTTGTTGTACAGTTCTGAATTTTATAGTGTTTATTTTTATAGTGTTTATTCTATCTTGCTTCAAATTATTATTTATATGATTTGTATCAATTTTTGATTTATGTTTTCTACCGTAACTCTCAACTAAATGAATTGAAATCATAAATAATAAAGTTTATTATATTGAATTCAGAAAGCAGTTTCTTAACACAAAATATTGGTTTTCAACACGGTTTCTAAGCAAATCTTTCTATATAAAATAAAAAAATAGAGCTTATTGTGAAACCAAATCCAGAGTACTATTATATTTTAGGTACAAATACACATCAGAAATAATTGTAAAATTAATAACGAAACAAAAAAAAAAACGATATGGAAAAAATGTCCCTATGCAAAAAGCTGAGATACTAACTTAACTATAAATTCCTAAAAAAAATGAAAAATTTTAACTGCATAAACCAAACTTATTTTTCTATAAAACGGCTTACACAAACTACTTTATGTAGATAAAATATAAATTTTATGATAAAAAATATACATATAAAACATGCAGTTATATATACATAACCTAAAAATTAAAATGTTTAACTATAAAAAAAGATGTTGTAAATAACCAAGAGCCATATAAATTGGAGTTGAAAATAAAGCACAAATATTGTACAAACCAAAAATTTAAAACATAAAATTAAGAAATAGTTTTTGAAATTTATATACTCCAAATATAAAATTATGTATATAAATTAAACATACTGACATAAATACATATATACTACATACATTAAATATTATTGGGCAAATATCTTAGATTTTAAGAAAATTATTATAATTTATAATTAAAATAATTAAAGTAGAGTTTCTTCGGTTTGAAGAAATTCCATTTCATAAAGCGCGGTACATTTACTACACTAAACAAAATTAAATATACATTATTATCAATGACAACAATATATAACTATAGTGTTTTCCATAAAAGAAAAATTAAATATTATATAAAATAATGCTAACTGATTTGTGTTTATAAAATTGGTATAATAATTTGAATACACAAAAAAATCAAATTTTTACAAATTTGCAAGCATTTAAGCCTGGTACGTAATTTAATAATTTTTTTAAACTTGAAAATATTTTGCACTTACTTTTCTCTTCACGGATAATTCTGTGACAATAAGGAAAAAGTGCTTAAGTCAGATTTTTAAGTTTTGTAGGAGAGCACTTTTAAACTTTAAAATAAATTTTTTTTAAAAATAACTTATCGTTAAAGTTTACCTATGGAAGTCAAACGTATGATTTGAAAAAATATCTTATATCTACCAAAAGTACGCAGGCGTTGCAATTAATAAGCTGTGAAAGAAGTTTTTATCATTTCGAAAAATAGCTTCTGGTTTCTTAAGATTTTTTCCAAATGCGATTCGACATTGAAAAAAGATAACCAGAAAGTTATTTTGCTATAACTTCCTGAAAAATGTTACTAAATAATTGAAAATTTGCACAAGGTGCCAGTAACTAAATTTTTGCCTAAGTGGACTTAAGCACTTATTCCTTATTGCCACAGAATTAATTATGAAAACAAAAGAAAGACAATTAAATGTTACTAGATAACACCGGTGAGCTTCGCTGCCCCACATTCAAAAAATAAATTAAACACTTGGAAGAAAAAGTATGACCATGCTTAATCACGAAAACGCACTTGTTTTAAAAACAGAGGTTATTTTCAAAGTACAAAATTTGAACCCTATACCTATTATAGTTCCCTATTTTCATGACAAAAATGTATTTCTTTATAGGCGCGGTACGCACAGTCTTGCCAGAAAATTTACCTATAAAATCTTCAAAATTGGAATAAAAATCTGCAAAATCTTGATAAAATGTTTTTAATCGGCAAAAAAACTGTTAAAATAACAAAACACATAAATATGAGGTTTTTATGATTTTTTAAAAAAATATTACAAATCATGTAAAATAAACAGAAATGAAACAGAATCACTTATTAATATTCAGCAGAATAATATAAGTATGTTTTTTTTACATAAATACATAATCAACGCCCGTAATATTTTTTTAAAAGACAACACTACCTGCGAAGCTTCTCGTGTCTGCAGAAAACACCCAAAGTCGGGAATCGAACCCGCAACCGCAGACTGTTAGACTAGCACCGAGTGCCTCGATTGGATTAATTTAGAAACTGTTTTATTTAATTTTATAAAGTTTTTACTATATAAAATTCCTGAAATTGACTTCTCGTTTAGTTTTATTAAAACTAACTGGGCTAAACACTTGATCCAGATTAGAGGACGAATGTGGTAGAACAAAAATATAGCGCGAAAAATTTTAGAAATAAAATCCTTGAATCAATAAGCTTGCTTTAAAAAGAAATTAAAAAATGATTTAAATTAGAAAAACAAAGAAAATAGACAAAAACTTTAAATCAATTTTTTATTTCCAAATTTGTTCAAGTACTTATACATACATACATACTTATTTCTTAATGAAATATTTTTTATTTTCCTTACATATTTTTTAAGCCAAATTCAAAGAGTGTATGGAGATCTTTTTAATATTATTTTTAAGTAATAGGCCCTAAGTGTCGATATCAGCATTTATGTTCACCAAACTAGTTCTATGCTACGGATGACGCCAATAATCTTATACAGGGAGATATAATTTATATCCCTTAGAGAAAACAGAAATCCACCTAGGAATTTTGTTCTACGCACAAAGTACGCGTACCTTAGTCTCATCGCGCAACTCACAGTACCTGCAGGTTTATATGTCAGTGTTTTCTAATTTTGAAGTGAAGTGTTTTCTAATTTTAAAATGTCGGATAAACCATCCCATAAGTGGCTTTAAGCCATTCTTATTGAGTGAAAGTAGCCGTTGAAATGTACACCGAGATAAAGTGATAGAACGTTTTGATTGATCTGCAGAGCTTCCAAATGACAAGATAACTCTGCTTGACCCAGGAATCAGTTTTTTTCTTCTTCACATAACTATTGGATATGTCAAAGAATGGTTCTGGCCCTAGAAATCTACTTGGCGAAACAGTCCGCCCGCTCGATATAAACGTGACCCTCATGGCTGGAAACCCACCATATTGTTAAACTGTTGTGGGAATCAAGTTCATTTAGAGATGTCGCACAATCAATTACTGCCGCAGACATCTATGTCAGGCCCCTAACTTGGCTAAACAGTCCGCCCGCTCATTATATACCTGACCCCCGTGGCCGGGAACCCAACATAGTGTTAATTAAACTATGGTGGAAACCGAGTTCATTTAGAGATGTCGCACAATCCATTAGCGCCGCAGACCTTAGTTCAAATGAGGTTATGGTATTTAGCGCAGATTGGCTGGATTGGTTCTATCCTTTATCTTTCCTGTCCTTTCTACCCTTTATCAAAATTCCTGTGCAACAAGAAGGTCAGTTGAATATTATGAAGTATCCTAAGGCAAGAGTCGTTTATGAAGAGTATGTGCAGATATCGCACTAGGTTTCTGTTCATATAAAAGCGACACCCTATTAAAGTTGGTACGGGGCTTCTAGTGCTTGAATAACAATTTCTTAATAATTTCTTAACAATTATAAATAAATAGTAAAGAAAAGCTAAAGTAAGCTAACAAAAATTTAAAACAAAAAAACATTTTTCTTTTAAATATAAGGCTGATTTAGTTTATTGTTTTTTAATTTTAAAAGTAAGAAAATTAAAACTGTTAAAAAAATATTATTTTATCATATCAAAATATATTGCTTAATCGTAAATAATTATAAAAAAAAATTATAAAAAAAAATATTAATACCATATAGTAGTAGGATATTGTCAACTTACCAACGATTTTGAATTTTTTTGTATATAAGTTGTCTATCTATACGAATAAAAAAAATTAATACGTACTATGTACTATGTATATATGTATTAATACTTAAAATGAAACATACAAAAAATAATTATTATTAAATAAAATAATTTTTTTAATAAAATGTTTAAATACGGCAAAAAGTTTACAAATTTGATGTCTATCGTTCAAATATATTTAGTATTTATTAAGTATATCTTAAAGTTTAGTAGCGATAAAATGTAAAAGATAATTAATATATTACATATATTTTAAATGAAGCAAACTCTTTAAGTTACAAAGGCATTTCCCAAAAAATGTATTTAAAATAATGAATAAGTGCGTTTATTATCATATAAGTTTCCGTAAAATTTTTATTATATTTTTACGCTGTTGAAAACCTTGTGAATATTTGGTTAGATTTCTCTAAATCCGAAATTTTAAATCTTAAGCGAGTTTCTAAAATATAAGTGTAATTTCAATTAGAATCAGTCGCCTTGCTTGGTAGCCCTAAAAATTAAATATATTTTTATTATCGATGGAAAGACTATAATAAAACTATTAAATTCGATAAGAAAGAGTAAAAACGGAAACCTAAATCGATTTTCGAATCTTCTGCAACTGTGTAAAAGTATTTTTACTAATGAAGGACTAAACAAGTTTACAGTTTAGTTCTATTCTGAAATTCATTTATGTGCCAAAGCTGGACTAGGAATCTCTTGTGTAGACGAAGAACCGTGGCAAACAGTTTTCGGCGGATAACTATCTACGTAACAACAAATTTTTCTAAAAAATCACAAAGAATTGTGCATATTTCATATTTGAGGGCAGTAGATATATTTAGAGGACCGATCCGCGGTTTGCAAATGGTAAGGCTAAGGACCGCATGCGGGCTGCGTGCCTCATATTGGACAGCCCTAGCTTAGACGAATTTGAGATTATAAACTCAATTATTAAATTTACAAATTTGGATCAATGTGGCAAATATGTGGCAACACTCTTTTAATGTTAAAAAAAATTCGCATATGTGGTTTTTAAAAATCGAAAATGCGAATGAAAGACAATTGTTAAAAACCCAAAACTAGTTTGTAAACTAAAAAAATAATATACATTAGGTAGACTACGCCAGCTCTTTAACCGATCTTCGAAACGTGTTTCACAAGCCGAAATCGGGAGGTTTTTGCATAAATTCGTTAAATTTTTCTTAACCGCCTTCATGCTCATGAAACGTTTTCCCCGAGTCATAAAATTAAGTTAAGGAAAAGTGAATTAGTTCGATGACGCGATTTGTTATGCATAAGATGATTGCAACGCGATGTTTGTAGAATACCTGTATGCCATTGTGTTGCAAAATACACGAATTTTCCTTTCAAATTGGGCTATTTGCAACCCACAGCGCTGCGAAAACACCTTGTGACTTTAAGATAAGAAGTATTGACTATCAAGCTTGTCGGGGGGAACTCATAACGAACCACACACAATAATCAAAGCAATCAATAGAGCCTCAATTCTTGCCTGGAACGACAGAGTCGGATTAGAGATGTCGTACTTGAGATTCATGTCTTATCATAAGTTAAGATATGTTTCATGGACTCTGAAAAGTTTTGTGATCCAGCAACTTCTATTTTACATTTTTTTTTTTTGGCAATTAAGACACGACGCGAAATGTTAGAGAGGCGTTTTCAAAAAGAAAACTTGAGATACTTCTGGGGCAGTGTAGTGCACAATTTACGAAAAAAAAACTATTTTTTTCAGAATAAATTATTTTTGTGACATAAAATGTATATAGAATTTGTTAAACGAATCCTCGGCTACATTATTGCCGAACAAAGTTAAGCACTATCACCTAGCTTGAATGAGATATTAGAATTTTTTGAAGGGCCCATTGACTTTCCGAATCTTTCGAGGCTCATAAATAAAAATTAATCACCAATTATGCCAAACTGAGAATAGGAATTTACTGCTCTTTGAACCCGTACTGTCACTTCCTTGTATTTTTTCACTATTGCACTGTGTAATTATTTACATATGTATCTATTTCCTGTTTTGTCATGCACAACACTGCCTTATTTTATGCAAAATCGATCGGAACCTGAAGAAAGTTAAACTAAAGCTTTCGATCGCTTTTCAAATACGAAATCAAAACCATTTCAATCGAAAAGTGCGACATGCCTCAAAATGTCTGTAGTGCTCGTCTTGTTTTTATATTTTTAAATTGGAATAAAAAAAAAACTAAAGAAATAAACCATATAACTTTGTTATACTAAATTAAAGGTAAGACATAAGAAAAAAAATATAAGAGAGGTTTTGAACACGTTAACACACGAAACAAAAGAGAGTATAAAAACCAAGTAAAGAAAAAAACCGCAACCACATTTCTGTCCACCCAGACCTTTTTGTGGGCTTAAATTCTTAATTGCGGTTAACCGTCATATCTGACAACCGTGCATATAGACCACATATATCTTCTTAAATAACTTCAAAATAGTGATTTTCTTGAGATATTTTTTTAAAACTTTTACTGAGGCAGGATTGCAAACACGCATCCTTAAGCTTGAGAAATAAAGAAAATACACTATTTTATGCTTTTGATAAGGGAAATTGCTTTACACAATTTAAGATCGTTTTTAAAACATGGTATATCAAGTTTTCTTTTTTTTTTATCATTTTTTTCATTGTTCACGCTATTCAAAATGTGATTTTCCAAGAATCATTCGTACATTCATATAAACATAATATTTTATAAACACTGCCAAGTTATTTTTTAATATAATCAAACGAATAAAATTAATTTGAAAAGTTTTTTTTTGTTGCCATTATTTTTCTTTAAAAAAAGCAATAATACTTCAAGTTTATCACAATCAGACATTAAAACAAAATACATATATTGAAATTAATAAAAAATTAAGATTTAAAATACTTAAAATAGATGTTTTTATGGTATTAAATTGATTGGATTTGTTCCGCCAGTAAATAAAATACTAAAAACAGATGTTTTTATATTGAAGTTTATTGTTAGTATAGCTATTTTAGTGTTTTTATAATTTGGTTTTATATTAAAAATTGTAATGACTGATATAAATTTAATTTCGAAATTTTTATAAAATATATTTTTCAAAATAATCAAAATATTTGTTTTTGTATATTTATAAATTAAAAAAATCCCATTTGGAAGACATGCAATTTTTTATATTAAAAAACGATTAAAAAACTTCCTTAATAATATAATCTTTTTGCTTAAATTAGTAGTTTTAAGCCACAAAATGTCTTCAATTTTAAATACATACATATATAAAAATTGGTGGTTAATAATTGTTTTTCCAATTATTTGAAAAAAAAAAACAATCAAAAACACTTTGATTTACAACGATACCACCTCCTGAGTTCTTTAGTTGCCTAAATGTTTTCTTAATTTTAGAAAGTTAAGTTTATGTCTAAAGTTATGTTTGTTAAACTCTCAAAACTGTTCTTATATAAAATAAAATTTAGCATTAAATAAAAGATTTAATTTTTTCATGAATACTTTTCTATTTTAGCTGTTATTAGCTGAGTTTAAAATTTCATATTCCCACTCCTTAAACTGTTGAATAAAAGTTAAAAATTAATGTATTTTATAGATTTTTACTGCAAATTGTGTTTCTCATTGAGAGTGATCATAAACTAAAATTATTAAGTACTTTGTTAATTATAACCTTTCAAATAATACATAATAATAAAATAATAATAATTATAATGCAATTAATACTATATTAATAATAATATTATTATAATATAATAACAATAAGAATATCGAGTTTTACCCGTTTTAAATAGTAAACTGGTTGTACGTGATGATTTTTTTAATTATTAAGTAAAAGAATTTGTCTTTATACGTAATAGAAAATTTACAATATCTGAAAATTTTAATGATTTAAAATATATAATAAAAAATTAAAAATTATTATTATTTATTTATTTAATAAGAAACTTAATAATAATAAGTTATTACAAAAAAAAATAAAAATTATTAAAAATATATATATATATATATATATATATATATATATATATATATATATATATATATATATATATATATACATATATATATATATATATATATATATATATATATATATATATATATATATATATATATATATATATTTTTAATAATTTATATATATATTATATAAAAATAAAAATTATTAAAAATATATATATATATATATATATATATATATATATCCAAATATTTTAAATTCTTGTTAAATATTAAATTTTTTACTGCATCGTTTCCATTTTTATTTGTTTTTTGTTACCTGATTTGTTAAAGGCATTTAAATGAGTTTAGGTCAGGTGTTAAGTTATAGTAATACCACAAGTTTAAAAATTTCTGATCAACTTTTGGACTGGGGAAACTATAATTTAATTATATACTCTTTTTTTTGCAAACTGAGCCCTTTAATAATATACGGTGGAAGACAAATTACTGTTTTTTTTTTTTATAAAAAAAATATTTTTGCTATTTGAACAAAAACGCTTGTATTTTAGGTTTTTTGTAACTTGAAGCTTTAATAGCAAAGATTTTTTGTTGATTAAAAAAATGTTATGAAAAGCTAAAATTATGGAATAGACTTAAAAAAATCCATTACACACTGCACAGTGGAACAGAATCAAAATAATTTGGAAATAATTTAGCCATTTGTAAAGGGCTAGTCAGGATGATACAAAATTTGACATGGACATTGCAGAGGAGTTGATTTTTTTAGCACAAATAGATAATCAAATTTTTGATATAAAATTGGACAAATTTAGAATAGCCCAGTGATAGCGCTGTTAGCAAATTGGTCATATATTCCCTTTCAATATAATCTCCATAAAGATGTCTATCAGAAAAGTATAACTTATAATATATTATTTTTAATAGCCAAAATAATGATCAATAAAAGTTATTAAACTTAACTCTACAAAAATTTTGGCATAAGCTTTCCAAAGGTTTCAAAATTGAGGTGTTTTAAAAATTGAGGAAAAAATTGTGTTCCATGTTGAACATTTTTAATTTTCCAATGCGTATAACTCGCTAACTACAAGAGATAAAACACACACGCAAACATGCCCTCTATAGAATTTAAAGGGTGCTTAAGGGCGTATGAGGCCCTAATATCGAAGGAAAGCTTATTTATTCAACCGACAGCGACGTTTCTAACAGGTTTGATGAGTTCCGCAATAAAACATAAACATAAATATTCCTACAGGTCCCACTCCAGTAGTTTAGAAATGGGCGATTTATTTACAAAACTTTTAATTTGCATCCACTGTTCAAAATTTTGCCTTTCAAGTTCAATTGCCAAATATCAATCAAACTCTTGAATTTACTAAAAGCAAGATTTCTCTTTAGTTGTGCATTCCTTAGACTGATGAATCAATAATAATTAGTTTTAGTATAAAATAGGATTGGTCTAAATTTTAACCACTATTATTAATTATTTTAATCTATTTAGGTTTTCGTACCCAAAGGGTAAAAACGCAACACTGTTAATATTGCTTCGATGTCTGTCCGTCTGTGACAGGTCTCATTCTAACAAATAATAAAAAAAAATGTTTTAAAAGTCATTAACAAAATTTAAATAAAAAAAATAAAAAAGTTTTGTTTTTAAGACATACAATGAGTTGCATACCTTTAGGGTGTGCGCGAATAGCATAAAGTTGCGTTGTTATTTTTTTTAATTTTATTTTTGGGTAAAAAATTAAGTGTTGTTAACAACTACCTAGAAACAAAAACCATGTGGTTTAAAATATTGTATGAATGAGTCCGACTCACTCTTGGTTGATTAAATTTAAAATTATTTATAACTTCACTTACTGTATAAGTGACTTAACAATCGATAGCAAACAATAAAGTTATTATTCCCGATATACGTTAATACCTGAATATTTTTCATATTTTTATATTTAAGTATTTTGCAAAAAGACCATTTGTTACAAATAACTAAAATTATACTATACAGATATATAAAATCTTAAAAATACATCAAATGCATAGAAATGTTTCAAAGACATAAAAGTTTATACATACAAACCGAAATATACAAAGGTATCGAAAAGAAATATAAATATTTTCAATGTTATTTAAACAAAATAAATTTATGCCACCTAGAATATGTTGATTAAAATAGAACTATGTACATTGTAAAATATACCAAAAATCGAATAACAAAAAAAAATAAGGAAATTAAAACACTTACATTAAAATAAAACTAAATCAATATTATTGAAGCTTTGAATTATTTTTGCTAAAAAGGAGAAAAATAGGTTGTTGTACCTACAACAACAAAATGTATACATACATATATATATATATATATATATATATATACATATGAAAAAATTGTATAACTTTGTAAAGAATATACATATGTATATCCAAAAATGTTTTAAAATGTGTTTGTATATTTTGCAAATTTTGCAATCAAAGCAAAACCGATATGCAGTGGCTCAGTTTTCGAACTTTAAAATGCTTTGAAAAGAAACGGCTAGAAAGGTTACTTTGTTAAAAAAAACTTAATTCAAGATTTTAAGTTACAAAATCTGGTACTATAAAGCCTAGCAATTAGACAAAAAAATATTTTTTCACGAATTCAAGGTATGAGTACAAAATTATTTTTTTTTTATTATTTTATATTTTAGCCTCTGTTATTTTTAAGGATTAACAAAACCGTTTTTTTAATAGTTTTAGTTTATTGTGTTTTATAAATTGGTCCCTCATTATTAAAATCAAGCTCGAAGACTTCATCTGCCATAATGTTTCTAATTTTCACACGACCTTCATCATGATTGTAATTCAAGCATCAATAAACTTGGCTTTAAGGTCCAGTATCGAAACATATTGTTTATTTCCGCTAGATATTTTCTATAGGATTTTTTCGGAATAACAAGCTCGTTAATAGAGTTCAGGTATGTTGTTTGACTCTGGCCATATTCATGTTTGTTTACTTTTCTGAACCGCGGTATTATCTTGCTGGAAAATAATTTTTAGGATTCCGTACGTAAAGAGTGAAAACGTAAACATATTTTATTCGCTACAATGTCTGTCCATTCGTCAGAGCCCTTTATCTCTGCAACCGCAAAGCATATACTTCAGAAATTTTTAAAAAAGTTGTATTACTATGACTGGCCTTACTTTTTTAACCGTATTAGACAAAAACTTGAAGTTCACTTATTAAAAAAATTAAAAATAAAAAAGAAAATTAAAGAGTGTCCCGATATTGACATAATTTTCATAAATAGCCGTAACAGGTAGACAGTACACACTATATATGTAGATATAATAACAACAAAAAAAAAATAATTAAGAAGTTAACAAGTTGTGGTATAATACTGAATTCCGGTGATGCCGTTTAGTTACATTTTTCGTAACGGAGAGAAATCAAATTAATATAAATTAAAAAAAAAAATTAAAAATTCATATTCTTGTATTTAAAATGGCACAAAAACTGCTAAAGATTTTAGTACAAGAACTTCATGAAAAACTTATTTTCCAAGCTTTGTTGAATAATTTCAATAAAATTACTCCAAAAAATTTTGTAACGTTAAAGTTGGACGTATATTTTTACTGCAGAAAAATGAGTTGCATACATTTAGGGTGAAATATCAGCAATGTAATAAATTGATGATACAGAGATGCAAAATGTGTCGCAATTGAGCAATTTTTGTCACTTTCTATCTATTATCTTTCTAATCTATTTTGGCCCCTTTAACTCAAAATTCAACTAACTACTTTAAATCTGTTTAAAATGTACTTATCACAATCATACTCAGTCGTTTCATTTGTCAAAAAGTATGATAGTGTGGATTAGAAGTGTAAATAAAACGCTTATAATCTATACATATGTATATTAAAAAAATGTTTTGGCCGTATCAAAGGTATTGGTCCTAAATAACAAAACACAAAATGTATGCCAGTGTTGCTAACTTAAATTCACACACTCTATTAGTACGTCGGGTAAAAAAACCATTAACACAAATGATAAACTGTGGTAGATGAGACACAAATCAAACGAATTTTTAGAATTCACAAACGAATCTATTTCGCATTACTCGTATTAGATAGTTTACAAAAGCTATTTCTTTTATTATATATGTTTAAATGTAGGGAATATAAATTATTGCTACTGCTTTTGATTGAACTTTTAAATTTGACCAACTTTTGCTTTTGAAAAGTGTTTTCTGGTTAAGCGTTTTAACTTTTATTTTAGACTTCGAAAAGCTAACATTTCAGTGCTTTTTCAGAAATACTCTTAGGTTTTTCAAAACAAAATTTTAGCTCTTTAAAAAAATCATTAAAACACAAAAAACAGAGTATGTAATTATTGAGTATGTTTGTCAATATACTAATTACACTTCATATTTTTACAGAATAATCAATCAATCAATGCTGTCTCTTTTCATGGTGTGACGAAATCTGAACACTTATGAATAACACTGTAAACATTTAATAGAAAGTAATCCTCAAAAAAAAAAACATGTACATAAACACTTGTCTAAAACAAAACCAACCAACGCATACAATCTGTGCTCTGAACTTGTAACTATTCTACCTGCTGCAAAAACTTACAATTAAAAAGACGTTAAATATGAAAATATAAGAACTAAATAAATTCAATAATTTAGCTTTTTTCAAAATTAATTTTCGCTGTTGAAATTTTAAAACTACAAAATAAAAATAAAAAGAAATAAAAAATCTTCATGCGTATATTTAAATAACAAAAGTAACAACTCAATCGTATGAAAATAAATAAAATACGTCAAAGTTTTAAAATATCATTATTGTGTAAATTGTGTATTTATACAAATAAAAAAATAATTAAATTTTTGGAATGAACAATATTGTTCTTATATTAACACATTACAGAGAAACAAAAGATACCAAATAAAATTTTTAATATAAATGTTAATTTAAGAAAGAAATGTTAAAAATACTGAAACAAAATTCAAAAAGTATTCAAAGAAATTGTAAAATCTACCATACAAATACTGAAACAATATATTAAAATAATAAAATAATAAATTATATCGCAAACGTTTTTTATTTTTTAGATAAAACTAGCTATGGACATACATATCTACATATCCGTTTTGCTTCACTACCTCTATCATCAAAAACTAAACATTTACAAGTAAAATTATTAAAAAAAAAACTTAAATTCGAAAACGCATGTTATTCCCAGAGTAGCTTGACATAGGCTACATTAAAGATATATGTGTGTAAGTAGATGGATGGATGGATTCTTAAAACCCAGTCTCCAAACAAAAGTCAAACTTCATATAAAAAAAACATTTTTATTACTGGTTTTTTTATATGAAGTTTGACTTTTGTTAAAACATGTTGATAGCAAATGAAGACTTAACCCCCGTCTTCAAAAGTGCAAAATTGTAAAACTCTGCCTAGACATTAGCATGTCTTAACAAAAGTCAAACTTCATATAAAAAACATTATTTTTAATAATGGTTTTTATATGTTTTTTATAAGTTTGACTTCATATAAAAAACATTATTTTTAATAATGGTTTTTATATGTTTTTTATAAGTTTGACTTTTGTTAGGACATGTTAATGACTAATATAGGGTTTATACCCTACAAGAACAGTGACAGTCATATGACCGATCATTTGATAGTCACTGGATTTTACCATCATTGCGTATGATAAACTTCCCATCACATTCTTAAAGGCAAAATGAATAAAATGATGTAAACAATGAGTACGTGTGAATTTTTCATCTCCCTGGAGTTTATTAATATCACTCTTGCATATGAGCAAAAGTGAAACAACATACTTAATTTGAAATTTTTTATGTTTGTTTGTGTTAGTTTCATAACCCTACAAGAACAGTAACATTCATTTGAGCACTCATTTGAGTGGCACTGTTCAGGGATTTAATCCTCATTGCGCAAAACAAAATTTCGTACATATTCCTAAGGAAAATATTATCGAAAATGAGAAAACATTTGCATACGTGTGATTTTGCATCTCTCTCGAACTTATTAATTCTTTGGCCTATAGAACATATATCTGTACTGCTCACTCCACTGCTGTTTACTAATCAGTTATGATGTAATCAACGTTGACTACTTAAACTTGATGAATATACCTCTCACAGCTGACTAAAAGTGGTTTTACACGACGTGTGTTTGTCATATGAGTTGTCAGTTTGATAACTCATATGTCATTTCATGTGTTTGTCAAAATAGGCATTTTACATACAGTTTATAATTTTTGCTTTCAAACGTACATGTGAAATTACATCTGACATAACCTATAATATACAATTTTTCCCCCACACAGTTTTGTATTGCCAACCACAGCTGATGTAAAGAAGGAAACGTAGTGCTTTTGGCACGCTTTTAGTGCTTTTGGTACCACAAAAAACCTAAAATAGCAAAATATCAAGTTCAAATAGAACACGTTCGAAATGAAAAATGTGATATGTATTGTACACATGGAAAATACACATGTTATGTTTGAAAGGGTACACACAACGTGTTTAGAATTTATTATTTTTTTTTTTGGGTTTCGGTTTAAAATGGCCAACGCTTACTTGTGTGTTATATTGCCAGGGTCTATCAACAAGTAGGAGTTTTTTCCGGAAAATCCAGCCGACCTGTATCTTTGCACAGGAAGTAGGCTCGCCAGAGTCCACTCCTAGAGTATTATTGGTCTCCACCAGTATCAATCTTAGTATTTTTATTGGTACTGCACCTCGTCAAAAAAGTGAGGCTACAATCCTCACTTGTGAGTTTTAATTGGTCGTCCACCAGGTTCTATCATCCGATTGTGTATTTACTTCTTTATATTAAGTAATTTTGTATTTTATTTTTGTTTTCCGCCAGGTTCTTTTATCCACTTTTTTTAAAAACGTTTTTCCTCTCTTAAAATACTACATATCATTGTGTATCTCCCTTCCTCCCCTGTCAAATCCTTCCCCTCCTGTCGTTGAAATCCATACATACCTATTGTAATTTTAACAGTTTCACATTTTAAAACAGAAAGTACAATTACATAAATGTACAGTTGACAATTATCGATGAATGCATGTGGTTAATGGAAAAAACCACTAAAAACCGTAGGTCGATACAGTTATCAGAGGCTAACCATTAGCCAATGCGAGAGTGAGACGCAAAACTCTCGAGGTGAATTAAACAGAATCAGGCCTGATCGCCATTAACAATTAAAGACGATGACGCGAGAGTTGTTTACTAAACCGGAGCTGCTTTACCACATGACAAGTAATCGTCGAACCACTATTAGAGAGATTGCTGATGATGCTGGCATATCGTTCGGCCCATGCCAAGCAATTTTTACGGGTGTTTTAGGCATGAAACGTGCGGCAGCGAAGATTGTTCCAAAATTGCTAAATTGTGAGCAAAAACTTGATGCATACATCTATTTATTGCTTTTTATAATATTTATTACATGTTTGTTATTTTTGTTGACAATATCAGACATTTTGTATTGTCAGTTGTTTTTTACAGATAAAAAGATTAGTCGTGTTTTGGTGTGGTCTTCGATTTTTTACTATTTCAAATAATGGATCAAAGAAACTGTATTAAGTTTTGTGTAAAATATGAAATTAAATGTGCAAGGACATTTGAAATGGTGACTGTGGCGTTTGGCGAGTCTACTATGAGCAGAACACAAGTTCAATTGTGGTATAAACGGTTTCAGGAAGTCCGAGAAGATGTCAATGACGATGCTCGTCTTGGTCGCCCGAGCACGTCAACAACCGATGAAAACATTGAAGAAAATGATATTGGATAATCGCCGATCCACTATTAGAGAGGTTGCTGATGATGTTGGCATATCGTTCGGCTCATTCCAAACAATTTTTACGGATGTTTAGGCATGAAACGTGCGGCAGCGAAGATTGTTCCAAAATTGATAAATTTTGAGCAAAAACACAGTCGCATGAACATTGCTCAGGAGATGTTGAACATCGTCAACGACGATCTAGATTTGCTCAAAAAGATCATAACTGTCCATAATGTCCTTGGACATTTTAAAAACTGCGAAAATCGAATATACGTACCTCACGAAAATTGAAAATAACGCTTATTTTTTAATCATACCTCGTATGTATATTTAATATATAATTTAACATATATAAATATTTTTTCGCTCAATGGTGACTGTGTTCTCCCGCCTTTTAAATGCTTTTTTAAATGCAAACGTTTTTTGCTGCTGTAAAACATTTTAAATTTGAAGAAGTACAGTGGTGTTCCAAAAAATAGAGCCACCATTTACTACATATTTCGAAAAAGAAAAAAACATACTAAATTTTCATAACAAATTTTAAGGTTTATATTTTTGTGAGACCGAACAACTGACCAACTAAATTACTATAGACCGGTTTTGATAAAAAATTTAAAATAAAATATATACGTAAAAACATTCGATTTTCAAGATTATAGGTATGAAAAAAAAATAGAGCCATCCATTTCAATTCTCTAAAAAACACAAAATTCCAAGAGATGAATAAAATAATATACTTTAATTATCTTTATTACCTCAGTACTTAGTGGAATATAATTTATTTTTGAGAACTGCTGAGCAGCGTTTTGAAATAGGATCAAAAAGTTTTTGGCATGTCTCAATCGAAATATTACTCCATGCTCATTTTACTAGTGCCCACAAGTGATCTTTATTTGTTGCATGTTTTCCCTTAAGTGCTAATATAACTATTTGCCACAAGTTCTCAATGGGTTTAAGACTGGCAACTGAGCAGGCCAACTTAAAACATCAACTTCATTTTTTTTTTTTTTTTTCAAATCAATCTTTTGCCCACTTCGATGTGTGTTTCGGGTCATTGTCTTGCTGAAACACAAATTGAAGCGGCATTTTCTATTCTGCGTAAGGCATCACATAACTGTGAAGCAGTTTGGTGTAAAAAATAGCATCCATTTTTTTTCGACCCGTATGATCGAAAAAAAAATATTGTCAGGACGCACACAACAAGTGTGGACACAGCTAGTCTTTAACATATTTGAACTAACAATAAGTAAGATTGGTTACTGCTTCCTAAAAGCACTGAAGCAGAGGGGAAACTCGAACAGAAGACGCATCCCGCCTTTTTCGACGCAGTAAAACTTAGAGGCCATTCCATATATGCTAAAATATTGCTTGCTTTTTATTTGAGATTTCCCAAAAAGAAGCTCTGCTTTAGTGCTTCTAAAAAGCGAATTGAAAGTTTATTTATAAATTCAGCTTTTTCCAAATTTCTTTTTTTGTTGCGACATTGTCTGCAAACAAACAATGACATGGTTTAATAAATAAAAATAAGACCAAATTAAATGTGAGCCAATACTAAAGCATTTTAAACTATTTTACAACTTGGATAAGAAAAATAAGTTTAAATACTAAGTATAAGCTCATCATCGTTTAACAAATATTTTTCGCACAGCATACTCGTACAACACTTTTAGTTGGCTCAAAACAATCATCTAGAAAGGTTTTGTTTTACAATTTGACGCATCGATACACATTCCAACAAGTTTAAAAGTGACAACCTTTTTAAAGAAATTAAAAATTAAAGGTCCTTTTTAAATACAATAACAAACCAAATTTAATTAAAAGCGCAAATTTTGTTTAAAATTACAATTTTAAATTCAAATTAAAAAGATATTTTTATTCAACCTAAAAATTATTTTCATAATTTATTGAAAAGTGCTTCTTAATCTTTTATTAAAACATAAAAACAATAAAAAATAAGGAGGACTTAGAGAAAAAAATTATAAAAAAAAATATTATTCCGAAACCATGTTGTACAAAATTATTAATCAACGGCAGAGTCAGTGCGCTAAAAGCGTCACTTGCGTGTTTAAAAAAATTAACTTTCTAATAGCCCTCTTTGCATCATACTCACTAATAAAATCAATGACATGCAACGCACATTTAATACAGTTTGATCATAAAGAATTTAATGCTAACGGATATGCTAGACCACATCTCTCGTCAGCTTTATCACACCACCCACTTGACGAATCATCACATCATTTATCCACCAAGGAATTGACACCGTCTGAATACATGGTGGATTTGACCAACGATCTAGCCTATCGAATTTTACACTATCATTCTATATTAAACCGTAACAATTTCGCCTTTTCACCGACAGCACTAATGAGTGTTTTGATTGCCATTTATGAGGGATCGGCTGGACAAAGTATGACAGAAATAAAACATGTTTTGCATTTGCCGAATAATCATGATTTAACTCGTGTTGGTTATCGTGATATACATCGTCGTTTAAGAGTAAGTCAGATTTCTCATAAATTAAAATATTATTTTTTTATTTACTTCACCTAAAGATGGTAAAGGTAAGTTGGTAATTCATTTTGGAATGTTTTTAAGGAGTGTTCGCATTAAATACGTCTAATTAACCTAACAACATGGAGATTTATGCTTGAAAGCGATCTGTTAATCAAATATACTTTGAGATATTTTAGCCACTTCTTTTATCTTTTTAAGTTTTCGCCCTTAAAACGTGCCTAGCGGACGCTTATTCGATTTCTGTTCGTCTGTAATATGGCTGTATCTCTTTAACCGTAATAGGTAGACACCTGCAATTTTTATAGAATGTGTATTATCGTGGCTACTAGAACAAACATAACATAAACAATTTTAAAACTTTTCCTATATGGTTCACCATATAGAAAAATTAGTTTTTAATTAAATCACGATATATCGGCAATACTTTGGGTTTCTCGATAAATCGGTATCGGCGATGTTTTTATTGTCGATACGGCAATATTTCAAAATTAGGATAGAGATAAAAAATATACCACCACATTTGTTATCTGATGGTATATCAGATAATCGGATTAATCATAGTATCTTATATGAATAATGGAATAGCAAAAACTAGCCTTTTAATAAAATATTTTGATGGTTTGGAAAATAATGAAACATTTTGTTCATTTACAATACAAATCACAAAAACGTATAAATTTTAATAAAATGCTATTAAACCAACTTGTAAATTAAAATTATATACTTTTATATATAAATTATATGTTATTCATATATAAATGCTATCTCCGGTGCGCTTCGCTACACCCAACCACAAGAAATACAACAAACACTTGAAAGAAAAGTATGGCAAATCTTTAACTCGAGAGCGCACGCTATTCTCACGTCAAATTTTTTTTTATTTTATATGCAGGGTACGACGCCAACTGTTCCTATCGCACTATCCTTATCCAGTCATTATTTTGCTAGATTAGGCACATTAGTATAAGGGATACTTGTGCACATTTTCTCTACATATTGTCGTTCTCTAGGTACACAATAATATTTTTACTTTGATAGGAGCTACCACGCGCACTGCAAAAACCCAGTCTAAATTTTGCTGGACTAAGCACATTAGTGTTACTTGTGCAAAGTTTCAAGACTCTACCTATTGTAGTTTTCCAGGTACGCCCACCGTCCCAATCCAGTTTTTGTTAGAATATGCAAATTAGTAGGAGGGTTACTTGTGCAAAGTTTCAATACTATACCTATTGTAGTTCTATATAGATGAGCGATAATAATTTTTCACATTGTATACTGTATTAAGGCTGTTTGTTACTGGTGCAAAATTTCAAAGATCTACCTATTATAGTTTTATAGCTAGTTTAAAAGTGGGCGCAAAAATGGGCGTAGTCATATTTTCTTTTCATAAAAACCTAAGTTGGGTTACGATTAAGATTTAAAAAAAAAATTGGCCTAATCGGTGCAGCCGTTCTTAAGTGATGCGATTACCAACCAACGACATTTGATTTTATTTACGTATATAGATAGATAAAGAAAAAAGTGTGATTGTTTGTTTGACGGAAAACTATAGCTGACTACACCACACCACGGTCCACTGGTGGACCGATCTTCCTGCAATGGAATTTTCACATTTTTTACCAGATATGCGGTGGGTAAAATAAGGTACTTATTTTTTATATTTCACGTGGGCGTGGCACTTCTCATACAAAGTAAATATTTATCATCATGTTACTTGGTAACTGTAATAGGTAGAATCTTAAAATTTCGTTCAAATAACGTTCTTATTGTAATAGTGGGCATGGTACCTCCCATTTAAAGTAAAAAATTATTATCGTACACTTGAAACTTTGCACAAGTAACCCTCATATTAATGTGAATAGACTAGCGAAACACAGACTGGAGTGGGACTGTAGGCGTGGTACCTCCCAAACAAAGTGAAAAATTGATATAGGCTTCTCCGAAAATAATATGCGTTTTTGGGTAAAATCTGGCCATAATTTTACTTCCAAGTGTTTATTGTATTATTTGCGAATAGGTGCAGCGAAGCGTACCGTGGACAGCTAGTATAAATATAAAATAAAATTAGCGAAATCTTTTAATTTAAGTCGTCAAACCTCCTAAGTCGTCTAGTGTTCTATAGACCATGAATTGATTTTTGATGAATATTTATGTGATTACACATTTAATCCTTTTGACTAAAGAGCCCGTAATTTTCGAACAAAATGGTTTTTATGCAAAAAATAATAAATAAGTTTGTATTTAATTACACATGCAATTACACAATTATATGTAATTGTAAATTAAATTTTTCAATTAGAATTACATTCAACTGTTTTTAATTATAATTGAGATTTTTTCAATTACATATTATAAGTAATTGGTAATTGAAAAATTCGATTACTTGTAATTTGTAATTAAAAAATTCCAATTACAATTACATTTATTGAAAAAATTCAATTAAAATTACATGTAGTAATTGAAAAAATTCAATTAAAATTACATGTAGTGAAAAATTGTTTAGAATATAATTGTGTTTTGTTTAATTTTAACCAATGATTATTGCCTGATTACAATTACTTGTAATTTGTAATAATAAATATGTATTTGAAAAAGTTCAATTAAAATTTAGAAATAGTTGTACAATTACAATTACTATTACATGTAATTTGTAATTGAAAATGTTTAATTACAATTTACAATTAGTTGTAATTGACTCTAGTCCCTGATTTAAATTACAATTACTTATAAAGTGTAATTGAGAATATGCAATTACACATTACCTGTAATTTTATTTGTAATTAAATTTCCCCATGTCTGATTATTATCAACTTTTTTACATTACGGTTATAATTTTCTTTTAGACTTACTTCTTCGACTCAGACAATCCATTGAAAGGACTGAGCTTAAACAAAGAAAATGTTACAATAACCAGAGATTATGAAACTATTCTAATGTTTTATGGATATGATTTGGGCATTGACATGGTGTCTTCAACAACAGTACCAATTACTGCAACAGAAGCTACAACACAGGATACTACAACACCTACAACAACCATAAAAGCAAACAGAGTAGACGCCCCAACGGACACTCTGAAAATGGAAAGTACTACAACTCCTGCGACAACTGTGAAAACAAACCCGACTAATTCAAGTTTAGAGCCAAGTACAGAAACTCCAATGGCAAATATAGATGATATCACATCTACTACTGATAATTATGTTACAACTCTAAAGCCTAAGGAAACGACTGAAAATATTGGTGACAAAACCTCAGGAGAAACTACTGCAGAAGCTCCTGTGTCTAATGAGACCTCAACAACCACTGAAACGACAGAAATTTCTCCAAAACCAGAAACAGAAACGAATGAAGCGGCTGAATTAATATCGTCATTTGTTGCTGAAGAAAATTCGGAACCATTTTCACGTATACAAAAAGCCCGAGTAACCCGTTTGCCTAGTGCCAAATTGCAAGCACCTTTGACATCCAAAATTAAGCCTCAGGTTAACTATTTACCAGCACAGAGAAAATCCGAACGATTAACAAGACGCAGTAAACGACATTTATTTGGCTTAAACGATTATGACTCCAATCTATTCGTTACTCTCTTCAACGCCGAATCCCATTTACACAATCCCCTGACGTCCGGTTCAGCCCTGGCCGGTTTTCCCACTTATGTTCAACTATCCAATGATTATGAAATCGACAGGGATCAAAATTTCATAGCAGCATCTCAGACATCGTCAAATATTAAACAGAACTATAATACTGATGTTATCAGTCATGTCTTCTATTTGAACAATAAACATATTATCTATACCACATTTAAAGTTTACAATGCCGTTCTGTATTACAAATACTTTGAACATCTTAGAATGAGTGTTTTAGAATTGGAACTTGATACACCAGAGTATAACTTATTTATTGTACTACCGGATTTTAATACGGATTTAGTTTCAGCAGCATCATCGTTACGTGTTGGCCCAAAGTTGCGTCAAATGAGAAAACAATTAAAACCAAAATGGGTACAAGCGATAATACCGGACTTTAAGTTGCGCGGAACTATGTTTTTAACGAATGATTTACAAAATGTAAGTGATTTTTCTATTGACCTGTACATATTCAAAATATACAACTTATTAAATAATATAAACCCAAAATTGTTAAACGAACAGGTAAAAGCGCTTTTTTTACCACAGTACGCTTTTACCTTATAACAGGTAGCGGCAAAGTAATCTCATGTCATAATGTAAATTGTTAGAAATGAAAAACGAACTTTGTTTTCACAATGAAATTGAGTTTAAATTATTAAATCGGTCAAATGACCACCTCCCGAGTTGATGAACATTTGATCTAGGTTTACGGTATTTTGAATTATCGGTGGCAAAAAAAAATATTTCTTCTCCATCCGATCTTACTATATATACAACCTATATCCGGCCTTAAATGTAACTCGTTCTCGTAGAAGAGAGGGCAAAAAATTATTGGGTTTTGGTAAGCAGTAAAATACTCATGGTAAGCAGTAAAAATCTCATAAGCCATTTTGAGAATGCTATAATTGTAAGACAATAATAAATAACTGCATCCTTTCTCACTCAAGAGAATGCAGGCATGTTAACGAATAAGTTTTCTTTATAAAATTAAGTGAAACAAAGACACCTCTTTCGCTTTCGCGAATAAATTTTTATAAAGAATTTGGTGAAGCAAAGAGACCTAACAAGAGAGATCGCAAACAAAACTCATGCCTTCCTGAAGCAGGTTGGAAAGGAGAGTCTATTTTTTTTTCTTGCTTACAAACCTGTTTCAAAATAAACGTAGTTTTTTGCTGAGTAGGGCATTCAACTTTATTGAAACACTGGCGCATCGACGCAATATGGTTTGTTTTTTATCGTTACTAAAATTGTACGTGCTCTAACAAAATTAGGGAACTTATTCCCGATACCATAACGTTTTTGCGTCTAACCCGCTTTTCGTTAAGATCCCATCCATTTGTCGTCGATTGGCTAGTGAATCGCACTACGCATTAAAGAAATAGTTCATATTTTATTCGCACAGTTCTTATTGGAAAAAAATCCCTCTCTTTCACTTTTAATGTAAGATAACTCAAATCGAACCTTATTTCCTAGTTCGGGCTCAATGCACTGCATCAGTAGGGGTCAACCCAACTAAAAAAAATAGGACCGAATTGTCGATTCCTTTAAAGACTTGCAAGGCTTTGTTGTGATAAACACGATAAACCCCAAAAATTATGAAGAATGGCGCCAAGCTGTTTTGTGAGACGGTAACAAAATTGGTACGCTTAGTTCAGGCTAGTGCTGGCAAAGTATTGAGTAGTGGGTACCGAGTATCAAGTATTTGATCCTTTATTTTTTGTGTACTCAATACTCAAAAGTTGTAACTGGGTACTTTTAGCGTTATACTTTTAGAAACAAATTAAATAGAAAATTTAACGACTACATTAAAATTTGTATTAACAGTGCGTTTCTAGTACTTATGTATATAAAGAAAAGTATTGAGTACTATAGAGTACCCAATTGATTATTATTGATTATATTACACACTGTGTAATTTTTTAAGTCATGGCAAAATAACCATATACGGACACCACTACGTGATAAAAGACCAAAAAAAGACCCCTGTCTCCCAGTTTTGCCCAAAGTCCTCCAGGTTTTTTTTTTATGGGCCCTCAAAGATGTGGGGCCTCGATGTCATTTTTGCAAAAAAATGATCATTTACTCAAGCTCATTTTTTGCAAACCGTTTGAAATTTTGATATACTCTCTGAGGCAAAGTTGTAGCTCCTGTCATAAAGAACAAAAATTGTTAACATATAAAATCAAAAAAACTTCACCTTTTTTCCTTTACCTTTTTTCCCCTGTTCAGGTCCATAGGTAGCAAACCGTTCCAAATTCAAGGAAATAATCAACTACAAAAATGAACCTAAGATCTCAATAAACAACTTTCTACAACATATGAACTTCCTAGGAATGATTCTTTACACCGTTTATAATGTTGATGGCCCTGGACTTGCAAAACGCACTTTTGCGGCTACCTAAGCGCTACCTAAACGGTGTTAAGAATCATTCCTAGGAAGTTCATATGTTCTAGAAAGTTGTTTATTGAGATCTTAGGTTCATTTTTTTGCCTCAGAGAGTATATCAAAATTTCAAACGGTTTGCAAAATATGAGCTTGTTATTTCATTTTCTTTTCTTTCTTTCATTTATTTTTTTTTTTTTTTTTTTGTTCTTAAAATTTTGTTTTCTACCCAAAAATATCTTTTTATGGCCGCTACGATAGCAAATAAAAAAATCTAAATCAAACATCTGGCATTTTTAATAAACCACAAAATTATGTTTTTAGTTAATATTAATACTATTATTTGCTTTAAAAAGTAATCATTTGTATTCAAATTTACCAGATAAAATTAGTATTAATAAGATCGTCAAATAAATCAGAAAATGGTCAATCGTCTTGAACTTTTTAAAAACGTCAAACATTTGTCAGAGATTAGATTTTATAATTTTGAATAAATTTTTAGATATATGTACATATGTACATATTTTATAGTCATTTTAATGTACTATATATCATTAGTGCGCTTGGCAGCCCAGATCCTAAAAATTTATACATATGTGACCCGGTCTATGAAAAGGTAGCTTATGACTCAAAAACAAAATTTCGAAAAATTAGCTGTTAAAGATAAACAATGCATTTCATCAGTTTCTTAGTAGTTTTTCTTTTGCATTATGAACAGTCAACCAAAAATAAAATAGTAACTCATATCCGTATGTCTGTCTGCTTTTCGTTGGTGTTCGCAACACGTAAAAACTACTGGATGGATTTAAAAAAAAATTTGTGAGGAGGTACCTTAGTATCGTGATCCCAATATAGGATACTTTATTCCGCAAAATTATCTTATTTCCAAGAGAAAAAGCAGTGAAAAACGCAATTTCCCGTTTAAAGGTACTGATTTTTGGTTTAAAACTGGGATATTGTCAACAGTGTATTTTTCAACACGGTTAAATTTTCAAAACACTTTTTTATTTATTTTTATTTTATTATAACGCAACAGATAGTTCCAGTTGAATAAAATTTATATTTTTACTTTGTGGAATTACATTGTTATTAAAATATTTTAAACGCCTCTTACAGAGCTTTACGATAATTTTAAGTATTTTTTTATTACTTTTATTAAATTTTAAAATTTTATCAAAGGATGGGTACCTTTATATAAATATATAAATACATAAACCATAACTGAAGCACTATAAAAGTAAGATTCTTACAATTGGTGTGGAATACTTTAAAAAAAAAATCGAGTAAATTACTGTCAGGACCATAACCATAACTGAAGCACTATAAAAGTAAGATTCTTACAATTGGTGTGGAATACTTTCAAAGCAAAATCGAGTAAATTACTGTCAGGACGACCACGACGTGGCGGGCACAGCTAGTATAAAATAAACACTTGAAAATTTACTTTTGTTTTCGCCTTAAACTTATTTGTTTATTGGTGTAAGTAAGAACTTGATAGTCGTATCACTCCTAAAGCGATTTAAACATTGTGCACATCTGTGTAGAAAAGGCTTTAATAACATTGTGCACGCACATCTGTGTCGAAAAAGCTTTAAAAGCATATACATAAATCTTTCCAAAATTGATGGAGTATTACGGACGTAAAAGGGATTACAAAAAACGTGTTTGCCTATTAATTAGATTTAAATGTACATATGTATATTGAAATAGGTATTATACGGCGTACGATAGTTTTTGCGTGCATGTCAAACTTGCACTTACATATTTTAGGGCATAAATCTACTAACTTCGCCTTTGTTCCTTTATTTACTTTTTATAGCTGGGTATTTGCGATATATTTGAACCAAATCGTGCTGACTTTCGTCCAATGACAGACGAAAAAGGCATCTACGTAAATCACATCGAACAGTCGATAAATGTACACATACGTACAAATCCCATCAATCAGCTAAATCGTAAGTATTTTATTGCGTTTCTTAATACAAATTGATATACATACATACATATATGCATGCATGCACTCACAGTACATTACACCATTTATTAAATCAGCCAAGCGAAAACGTTTAAGGCCACATTGAAATAATAGACACCTTTGTTAAACGTTTTTTTTTTTTAAGATCGAAATTGATTGTTTAAATTTTGATTTTTTTGTATATTTGATTCTCTTAGGCAACAATGGAGCAGAAACACAACCCATACAAATATCCGTAAATCATCCGTTTATGTTTTTCATCATTGATCGTGATTTGGATGTTGCTGTAATGGCTGGACGTATTTTAAATCCACTTAATGTACGCCTTCAATAATAAATTAACACAAAAAATGTATCTTAACATTATTAGCTACATATCTTGGGATTGCCCAACAAAATTTAAAAGTATTTTTAGTTTTTATTTGAATAAATAACGATAAGTAAGTATGTACCTACTAAAATTAAATAAGAAATTTGCGAATAGGAAATATAGCATTTGTTCAATAATAGTATATTAGCTCAAAATTTTAACATTTTCAATCAGTAGACAAACACAAAAATGTAATACCACATCTAATGATACTTGTATAAACAAATATTATATCATGCTTATTTAAGGAAAGAGCATTTAAAATTAAGGGACACTTTTATAGTGAATAATAATAAACACCTTTCATATTTCGTAAAAACTGAAAATATTAAAATGTCATTTAATACACTATTGCTGTAAAGCAACAACATGCTCTTGTTTGTTGCTGAAGCAAAATTATATTATTTAATTAACAAAAAATGTTTAATTCTATGTAAGAGTAAATACATACAAATCCAGCATCCAAATTTCTTTATTAATGGAAATTAAATAAGTAAATTACAAAACATATTTAAAAGGTATAGTACAGGGATAGATAAAATAAATAAAATTTCTAATTGAGGCCATCAGCGCTGTACTAAAGTACATACATTCCTTACATTACCAACTATCAATGCAAAATTAGAGTAAGCCACCTTTTGGTATTCAAAAGCAGATGAAGCTAAAAATCGTTTGTGCATTGAACATAATTTAATAAACTTATAGAGCAAAAGTGGTGGTAGAATACACTTTGGATCATGTTTACTGTACTTTTTGAAGCATTTTGTGATCACTAAAACTGTATTCCAGTGTTCTGACCATTGTGGAGAGCAGAATGGAAAACAAGGTGTCATTGTTCTGTCAGTTTGTTGGATCTCACTCACACTTTACAATTGAAGAAATGAATCATATATTTTTGGTCCATGGACGTTCATATTTATCATTTGACCAAGATTTTGGACTATTACTACTATTACTATTATAGAAATTTTTGGCTCCTTTTGGAAAATTTCGTGGGAATACATCATAATATGGAATAGTCGTTATAATACACACCCTGTGCGACTTTCAAGTGTCTATTACGGTTCACAAGTTACAGCCTAATGTCTTTGGGATACCCTTTTAAATTGTAGCATTTATTTAACTTTTAGATATTGTTATTTTAGAGATCATAGTAATACAAACCAAGTCATCAGCTTTTAGCAATCGCAAGATAACGCCCAAAGTTAAAACTCCGCTACACGCTTTAGGACACCCTTTGATTTTTAACTTTCTATAATTTTAAGCTGTGGTAGCGGACATAGTTATAAAGAGTGGTTAAATTTGTAAGGGCCGATGTTTATTTTGAATAAAACACAAACTATTTAGGAAATTATTGTCATTTTTTTTTTTTTTTTTTGGTATGGTTCAATTACAGATGCATGTATGCAACAAAATATCGGCCAAATGGCTGAGGCGAACGGCACACCTTCATCCGATGCTCCAAATATTCAATGACGCTGAGGCATAATTGAGGTTCTATACCGTTAATGTGCCGAAGTATCTCATCCTTTAGCTCTTTTCTTTCAATTAACCCCAAAGAAAGAAGTCCAACGGTGTAAAATCACATGATGTTAGCGGCCAATTGACATCGCCACCACGAGAGATAACACGGCCATTAAATTTGTCGCGCAAAAACGCCATTGTTTCGTTTGCTCTGTGACAAGTGGCGCTCTCCTGTTGGAACCACATATCGTCCACATCCATATCTTCCAATTTGGGCCATAAAAAGTATGTTATCATCTCACGATAGCGAACACCATTCACAGTAACTGCTTTTTCCAAAATGGGGCCAGTACAATTTCGGAGATTTATTATTCGGATAGCGAGACATTCTGATTCCGCTAAGTTGATGTGCAGGAACTATTGTATTCATTGAATCTTCAAAATATATGAGCTAAGTCCCAGTGTAGACGGGCAGACATATGGAAGGAAAACATTTTGAATTCTCTTTTGTTTTTTCGTTTGCGTTCCACGAACGAACGTTTTGTCGGAAACATTTTATTATTATTGAAGCATATTTCAAAAAGCAAATGTCCTCACCCATAATATGCTACCAAACTAAATGTTTCCGTGTTTCAACTCAGACTAACAATAAGTGCTCAAATCTTAGGACTAAAAGTAAAACTAAAAAATTAAAAATATATACATACATATGTATGTATGTACATATGTACTTAATTAAGTCCAGCCAGTACTAGACAAAAATTGTATGATTACACGGTTGTTGTTATCATTTACTGGTCATGTTGAAATTACCGAAAAATTAACTAACCTTTTGTGGCTAAATAAAAACGCGCGTGGAGTTTTCTATGAGCTTCTTTTATTAATAAGAATGTGTATGTATAAAAAAGGAAGTAAAAAATAAGTACATATATGTAAAGCCGGAAAATTAACCAGAGTAGTATAATAAAAGTAGGTTAAAAGTACAATTAGTTTAATTTTAGTTCTTTTCTTACAACATCCTCACTAAAAAACAAAAAATTAAACTATTCCCATCATTTTAAGATAGTTATATAGCTTCCGATTTACTATTGGTTTTGTAAGGACATCTGCTAGCATATCTTCAGAAGAACTCCTTTCCAATAAAATTTTTCCAGTGGCTAAAGAAACTCTTATGAAATGATGACGAACATCTATATGTTTTGTTCTGGGATGATAAGATCCGTTTGTTGCCAATTGTACCGCTGCATGGTTATCGCAATATATTTTAATAGGTTCAAATGATTTTCCAAATAATTCTTCCTCAAAATTTTTTAGCCATAAGGCCTCTTGTACTGCTGTTGACATTGACATGTATTCAGCTTCGCAGGTTGATAATGCTGTAGTAGCTTGCCTTTTTGATGACCAACAGATTGGAGCACTTTGCTTCATAAAGATGAAACCGCTGATAGACTTTCTCTGATACAAGTCACCTGCATAGTCAGCATCGCAGTAGCCCTTTAACGTAGAATCTTCACTCCTTTTGAAATGTAACTTATAATTAATGGTACCTTTTAAATATCGTAGGATACGTTTTGCTGCTTGCCAATGTTGCGTACCATAATTATTATTGAACCGACTTAAAAAATTAACTGCGAAGCATATATTAGGCCGTGTCAATTGTGCCGCAAACAATAAGCTGCCGATAAGTTCCTGATAAGGCAGATTCAACATTTCTGATTTTTCAATATCACTTTTTGGACTTTGCATGGAACTCAGCCTAACATTCACGTCCATTGGCGTAGATATTGGGTTACAGGCTGACATTTCAAAACGTTCAAGCATTTTCTGGATATATGCTGTTTGATCTATTGTTAAGCCTTCATTCGTTTCATTTATTCTTAAACCAAGAAATGATTTTACCTTACCTAAATCTTTAAGCTTAAATTTATTTTTCAAATTTTCAATTAAGTGTTGCTTTTGTTTCTCGTCGTTGCAAAATATTAAAATGTCATCGACATAAACGGCCAGTACCAAAACTAATTCATTATCAATTTTTGAATAAATGCATTGGTCACTTTTGAGTTGCACAAGTCCAAGATCTTTAACAACTTCACTCAATTTTAGGTACCACATTCTCGATGACTGTTTTAACCCATATATAGGTCTGTTCAGTTTTAGTACCTTCCCTTCAGGAATTTGAAATCCTTCAGGTGTTGTTATAAAAATTTTTTCCTCCAGATCACCTTGTAAAAAGGCCGTACAAACGTCTAAATGATTTATTCGCAAATCGTATTGAACAGCGATCGATAATAAGTAGCGTAATGAAGAGTACCGCATAACTGGCGAATAGGTTTCATTGTAGTCTATCTTAGAACGTTGGGAGCAACCTCTTGCCACTAAACGCGCCTTATACCGCACAACATCGCCATTTTCGTTATGTTTTAACTTGAAAATCCATTTTGTAGTTAATTTTTTCTCATTTCCACAGCTATCAACGACGCTCCATGTATTGTTTTCAATTAGGGAGTTGATTTCTTCGTCTATCGCATTTTGCCATTTTTTTATTATTACTGGTAATAGCCTGAAAATAATTTTGTGGTTCCACTCTATTACCAAAAGTTGCGTATGTCACATAATCATCCATATTAGTTGGACGAGGTATTCTTGATGAACGACGAGGTGTTTGTTCCTCACTATCTAATGAATTTTCTCTTGATGTGAAACCTTGTAATTCTTCATCACTATCAGCAGATTCATAAGTTTACAAATTTTGTTGTATTTCATTGTTCTCCTGGCTTTCCTCACTGTTGTCTAAGTCATTTTCTAAGTGATTGGAATTTCCATCAAGTGATACCATCACTAAATTCTCATCACTTTTAGAAATATTTTTTCCTGCCAGCTTATTATTTTCAACAGAACCACTTTGTAAAAAATACATTTTATTTTCTAGAAATACTACGTTCCTACTCACGTGCATTTTTCGCAAAATTGGGTCATACAATCGATATGCTTTGGAATTTTCACAGTATCCAAGCATGACACATTTCTTTGATCTTGAGTCCCATTTCTTTCTATGTTGTTTTGGCGTCATTACCATCGCTATCCCCCAAAAACTCTTAAGTAGGATAGATTCTGCTCTCGACCACTCCATATTTCCACTGGCGATTTATTGTTCAGTTTTTTGTGAGAAGATCTGTTCAATAAATATGCTACCGTGTTAATTGCTTCAGCCCAATATGTCTTTTCCAGTCCTGCATCAAACATCATTGTACGTGCTTTTTCGACCATTGTCCTGTTCATACGCTCAGCCTTCCCGTTCTGCTGTGGGGTATAGGGGGCTGACGTCTGATGTATTATACCACTTTGTTCACAGATGGTGTTCAATTTCCTGTTGCAGAATTTGAGGCCATTGTCTGAACGCAATATTTTTATTTTCTTGTTGGTTTGGTTTTCTACCATTTCCTTAAAAATTTGGAATTTTGCTGCAACTTCAGACTTGTTTTTTAATATATAAATAAAAACTTTATTGGAGTAATCATCCAAAAATAAAAGAAAATATAATCCACCACCTTTGGATGCTTTTTCCATGGGACCACATACATCCGCATGTATCAATTCAAGGATATCATTTGTTTTGCTTATAGAATGTTTAAAACGCAAATTTGCTTGCTTACCTTGTAAACAAGGGATACACTTTTCATCTTTCGAATTTTGTTCACTGCAGCCTTCTAACAATTTTTTATTAATGTTATTGGAATGGCCCAAATGTTTATGTAAAATTTCTTCCGAGAGACAAACAAAATTTTTTTCTGACGAATTCAAGTCTAATTTATAGACGTCTTGGCATAGACTGGCACTAGCTATTATATTTGATGCATTTTTTATTATGCATTTTTCATTTGCAAACTTGACTTCATATCCTTTTTTCACCAACTGACTTACTGATATTAAATTCGTGCAAAGTTCCGGTACTTACAAAACATTTTCAATAGTGCCTTCTACCATTTTGTTTTTTACTTTTAAATTTTTAGAAATATCGCCTTTACCCATAACTTTTAAACTATTCTTGTTTGCTACCATAACAGTTTCTTCTGATGTAAATTTTTCAAAAGTTTTAAATTGATGTTTGCAATTTGCCATATGAGTCGTAGCTCCGGAGTCAATTAACCAATGGTCTTTACTGTAATTAAACTGAGAATTAAGTGCCACTGTTAATGTTGTTGCATTTTTGTTTGTGGGCTGATTAAACTTTTTTGATTTACAATTTCTTGCTATGTGCCCTTCTTTTCTGCATTTGTAACAAATTACGCTCTTTTTGTTATTGTTATTCAGTTGAGTTACACTGTTTAATTTTCGTTTGGTTATCATCGCAGCATCAGCGGACGTATTTGGGATTGATAAGTTGTTGTAACAATCAAAATCTTGAAGGAGTTTTGTCTTTATTGAATCCGCTGTTATCCTAATGCCACTGCTCTCTATGGCCATAATCATTGGGGCAAAATGTTCTGGTAGGCCACTAAGTAATAAGCTACCAACCCATTCATCATTCACGCTCATTCCAATTTCGTTTAATTTTTGTGCCGTAGCGATAATAGTATCTATATACTCACTTTTGTCGGTACAGTTTACCAAATGTGTCGTCGTCAACTTTCTTAGCAGACCACAGCGTCTAGTCAGACCAGAATCATCATATAATGCCTTTAACTTTTGCCACATATCTTTTGCCGTTGCTATACCTTGAATGTGCATGTACAAGTTCGATGATATACACAATACCAGCCTGGACATTGCATTTCATTGATGGCTGCATCTGTCTCAGTACCAAGAACTGACTTCCAGTATCCCTGAAGCTTTAACGCATGCTTTGCAGCAAATCTCCAGCTATGGTAGTTATCTCTACCCGTTAATTTTTCAATTTCTATAACCCGCTCCATTTTTCGAGTCTGGGCCCATAACCTGTTGAAATTACCGAAAAATTAACTAACCTTTTGTGGCTAAATAAAAACGCGCGTGGAGTTTTCTATGAGCTTCTTTTATTAATAAGAATGTGTATGTATAAAAAAGGAAGTAAAAAACAAGTAAAAGTGCTATATTCGGCCGTGCCGAATCTTCTATACCCTTCACCACGGTGATTTTATTTATACAGACATGTACAGCATTATCCATATTGTTGACTCTTTACTTAAATAAATTCGTATGAGAAAAAATCATTATTCATAAGTTAAAAAAATAGAAGACAAATGAAAACAAATTCCGTTTGCTACAATTGTCGCCGTGTTGTCAGCTACTTAATGATATTGAAGACGACAGATACATCGTAAACTCTGACATTGTTGTAGAAATACTTATTTTGATTGTATAAAATTAAATAACTTTTTCAAAAAATTATAAATATTTCCTCCAAAACTTTTTGTTTATATATGAATTTGCAATTTACAATTTTGTGACATTTTCTTTTGTTGAATAAAATAGAAATTAGCCTAAGTTGACGACAGCCACAACGATTCATTTTTGACAGTTTGTAGTCGGTATTCTGATGATGTCTATGTGTTTAATGCACCTAGGTTTTAAAACAGAGATATCATATATTAAAAAATCAAACGCATTTAAAAAAATATGTTACTCTATATACACACATACATACATACATATGTATATTCTTAATATTAAATATATGTTATGTTACAGTCATGATTTTCATTTTCAAAGAAATATTGAAATTTTTGTTTTAATTTTTTGAAAATTGTGTGTAAAAATTTTTTGTAAAAATATTTTTTTAAAAATTTTTTGTAAAATTTTATTCGAAAATTTTTTGGAAAATTTTTTAAAAAAATTTTTTTTCCAATATTTTTCTGTAAAATATCTTTTTGAAAATGCTTTGTAAATTTTTTTGTAAATATTTTTGAAAAAAAAAATTTAAAATTTTTTTTAAAAAAATTTAAAATTTTTTTTAAAAAAATTTTTAAAATTTTTTTTTTTTAAATTTGATTGAAATTTTTTTGTTAAATTTTGGACCTTTCTCCAATCTTTATTGAGTTAGAATGGTCAGACTAAAGCAAAAAAAAATCCTACAAAAAAAAATTCCTCATATTGACACATGGGGGGTCCTTTTAACTGCTCCTATTTATCAGTGGGTACCCTGTGGGTCCATTGGCTACCTCTATGTGTATTGCTTTCTATTAAGGTCACTAATACAAATCAAAGCAGAAAAACCCTACAAAAATCGCCCTTCGCAGGGTGTTATTGGTCCCCCGAGATCTGTATGCACTCCTTGCGATCTACCTGTCGCAATCTAATATTTATTTGAGAAAAAAAGGCAAAACAGAATCATTAAAGCTGAAAAAAATTAAAAAAAAACCTGAAAAAACGTGAAAAAAATATAGGTGGGCGTGGTTTTTGGCCCGCAGCCTCCAAAGAAATGATCCGATGTTGCTGAATTGCAATACCAAAATTTTCGAAACTATGCCTGACAGATTGATGTGCTTAAATTTTTTGTATCTCTTCTGGTGCCTTGGCAAATGACATTACCACACTAACACGGACAGACGGACGGACGGACAGACGGACAGACGGACATCGCTTAATCAACTTCTCTATGTATAAGGATCCAGAATATATATACTTTATGGGGTCGGAAATGAATATTGTAGAAATTACACACGGAATGACAAACTTATATATACCCTTTCCACCTGTGGTGAAGGGTATAAAAATATGTTACTCTATATACACACATACATACATATGTATATTCTTAATATTAAATATATGTTATGTTACAGTCATGATTTTCATTTTCAAAGAAATATTGAAATTTTTGTTTAATTTTTTGAAAATAAAAATATTTTTTTAAAAATTTTTTGTAAAATTTTATTCGAAAATTTTTTGGAAAATTTGTTAAAAAATTTTTTTTTTCAATATTTTTCTGTAAAATATCTTTTTGAAAATGCTTTGTAAATTTTTTTGTAAATATTTTTGAAAAAAAATTTTAATTTTTTTTTTTAAAAAATTTTTTTTTTAAAATTTTATTGAAATTTTTTTGTTAAATTTTGGACCTTTCTCCAATCTATATTGAGTTAGAATGGTCAGACTAAAGCAAAAAAAAAATCCTTACAAAAAAAATGCCTCATATTGACACATGGGGGGTCCTTTTAACTGCTCCTATTTATCAGTGGGTACCCTGTGGGTCCATTGGCTACCTCTATGTGTATTGCTTTCTATTAAGGTCACTAATACAAATCAAAGCAGAAAAACCCTACAAAAATCGCCCTTCGCAGGGTGTTATTGGTCCCCCGAGATCTGTATGCACTCCTTGCGATCTACCTGTCGCAATCTAATATTTATTTGAGAAAAAAAGGCAAAACAGAATCATTAAAGCTGAAAAAAATTAAAAAAAAAACCTGAAAAAACGTGAAAAAAATATAGGTGGGCGTGGTTTTTGGCCCGCAGCCTCCAAAGAAATGATCCGATGTTGCTGAATTGCAATACCAAAATTTTCGAAACTATGCCTGACAGATTGATGTGCTTAAATTTTTTGTATCTCTTCTGGTGCCTTGGCAAATGACATTACCACACTAACACGGACAGACGGACGGACGGACAGACGGACAGACGGACATCGCTTAATCAACTTCTCTATGTATAAGGATCCAGAATATATATACTTTATGGGGTCGGAAATGAATATTGTAGAAATTACACACGGAATGACAAACTTATATATACCCTTTCCACCTGTGGTGAAGGGTATAAAAATATGTTACTCTATATACACACATACATACATATGTATATTCTTAATATTAAATATATGTTATGTTACAGTCATGATTTTCATTTTCAAAGAAATATTGAAATTTTTGTTTAATTTTTTGAAAATAAAAATATTTTTTTAAAAATTTTTTGTAAAATTTTATTCGAAAATTTTTTGGAAAATTTGTTAAAAAAATTTTTTTTCCAATATTTTTCTGTAAAATATCTTTTTGAAAATGCTTTGTAAATTTTTTTGTAAATATTTTTGAAAAAAAATTTTAATTTTTTTTTTTAAAAAATTTTTTTTTAAAAATTTTATTGAAATTTTTTTGTTAAATTTTGGACCTTTCTCCAATCTATATTGAGTTAGAATGGTCAGACTAAAGCAAAAAAAAAATCCTTACAAAAAAAATGCCTCATATTGACACATGGGGGGTCCTTTTAACTGCTCCTATTTATCAGTGGGTACCCTGTGGGTCCATTGGCTACCTCTATGTGTATTGCTTTCTATTAAGGTCACTAATACAAATCAAAGCAGAAAAACCCTACCAATCTAAAAACAAACAAAAATTGCCCCTCGCAGAAGGTTATTGATCCCCCGAGATCTGTATGCACTCCTTGCGATCTACCTGTCGCAGTCTAATATTTATTTGAGAAAAAAGGCAAAACAGAATCATTAAAACTGAAAAAAATTTAAAAAAAACGTGAAAAAAATAAAGGTGGGCGTGGTTTTTGGCCCGCAGCCTCCAAAGAAATGATCCGATGTTGCTGAATTGGAATACCAAAATTTTTTTTTGTATCTCTTCTGGTGCCTTGGCAAATGACATTACCACACTAACACGGACAGACGGACGGACGGACAGACGGACAGACGGACAGACGGACAGACGGACATCGCTTAATCAACTTCTCTATGTATAAGGATCCAGAATATATATACTTTATGGCGTCGGAAATGAATATTGTAGAAATTACACACGGAATGACAAACTTATATATACCCTTTCCACCTGTGGTGAAGGGTATAATAAGTACATATATGTAAAGCTGGAAAATTAACCAGAGTAGTATAATAAAAGTAGGTTAAAAGTAGAATTAGTTTAATTTTAGTTCTTTTCTTACAACAGGTCACTTCTCTAATGTTCGGCGTAACTATGATCATTCATCAAGCTTCTTTAGTTACGTTGTAGCATGTTTCGTTTTTATTGCCTTAAGTAGTGGCACCTTTAAATCTTTGTGAATGTTCGAGTTTTTAAGGCAGTACCGCTTAAGTGGGAGGGTTGAGTTTCTGCCAATAAGCCAATTTATTTGCACTGCTTATAAGCAATGTGACTTTTTCAGGTTAAGCGTCTATCGAGATGTAGGCTGAGGTATTTGACCTCTGAGTGTTGAGGTATATAAGTACATAGTTTGATTATTTATTCGTAGAGACTCTACGCAGAGTGAAGGTTATGTGACTACATTTTTGTTCTTTGATAATTCAAGAATATTATATTTACAACAAAATTCTGCATCGTATAGTGAATTTTAAAGGGTTTTGCTTTAGATTTGTCGTTTTGGGAATTTGTTAAAATCAGGAAAGTTGAGTAAATCGCATACGTTTTCATCGAGTTTATACGATTTTGACAGGTTTGAAATATATTTTTTGTGGCTAAACGAATAAAGATTTTGAATTGATTTTTTTCTATGTAAAGCTATATTAGCAGCTACTTATATTTTATTTTATTTAATTATATTTAAAATTTTATTTATTTATTTATTTATTTAATCAATGTTACACAAAAACCGAGCCCAGAGGGCCATATATGGTTTAAAAATACAACTCAAAACATACTACTTAACAAAAAAATAAAAGAATATACATATACAATAATATCTAAAAACAGTTAAGTATATATTTTTTTTTAAATATAAAAAAAAAATAATTTTAATTCAAAAATAAAATGACAATTGAAATAATTTAAATGTAAAAAAAGCTAAAGGGTAGTACCGGGTAGAAATATTAACAATATAATCAATCTCAATAACATTTGTGGTATAAGCCATAATAAAATAGTCCAAGAAATAAACTTACATCCTCTGAATGTGCTTCAACAATCTACGTTTGTAAGTAGAACTAGAAAACTCAAAGGATTTTAAATTTTCTGGTAATTTATTGAAAATTCGTGCAACTCTTACATGAAAAGATCTTTCCACTAGGGAAGTTAGCTTAGGAATCAAAATTTGACAATTACGTGTAGATCGACTAAATGAAAAAAATGAAAGCAAATATTCAATAGTTCCCCTTTTAAACATATTGTAAAAGCAGAGCAAAAGCCGTATTTTCACATAATTATCCAATGAACAGCCCAAAAACTTCGCAACATACATTGATACATGATTTCGAAGTCTTAAGCAGTATAGATATCGCATAACTCTATTGAACAGTACTAAAAGTTTCTTCATATGACACCCAAGTGTGCCAGTATATACTTCAATACCATATAAAAATATAGGCATAACCAATGAATGAATAATCATAACTTTGATATGCATTGGTAAGCATAAGTTGACGTTATAAAGTCTACGTAATGAATAATTAACTCTAGAAGTAACGAAATTAATATGTCTTTCAAATTTTAATTTATTATCTAACCATAAGCCCAGACAGTACATTTGGACCACAAATTCGACTCTCGTACCATGAATAATAATATCTAAGTTTGGAACAGAAGAACCAAAAAACATAGCCTTTGTTTTAAGAGCATTAATACAAAGTCGATTACGCACCATCCAGTTTGATAAATTGGAAATGCAAAAATTTATCATTTGTTGCAAAACATCCTCAAACTGTCTCTCATCACTAAATAAAAACATTAAATCATCTGCGTAAGCAAATGGTAAACATGACGTCATATTGAACTCCATGAAAATATCATTGATATACATATTAAAAAGTAAAGGCCCAAGGACTGATCCTTGAGGCACCCCACTTTTAACCGGTAAAACACCCGAAAACCTACTTCCAATAGAAACGTACTGACGTCTATCACTGAGATAAGATGAAATAAGTTTGCATGCCGTAGACGAGAGTCCAAAATTGCGAATAAGCTTGGTTAATAAAATTGTATGATTTACTTTGTCAAAGGCTTTTGTAAGATCAATAGATAAAAGTACGTTAAGACGTTTTCTACTAAGAGACTGACGAATAGTATCAGTTACTCCCAAGAGAAGTGATGTTGTATTTCTACCACATCTAAATCGATATTGACAATTACTTAATAATGAATTACCACTTATGTGCGCAAGAAGCTGATTCTTTAGCAGAATTTCAACAACCTTCGAGAGAGCTGGCAGGATAGATATAGGACGCAAGTTTTCCATATCAACAGACTCACCCGTCTTTTTAATAAGAACTATTCTACCAATTTTCCAACCAGACGGGAAGGTAGAAGTAGTAATAATCGTGTTGACGAAATGTAAAAAAAAATATCCAACATAAGGAAAAACCAATTTAAGAAATTTTATAGGAATACCATCACATCCAATAGCATTAGTCTTAACAGATTCCACAGCAATAATTAATTCATTGATGTCAACCGATCGAAATGAAAACCCTTCTACTCCATTGAGGTTAATATCATCTGTTAAATCATCTTCTTGATTAGACACAAAATACTGATTTAAAGCTTCAACATCGATTTCATCCACCAAAGACATGTCATCTCCAAACCCATTTGAACGTAATGTATTCCAGATCTGCTTGGAAGTTTTACCTTCAAAAATTTTCGCATGCGCCCTGCGTTTTGCATTACGCATCACCGTTTTGGCATGATTTCTGAAACGACAAAACTTTCTCCAATTAGGACGAGTCTTGTTAATAAGGTAAAGTTGATACGCAGCATCACGAAGTGCCAAAGCACTCCTAACCTCATTAGAATTAATCCAAGAATTATCATCAACTTTATTTACTTTTTTTTTCTTCAAAGGAACAGCATTATGCATGTTACATAAAAAGGTAAATAAAATTTCTGCTTGTTCATCAACGCTAGCAGAATTAAGAACGCTATCAAAGCTGCAAGAAGCCGAAATTCTCTCCAAACAAATCATATCAACATTATTATAGTCATAATATTCAACAATTTCATTAACATTATTTAATTGTACATCAAAAGATGCATAAATAAAAGAATGTCGCGAAATTCCAGGAAATTGCATTTGCCCAGACTGACGGACAGACATGGACGGAGATACTAAAAAAAAATCAATTAATGAGGTTCTGCCAGATTTCACAAAAAGATGAGTGGGTAAGGAATTATGATGACAAGTTAAATTCAATCTGTTGTACATTACCCACATACGATGGGCGCAGAAAATGTTAAACATATTATTGTTGAAATCTCCAACAATAACTACATTATTATATTTCACTAAAATATCAGAAACTTTCGTTTCAAACTTTTTTAAATGTTTCTTAGCCCCATGAGGAAAGTATACCACACCAATTAAAATTTTACGACCAAAATTGTTAATCTCAATAAAAAGGGATTCAACTAATCCATAACACTGGGGAACAGCTGTTTTGGTGCCGAGGGTTTTTGAACTGATTCTATATCAGTTTGATGTCCTGAATTCAAATATCGTATTCATTTTTCCCTATCAGCTCCAGTTTGTAAGATATACAATTTGAGAGAAATATGAGTTCTATGATTTCAACTTAAATCTAAAGTGTAATAAACAAAAGTAGATTCGAATTTTTTATTTTATTTATACCAAATACAATCTTAAGTCAAAGTTACAAACAAAAAAAAACATTAAAGAAATCAAATATAGTCACTCGACACTTCTAAAACTTCTTTTCCGCGACATTCTTGAATGTTTTTGCAAACAGTCCCTCTTTAAACTCCAGCAGTAATCTGCCATCATGTGGATGTCCCATCTTCCTTGGTAGCGGTCCTCCATAATTTTTATATCTTGGTGAAATCTTTCACCTTGTTCCTCACTCATGTCTCCTAAATTTTCCAAGTGGCCGGTCCAAGTGGCTGTCTAAATAGTGTAGTTTTATACTCATATTGCACCCTAATGCTTTAAAGCTGTTCAGCATCTTGTTAACAATTTCAACATAGTTTTCACTTTTATGTTTGCCTAGAAAATTTTCTACAACTGCAACAAATGATGTCCAAGCTTCTCCTTCAACTTCATTCATTGAATTTTTGAAGGCAGGATCTTTAATTAATTGTCTTATTTGTGGGCCGTCAAATATCCCTGCTTTGAGTTTTTCTGTGCTCAACTGAGGCATTTTTACCCCTATATATTTAAAACAAGGCCCATCCTTATCAAGAGCTTTTACAAATTGCTTCATTAAGCCCAACTTTATGTGTAACGGAGGAAGAATGATTTTTTCTCTTTCAACCAAAGCGTCCTTAATGACATTCTTTTCCCCAACGTCCATGTTTTCTCTCAGAGGCCAATCTTTTCTAAGCCAGTGGTGTGTTTTGTCCCTACTGTCCCAAAGGCACAAGAAACACGGATATTTTGTGTAACCACTTTGCTGCCCAAGAAGAAAGTTCACCATTTTTAAGTCTACACATATCAACCATTGATGTTCGTGATACTTTATCTTCTGCAAGACTAAACCTATTGTGTTATATTCTTCTTTCAGTTTCGTTGAATGAGCTATCGGTATTGAACCATATTTATTCCCATTATGTAGAAGGACACATTTTAAACTTCGCTTTGAACTGTCAATAAATAGGCGCCATTCATCTGGAATATATGCAGAAAGTCCCATTTCTTTCATGAGTCCCCTAATTTCGTGACAAAATACAAGATTGTCTTCTTGAGAAAAGAATGGTAGCAGATCTTTTTCTCTTGTACGGTAAAAGGTAATTTTGGTTCCTTGTTCCAGTAAATTTTTCTCTTTTAACCTAGAAGCCAGTACTTCAGCAGCTTTTTTCGATAAATTGAGATCCCTGGTGAGATCATTTAATTCGTTTTGATTGAAGCGTTGAGGAACTGAAGACGTCCACTCATCGTCACTGTTAGTTTCATTAGTATGGGAAGAGCGATCAGAGGGACAATGTTCGTTATCGGAGATATCTGGTAGCTCATGAAATGTTGGAATCGGTATTTCATCTGAGTGCGGAATAGGGCGTATTGCCGAGTTTAAATTGGGATAAGTCCATTGATGGCGGTTATTTCGATTGATTCCATTAATATTTGCTAAACAGAAATAGCAATCATCGACGTGGTTTTTTGGTTCTCTCCACACCATTGGTACGCCGAATTTCAAACATTTTCTTTTGCCGGTAGTCCACTGCCGTAATTGCTCTGTGCAAGTTTTACATACGAGATGCGGGGCCCACGTTTTGTCCTGATCACCAAGCTTAACTCCAAAGTATGCCAAATATGCTAGCTTCACAAACTCAGTAATAGCTCGTCTGTTTTGTTGGAACATGTATTCCCCGCATATATAACAAAACACATCAGGTTGATTGACACAACTTCTTCTTGAACTGGATGCTGAACTCATTTTAATTCTGTTCAACACTCTTTTCTTAACACAAAATAACACGCCGAATTCGATCTACTCTCTTTAGCAAGACGGCACAAACTGACGAGACTTACCTGAGTTAGGGGTATAAAAGGGTCAGTTCAGGTACCTGGGCGGCAATGCTTCCACTATTTATAGATTTACCTGGAATTTACTCATTTTCAGACTGACAATAACACAATTGCACCTACATTAATGATTCTAAAATAATTTTAGAACTCTCAGAAACCAATAAACTGCATAGAAACCAGATGTGTAGATAAATTTATGTATCTAAAAAAGTAGAGCTGATAAAGAAAAACGGATTGCACCTATAGATTTAGCTTCCCAAATATAGTTAAAATCAGCTCTAAAATCTTAGGCACCAAACAAAAATTTTGTTTTTGTTCCCCTGTGTAATCATTACCAATGTAAACAATTTTAAACTTTATTTTACTTGACACATAGAAGGCAACACCGCCCCCTCTACGATTAGGCCGGTCATTACGACATAAAACATACCCGGGATAATTAACAATATTTGAAGAAATATCTCCCTTTAACCAGGTTTCCGTTATTCCCACTACGTCTAACAACCCATTACCAAGAGCATTAATTAACTCATCCAATTTACTTGAATTTCAAAAAGAATTTCAAAAAGACAATAATTATAATCTGACAATAATCATTAAAGCATATTTGCTAAGCAAAATATTGATTTATGTAAAAAAGAAATAATAATTTAGGATACATAAATACTTAAATGTGATCTAATTCCGCTTCATCCAACGACCGTCTACAGGGAGGATAATTATAACCACCAATAGACATACCTACACTCAAGTTTTCAGGACTTCATTGACTCGACCCACCAAGAGGGGTATCATTAACGTTATCATCAAAAACAAAGTTATCCAACATATCCAAACATTGTTCTGTATTTAGAAATTTTTGTACATTATTTGGAAACGATATCATTACTTTAGGTACGTCGGTATTTATAAATTTGTACCTTATAATTTGTTTATTTTCTCGTAATTTCATACATATGCCAACAAGATATCCTGCGGCGCGTGTAAAATGGTCATGAAGAAGTATTTTTGCTTCCGAATTACCACCCTCAATATCCTTCTTTTTCAGAAATTTAAGCTGGGAAAAACTACTCATAATTTCATCTCGGGTTTGTACAGAATGTAGTTTAACTAATACTGCGTTACCGCTACTAAAGTACGTGATGTGCTGTATATCAGAATTCGATAAAGGTATTTTACACAATGAAGAAATTTTAAGAAACAGTTTCCTAAGGTCCTTTATGTTTTTGGACAGACCCTTAATTACTATATTGGATCTATTTAAACGTCTCTGTAGGATGTTGTTCTGAATTTCCAAATTCAACACCCGCCTACAAGCCTCAGTATCAACCTGCTTCAACATATTATAGTTATGAGCCACATCATTTTTTATATTTTCCACAACTTTAATTTGTTCTGTACGGAACTTATTAAATAGTTCAACCATTTTCGCATCAAGTGCTGCAATACTTGCATAAACCTGCCGCTCAAAGGTACGACTATGTTCTTCAAATTGTTTCTCCAGATCAGTTGTCAAACTGTGCAAACTTTGATTCAACTCATGTTGAGCATTTGACCCAACATGTGCTAAATTATCCTTATGATGCAGCTTGCACCCTTCACATATGTATGAAAATATAATTTTATTTTTAAGAAAAAGGTCATGTTGTTCTTTTGTAACTCCAACGCATTTTATATGAAAGTACTCCCCACATATGGCACACCCAACACTGCTTTGCGACTTGGTGACATTCATTTTGCAGGAACAAGTCCAAGTGTCTTGCTTTTTTTTTGATTGTTCTTGCAGGCATGTTTCATTTATTTGTTTCTTTTTTCCTTCTTCTTTTAAATCAGCTCTAAACACCAGCAACAACAATGTAAAAATATGGCACAAGCTTTTAATAATTTCAATTAATAGCGGCAGTCTTACGAAAGCAGAACAAAAAACAAGCAAGATGTTGCAAAGTTTTTGTTTATTGTTCTATTTTATCAATCAACAATATATTTTTTATCAACAAAATAGAAAACTAATTAGTTTCAAATTATTTTGGGTTTATTCTACTTTTTAATAACTCTTTTTTTTAATTTATAACAAAAATTTTGCTTAACAAAAAATGATTTTTTATGATAAAAAATTTCTTTCGAAATTAAAAAAAGGATTTTTTTCTATTTATTTTTTTTTTGTGTAAAAAAAAGTGAAAAGCTTTTTTGAAAAAATGTTATATATCACTATAAAATTTACTATCTCTACTTCTATATTGTGGAAAAAACGGTTACCGATTCAATGCTACTGCAAAATTGGCAGCAAGTTTTATTTTTTTCATCGGGTAATTTAAATCACTATTTCAACAAATTGTATATTTTTATGTATAGCCTATGTTTCTGAGTAATTACCCATGGATGGGTACCTTTATATAAAGTAATTACATAAACCATATATGAAAAATGGTATTTTAGATTCTTCAGGGTCCAAGATTAGGTTTTTGAACATTTGCTAAACAATAGTATTGGAAAACTTAAAACAAATTGAATTTTTCAGAGGTAGGTTAGTTCTTCTAAGAGGAACTTTTTCTCCTTGGTTCGATTTTTCTTATTTTAAAGCTTTAACAGTGCCAATATACGCTAAAAAAGTAATGTTCGGCTAGATTGGAAAAATACCCCTATGTGCGACATCGAGCAACTCTTAGATTCAAATTATTACGTGTTGAAGTTTGTTTGGATTTTTTGGTGTCCAATTCCATGTATGTACGACTTTAAAAACATACAGTGGTTGTCAGTTTATTTGATGTAAGCAAACCTAAAACACAGAAATCAATATACATATGTATGTATCTCAGAAAGTAATTGAAATATTTAAAAGAAACAAAAAACACTTTAATTGGATACATGGGTTCTTCAAAAAACTTTTTTTGTTTTTGTTTTTTTTTTTTTTAATTTGCTATTGCAATAAAAGAAAAATAATAAAAACAAACAATACACCTTTTTTCAATCTATCAGCTGATTTGAGGCAAAGAAACGTTTACGTTATACGCAGGAAAAAATAGTATACCTATTGAATTTGTCTTAATCTACAGTCCAGCATATAATAGAGCGCTATGCAAAGGAGAATAGAATTCAAAATAATGGTAGAACTGCTCCCAACAAGATTTTTTCCGTTGGATAATACGAAAAATAAAAGAAAATCCCCTAAATACTAAAAAATAAATTACTTAGTTACAATGTAATGAGTTTGAATAAAATGTTAATTTTTAGTGAAAATTTTTGCTTGATGGCTTAAGTCATTAATAAAGTTCCTTTTAAAAATGGTTATAAATTTCAAAATCATAATAAACATCTGGCAACATTGCCTTGAGTTGTAAACAACGTGTTATTTTTTGCTCGTGTGTGATTTTTCTTGAAAATTTAATTTTTCCTTTAAATCGCTTCCAATATGGCTAGCCAGAAGCGAGATTACTTTGGGAATAGTCCCAAATTTAAGACGATAAGGATTGATCCTGGCCCTAGTAACAGGTTTCATTTGCTAGCAAATGAAGAAGAAGAAGAGGCAAGAGCAGTCAAAGAAAGGGTTCCACCAATAGTGGTAGACTCGTGTCACAGTTTCTCAAAAGTTTGGGAAATACTTGGTGAGGAGTACTTCTTCAAGAGAATGACAATTGGAACTAAGGTTACATGCAATACAATGGTCCTGTATGAAGCTGCGTTAAAAAAGCTGAGTAAACTGAAGTACAGTTTTTATACACACGAAGTTAAAGACGTAAAGCACTTTAAGTTAGTGTTATTTGGTTTGCCAAGAACAGACGCAAAGCTTTTAAAGGAGGAATTGGTTAAAATGCACAACATAAACCCAGTAAGTGTCAAAGAAATCGTAACCAAAAGGACTACAGCTGATGACGCTATATACTTGATTGAGTTTAACAAACAAGAAGTGTCAAAAAATGATATTATGAAAATAAAGAACTTTTGCAATATTGCTGTTTACTGGAGAAGACCTCTTAAAGGGAATAAAGGGCCTACGCAATGTACGAAGTGCTCTATGTACGGACATGGAGCTAAAAACTGCAATAGAGTTATCGTCTGCGCAGTTTGTGCTGGCAATCACGACCAGACTGAGTGTGTATTGACCAAAAACACTCAAGGGAGTAATGTTGTTTATAAATGCCACAACTGTAGCCAAAAGAACTTAAGAAACTCGCATCACAGGTCCGACGATCCTAAATGCCCTTGCCGTAAAGATTATTTAGAAATGCGCCTACGATTAACTTCTAAGTCTAGACCTAATTTCAATAAGTCGAGAATTAATCATGTGTATGATGAGACTGAGTTCCCACACCTGTCAAGTCAGAGTCAACCAACTGATTCACGAGAGCACACCTTCCAATGGAAAAGTTTGTACTCTGAGGTTTCGAAAAACAGACCCCGCGACAGCACCAACGATGATGACTTATCTAACGAGAGATTGTTAGAAATCTTCTTTAGTGCTGTGGATGCACTAGAAAAATGTCGAAATAAATTTGACAAATTAAGAGTGCTTGGCATGATGCTCAATGCTATATAAAATCATGGGTAGTCAAAATGTATACGTTATGCACTGGAATGCTCAAGGCATAACAACTGAGTCAGCAGCTGCACAGCTCGAAAAAGTTCTCCATGAGAAAAATATTGATATTCTACTTCTTAACGAAACGTTCCTGAAGCCGTATCATAGGTTAAAATATACAGAGAAGACCGTCAAACACATGGTGGGGGTGTGCTTATAGCGGTTAAAAATTACATAGATCATAAGTTGTTACCAAAGATTAAAACAATAACCATAGAAAATATCTCTGTGGAAGTTAAAATAAGTGGACGTCCCGTAAGTTTTATCTCTGCTTATAATCAAGTTTACACTTTACACTAATTTTAAAACTGACTTAGAACTTCTTACCAATTCGTTTAGTGGCTATTTTATTTTTGGTGATTTGAATGCACAACATGTGACTTGGAATTGTATTTCAAACAATTCAGCTGGCAAAGAACTGTACAGACATCACTTAAGTTCAAGTTATTATGTATATCATCCGGATACACATACTAGATTCGGCCAAAATATAATTCCAGTCCAACCATCCACGGTTGATATTTTACTTACTAACTCTAATATTTCATTTTCGCAGTTACAGTCACATCCAAATATTTTACAGTCTGATCACACCCCAATATCTTGTTACATTTTTGAAACACCACAAAATCACTTTGTTACAGTTCCGTTGTATAATCAGGCTGATTGGCCAGCAATTAAATACTGGGTCGAGAATGAAATTAAGAATCATAATATCGAACAAATAGAGCTTAAAAATATAAACCTAGATTCGTCATTAAATAAATTAGTTAGTATAGTTAAAGAAGCTTTTTCCAAGATTCCAATTGGCCAGAAAAATCCTTGGCAGAGGGAAATTTCAAATACGTCTAAAATGCTGATTACTCAGAGGAACAAGTATAACCGTAAGCTTAAAAGATGTAGAGATCCTAGTTACAGAACTCAACTAATCAGCATTTTAAAACAGTTGAATCACTTAATTGATTTTCATTTGAAAGGGATAGAAATGAAGCGTGGGCTAAATTCATTTCCAAACTGCCTTCTGGCTCTAAAAAGTTTTGGAAACTAACAAAAGCTTTAAAAGGTAGAAATTCTGCAATCCCCGATCTAAATATAAATGGGGAAGTTTTAAGTACCGGTGAAGCAAAAGCAAATGCCATTGCGGAAGTTTTTAGATGCAACAATAATATCACCAACAACAATTCATCACCTTTAGATAATGTGGTTCTAAATTATGTGCAGGAACTTAACAATGTAAATCTCACTGACAGTGACAATTTTGAATTCACAGATGCAGTAGAGGTAAAGACATTTGTTTCTTCTTTAAAAAATAACAAAGCCCCAGGTTTAGACGGAATTAACAGCATTATTTTAAAAAATATGCCCGATTACTTTTTTGAAACTTTGAGCAAACTATTTAATTACTGCTTGAGAAATGGTCATTTCCCCATGATATTTAAAAAGGCCAGGGTTATACCTATTTTCAAAACTGGAAAAGATCAAAAAGTGCCTTCCAGCTATAGACCAATAAGCATTTTGAGCTTGTTGGATAAAGTCTTAGAAAAAATAATCCACAAAAGAATCGTAGAGTTCTCAGAACAGAATAACATTATACATCAGCAGCAGTTTGGATTCCGAAGAGAGCACTCTACGGTACATCAAATTAAACGAGTGGTTAATATTATTGAGAATAATAAAAGAAATCGTAGAAGTACAGGTATTATATTTCTTGACATTGAAAAGGCTTTCGATACAGTATGGCATAATGGCCTATTGTATAAACTTAGCTCTTTTAGTTTTCCTTTATATTTACAAAAAATCATACAAAGCTTTTTAGACCAACGTTCATTTTTAGTTTTAGTGGAGCGCATCACATCAGATGAAAAACATATACTCGCAGGTCTACCGCAAGGTTCCGTTTTGTCACCTACGCTTTATTCGTTATACACGTCAGATATCACTCTACGCAGGAATCAGGAAGCAGCATTTTATGCAGACGATAGTGCTTTCATTTGCAGCGGTAAGGTATCCAATTCATTAGTTAGGAAAATGCAAGAGAGCTTAAATTCAAGCCAAAAATATTTTAATAAATGGAAAATAAAGGTCAATGATGATAAAACACAGGCCATTATTTTTCCATATAATAAGTCGCCAAAACGCATACCTTCTCAATCTATGTTGTGCCGTGGGAATGTTATACCTATAAAGTCAGAAATCAAGTATTTGCGCATTATAATGGATAAAAAACTAACATTTATGCAACATGTCAACCAAATTTGTGAAAAAGCTATAAAGTGTGGTCGGGCATTGTTTCCCATACTCAACAGAAGATCTAAATTGAATATGAAAAACAAAATGTTGTTATATAAAATGTGCATTCGACCAATTATGAGTTACAGCTGTCAAGTATGGTTTCATAAAACTGCGAAAACTCATACCAAAAAGCTTCAGATTATACAAAACAAGAATTTGAAAATAATTCATAAACTTCCTCGTAGGTATCCGACAAATTTACTTCACAGTAACTTTGGACACAAGATGATAAACGATTTTACTAGAGAACTGACACTGACATTTAATGAAAAATGCAGACTGTCAAACTTTGAATCAATAAGGAATTTACAAGGTAATCACTAAGATTCGTTCGTTAAGAATGAATTTATTAGTGATTATCCAAACTAATTTTTTTATAACTTCCATAGAGATCAAAAAGGTTTTTGTGAGCTATTTTCCTTAAGGCTGTATATTTATTGTTATTAGTTTTGTAAATTTAATTATAAGACTCTTATTGTTGTAGTACTTATAGTAAAATCTCATACCTCTGTACCTTTTATATTTTAAACTTGTAAATAAAGACTTTTATTAAAAAAAAAATCATAATAAATACTTATTTGTTGGCACTATTTAATTGTCAGAATATTTTAATCCATAAAAAAAAAATTAATCCTTAATATGCAAACCTCTTAATATCTGGAAACAAGAAATATATGACTTATACCACTTTCATAATCAAGGGCTCAATTAATTTATTTTGTTGTATTTTGCTTTATTTTTGCTACCACTCAGCACAAAAATTTAATGAAAACAATGAAAAACCAATTGTTAAATTAACGCCAAAAGTTAAAAGTTACCCAAGATTCGTAAAAACCTGTATTTTCAACTTTATTGTACGTTGAAAAAGACGACGATACATAAGTATGACGGATTCTATGTGCCCCGGCCTTTAGTCTGTTTTTGAGTTGTGGAGATCTGCAAGTTTGCCACTCTGTTCGAATTCATGGTTTTTCTGTCAATAGCAGTTCGATGTCTGCAGAGCAAATTTGATTGTATCTTGTTTGTTGGGTTATTGTTGCGTGTTGAACAGCTAATAGGTATGTGGTTTTTATCAAGATCAGTAAGACACAGATCAACCTCTTCTGATGTTCTTAACGGTATGTTTGCCGAACACCGAGATATTTTTTTTATTTTTCAACTTATTTACGCGAGTGTAGTTTGCGTCACTAGGAATCTAGTCGGTAAAACTATTTCTCGGGGGTTGAATAGGTATCTCTTGAAAAATTTTGCTACACCAAAATCAATAACATCAAGAATTTTGTGTGGATCTGTAGGCCAATAAGTTGTTTGTCCACAATCACATTTAAGCGCATTTTTGAAATTGCATCAAACATGACACGACTCTTCGGAGTGATTTGTCTTGATATAATATGTTAATGGCAAAAATACCTTATTCTTCGATCAGACTTTAATTTCCCAGCAATTCTCGTAGTTTACAAATTAAAAATAAATAGACAAACAAATTAATTAAACTATTCCGTAATTTAAATTTGCAATTATAAATTTGCAAGTGCACGTGCATTGAACAAAAGTAATAGTGATAGGTACCTATTTTGATTGTTCTTAGTTTTTCATTATTCTGTTTTTTAAATTAAGAGATTATAGAAATCTCAAAAGCCAAGTCTTATATTTTCAGGGTAAACTACAAGAAGATTAAATAACATTTTAAGTTTTGTATAGTGATCCACCAATGTACGACTTTCATTTTATTCGCCTCCTCTAGTCTATAGCTAATCTATATTTTTTATAGAAAGTCAGAATTTCCAAATTCAGCTTCTATATAATAATTTTGTTTTTTTCTAATTTAGTCTGTTTGTAAAGGTGTCGATTTTTAATTTATCTAAAACATTGAGGAGTTTCCTACCTGCTAAAGGCCAGGCTTCACTATCCTACACGATCGTACGATTTAATCAACCAAAAATCTAAGCCACACTATCATACTTTTTGAGCGCACATGCATTTTTTGACCAATCGTACGACTGAATATGATAGTGAGTCACGGCCTTAAGTAATATTTAACCGGAAATTAAGCACGCTTAAAAGTAAACATTCTGTTTTATTTATAAATTTATTTACTTTTTAACTTACCTTTTTTGCTTCTCATCTATATCTATAAGATTCAACCGTTTTAGTTATTTCAATAAAAATCAATGCCAAGATTAATAAAAAATAATTATAAATGTATTAATAAGTACTAAATTGAAATTCACAAGAGAAATCCTTTTGTTTAACAAACAAAATCATTTAAAAATTATTAAAGAACACAAATTTAAACGAATTAAAAAAACTTATTGTATAAAAAAATGTATTTTACATTTCAAAACATGTTATGAGAAAAACTTAATAAGGTTACATATTATGTATAAACAGGCAAATATTAAAATTATTGATAAAACTGGCACATATATAAAAAATTAGTTTAAAAATTTATGCTACTCGAGTCGCGATTTTGATTGGTGAGATTGCGCAGTATTTGTAATTTGAGATTTTGTATTTCAACATCTTTGCGATATAGAATACGATCACGCTTCTGTTGTAACCTCAAACTACGTAAACGTTCTCGCTCAACTGCTGCTCTTAACAAATATAATTGCCTTATTCCCTGTTCCCGTGTAAAAGAGGTACGTAAACGATTTGAACGCAAGCTGCGTAAACGACGCTTACTTTGCTGCATTTGCATTTGACAGTTGGTAGCGGAAAAAGAACAAGAAGCATTCTCATCATTACCACTGCTCATATTCTGATTAGACTCAAAGCGTATTGCAGATGTCTTTATGTTAGACGATACTGTTGAGCATGGAATAGTACTGGTCACGTCAGCAGCACAAATTCGATTTGATTCACTAATACAGGCATCAACCATTCCATCATTATCTACTTCATGGTTAGTAACAGCTAATGATTGGACATTTTGTAACTTGAAATGCATGTTGGCTAGATTTTTAGAACTTTCTCCATGTTTATTATCCTTGCAAGCGCTCATCATTGAATAGTTAATTATATTTGGTTTAATATATGTACTTGAATTTATTTGTAATTCTTGTTCAGAAGATACTTTTTCATGAATTGATGGTGGGTCTTCCGATTTAATATATTGATGTTCATGTAACGGCAAAGTCGCTGACAATGAACTTGAATTATTAGACGAAAGTTCAATTTGATTGTCATTATAATATGGCTCTTGAGATTTGTTTTCCTTAACTGATGAATGATTAGTAGAATCATTTAAACTTTTTATTTGTTCCGTTGTTAAATTTCTTTCCATAGCATCCTTAATTCTTTTAGCCTCTGCAGCTCGTATTCTTCCCAACTGTTGTTTAAGCCGCTCCTTTGACCGATTAAAACCAGCGGATTTCATTCTCAGGGCAATTTCATCCCAAGCTTCTGATTTTCGTTTTATGGTCATGGTATCACTGCCTTTATTTTCCAATATCGACTGGTGCATTCGCGTCAGAGACAACAGTAATTGCTTCTCTGATTCCGTCCAATTTGGTTGCCTTTCACGTTTTTCCCTGTTCAACTTTTGCAAACTGTAAGCTAAAAGTAAATTAGATGACCACATATTTTTATTAGCGCAGCTATTTTTATTTTTTTTTAGTTTATTAACGTTTTTCCGTTAAAATTACATATATTTTCAAGTTTTTTTTATACAAGTACGTTTTATTACCACTTAAATCCATAGCTTGCTTTACTGATTAGTTAATGTGAAATTAGGAAAGTTTTAAACCAAAATGTGTGTTTTACTTCAATTTTAATTTGAAAGTGTTTGGAGAGTTTGTATTTGTAACGTCTGCACACATACAGAATAAAATCCTATTTTAAGAGTTGCCACTTGTATTATCGTTAGCAGGAATATTTGAGAGCATTTTTTGTTAAGTTGAAAATTATTTCGTCAATGGATTTATTTGTTATAAATCAGTTTTATTTAGCCATATTAGAGTACTAATATTAAAATCTGAAATTTTATTTAAAAATTAAAAATCATGTAAAAAATTAAAAATCATTTTTATATACTAATTAATAGGGGTTTTCACCATAGGTAGAGCAAACTGTGCATACAGGCCAATAACAAAATATACGTATGTATTTGCTTTATTTTACTTCGTTTGCACTAAAAAATACCACGATCAAAAAACAGTATTGCATATTTGCCCAGTTAAAAAAAAAACAAAAATTTTTTACATAATTCAGAATAAATATTAAATAAAATTATTAGTAAAAATCTTTAACAATTTTATTTAAAATTTCCCTTTGTATTATAAACCGCAAATTTAGACATATTTTTTTTTTTTGTGGTTTTTGATGAAAAAATCAAAAGATTTTCACAAAAATGCAATATACATATTTAAAAAGTACGCTCACGAACTGCTTCAATATGCGCAGCAAATTTACAATATGGTAAAGATAAATAATGTTAAAAAATAAAAATTATTCTTTCTAAGATAGTTTCGGTATTTTTATCGCGAAGACAATAACAATACTACCAGCCTCGGAGTAATAAGCTTTGGTGTTTGTTGAGCTTTCGCGCGGTTCGCTAAATAAGAAACTATTAAACTTTTGCTGCATGTTACTTATTTTTAAATGCGTTTAAAAATTTTAAATGTTTTGTAATATTTTGTATTGTTAAGTAAGTTCTATCAACGATTTCCCTCTTTCAATTTGTTTAGTGTAATGAAATAAGCGAATTAAGGTATTTTACGTTTTGGAATGGTCTTTAAATTATGCTTCAAAAAGATACATTTTATTTTACTATAAACTTCCTGTTTTATTCATACTTATATGATATTTAACTTTGGGCACAACCAGCAACTCCAACATTGATATTTAACAAAGATATCAGTCCAACACACTAATATTGTTAGCTAATGCACCTTCGTTTGTGAACAACAACAACATACTCAGAGATTTCAAAATTAAAAAGTCGAAGAGGATATTTGTAACTTCTGTTAAAGGTACCTTAGAAGACTTCGCAATCATTCAAATATATTCACAATCAAACTTTAAGAAAATAGCAAAGAAATCCAAAGACTAAAATATACCACTTACTTGATCTACCCTTCGGAAAATCGGAAAATGTATTATTACTAATAATTTGTATTTCAATTTTTTTTTTAAGTTTATTGGAAATTAATATGTATACCCACACATACCTACATGTGAGGTATGTATGTCACTTAATTATTGTTAATTATGTATTTTGCTTATTATTTAATTTTTGTAAAATGGATTGCAAATAAAGGCGAATTGAAAAAAATTTAAGATTGCGCCTTAGTGACAGTTTGAAATACTGTAGCAAATTTCGTTGCTCATTATGATTATTATTATTTTAACTTTTAGTCTGCAAAATAAAGTGGAGAATTTTAATTTTAAGCGCTGCCATATGTTCTTTTTGAGCTAAAGCTAATTTAGTTGGGTATTTTACTCAGTTCATTAAAAAAAGAAGAAGACCAAAACAAACAAAATTTCTTTTGTTTCTTATCACTTAATTCAGTTGAACTGCATATAGGTATTAATAAATTTACTTTGTTAACAGTCTACGAAAATCATCTTAAAAAATTGATAAATACACATTATTTTCATATATTTTATTAATACATAATAATTTACAACATGGCAAACAATGAGCGCGATAAAATTATTAAATCGTGGGCTGGAATTAGTGAAATAACCCTTATTAAGGAGGTGGCTACAAAGGGCGAACACATTCAATTATGCATACAGTATTGGGCACGTAAACGGAAAATGTCAGTGACAGAGTATGAACTATTTTTCCATGATGTTGTACAAACTTATGTGAATAGGTTGTTAACAGAACGTTTAGTATGTAAAGCAGAAACAGTTCTTCGAAATGTGCAGAGAGATGTAAAATGCTTCTATTATCAATTCGCCTGCGAATCCAATGATTCTGAATTAAGAGAACTAATAATGGAACATTTAATAAAGAAGCAACCATGTGATGATTACGATCACCTTATGCAAAACTTAAAATTTCATTGGGAACTATTACAGCAATTTAAGAAATCCGAAACTATTACGTCAAATCTAAAAAAACATATACGCCGAGTTAATCTAGAATCCTTAATTACCTTGGATTCCGCTACTGTGCAGAGACTTATGATAGAATTATACTTGGAAACACGTAATGAAAGTCTTCTGCAACATATAAACAAGTTTGTTATGTGGGAGTTTCTAGTTGAAACTAAGCAAATAGAAGAGATTTTACATTGGTGTAGAATTCAGTTTACCAAAGAAGACTTGAAAAATTGTAATTATCTTACTAAATTAGAATTCAAATATCTTGAATGGTCTATTGAGACTGAAATGTATAAGTATGCATTACGTTCAATGCAAGACAGCGACTCTGTTCTAAGAAATTATTTCGCATCAGCAGGTTTTTTCTTCGATGATGAAATAAAATCTATACCAGCAGTATTACAACGAATTTGTCTTACAGAAAGTTTTCACGTAAATAGCGACAATATAAAGAGCTTGCCACTGGCAAATTTTATGTTTGATCGAAAGTTTTTTTATTTGCTTTTAAACGATTTTGTTGGAAGTCGTCAACTTGAAGAATTGGGAGAAGTGTTAAGCGAACACAGGCCTCTATTAAAATTCTTATTTACCTTAAAAATAAAATCTTTACATACTTTGGAAGGATTTAAGGAGGCAAGTATATTATTTTTATTTTGGAAAAGGTGTTAACAAAACTAAAATCTTACCTAAGCTTAGTTCTTATTTCCATTTGCAATATAACAGGTCCCACAAAGCGTTCTATAAACATGAGTACTTAAATCTTGTAATTTAAAAAAATTGCTGAATTCACCAATGTTTGAGGCACAGGTCCTTATGCGACTGCGTGAAATATATTTTTCGTGTTTCATCGGGTGGAAACGAAGTTTCAAATAAAATTTTGGAATAGGCATTGATAACACAAATATTTCGATTACTTTTTGGGAATAAGTAAACGATTCACTGTGACATCTCTAAATAAAATTTTTAAATTATTCACCTTTGTCATGTTATGGTGGATATATCCACTATATAGTATATAGGTACTAGAGAAACATATTTTTCATAATACTTAAGTAAATTCTACTGCTTTCCAAGCTTTTTTTTAACTGCTAGATTTACAGTTCGTGTAGTATGTATTTTTACAGTTAGTTACAAATTAAACACTTATTAATATTTTTGTTAAAAAACAGACACTTTAGATGTCGAAAGTTGTTATCGGTAGCAATTTGATTTGTTTTGTTGTAAACAGGCTGTCAAAAGAAATTATTTTTAACACTGCAACTGAATTTTACACCAACTCTCGTAGCCCGAATATACTGATACATAAACCTGATGACAGTGGTATATTATGATAAACTTGACCTAATGTTTGCAGTATCAATGCGGAATAAATCTAGTTTACGGTCACATCATAAAAATTTAAAAAAAGTAGCCTATTGTTTGTAAAATTTAATTTTAAGCAAAAAATGTACAATGAAAAAATTGGGGGCGACCCTTAGTTTCAGAGTTACGGACCCCAAAATTTCTATGTAAAATATGTATATCTCGACCATTTTATGACGGAATGAGGCAATATGGGTATCATTGGATCAGTGAAAAAAAATTACAAATTTCGAGTGCGCATTTTTTTTCAATATTTTTTTCTGTATTACTTAATTCTTCATCAATTTCTTCTTCCAGAGCTAAACTTCTTATTTAATCCAAAGAGAATATGCATTTGAGGGCCGATCGCAAGAATTTTCTCCTTTATGGTAAACCTAACACCGGCTTCGCTAACTAAAGATTTGTTGCATAATCGGCCTTCGGCCGGGTGCAAGGATTTTCTCCTCTATAACCAACAACGGCTTCGCTAACGAAAGATTTTCTGTATAGCCGGTCGCAAAATAAAAAAAAAATTCTTCTACTTACTCAAATTTTTTTCCATTTTTTTTTTTTTTTGTTTGTTTTTTATTAATTTCACTTTATTTGGTTAGTACTTTTATTTACCATTCCAATGATACCCATATTGCCTCATTGCGTCATAAAATACTGGAGATATATCATACTTTACATAAAAACTTTGGGGGTCCGTAACTCCGAAACTAAGGGTCGCCCCCAATATTTTCATTTTACTTTTTTTCTGCTTGGCGTTGATAAGTGCGGACGCGATTTTTTTTAAGCTCGCATTAACAAAAAACAAAAAGTACATTATGTGAATAATTTCAAACAAAAACAAAAAAACCAACCTGTTTTAAAACAACAACAAAGTTGTCTTCATTTTTTTTTTCTTTCTTTCTTTCTCTTTATTTTTTACAACGGCATATTGAATTGCTACTTTGAAAATAAAACAAAAACAATAAGGACTAATGAGCCTCTTTAATTTAAGCAATAAAAATGTGGACAATATTTTATTAAATAAAAACAAAAAACTGAAAATAATTTGTGTGTAAATGCTACGCCAGTTATACGTTCCCAATCTTGTTCGTCGCTTTTGCTAAGCGATGACAATAAAATAACTACATACAAGACGCCTTCTGATCAGTGTTACCAAAACTAATATGAATATTGCAGAAAAACCTAAGACGCAAGTGGGAATGGACAGATACATAACTGTTTTGAAAAGAGGTCGAAGTCCTAAATCTTCGCAGATTGGAGGAGGAGGCTAACGGAATAAGTTCCCAAAATCGATTTGCTACTCTTGATAGCGAAACAAGTGAACCTAAAACGGCACCCAAGTCGTTTAAACCACCACTAATTTTTTTAAGGTAGAAAAATTCGAATGAATTAATAAATAAGTTAATTTCAGTTATTGGAGAAAACTCATTCTATGTAATTCCTATCAAGCGTGGTAACATTGATGAAACTAAAATTCAATTTATAGATGAAAGTAGTTGTCGTAAAGCAGTAAAGGAGTTTGAAAGCTGCAAAAAGAATTTCTATACCTATCAGCTGAAGAGTAGCAAAGGCCTACAGGTAGTTATCAAAGGTGTAGACTTATATGTAGATCCAGTAGAAATAAGAGCTGGCCTCCAAAAAGCAGGATTTAAGGTTAAAAGTGTAGACAATCTCAGAAATCGAGAGCGTGTCCCTCAACCTCTATGAACTGGAACCTGGGGATATTAAATTGAAGAAGAACGAAACGCACCCCATTTATAATCTAAAATATATGTTACACCGTTATCAGGATAAGTGTAGAGGAACCACATAAGCGGTCAGGACCCATTCAGTGTTTAAATTGCCAAGAATACGGCCATACAAGGGCTTACTGCAAGTTGCCTCCGGTTTGCGTTGTGTGTGGAGAGCTACATTGTTCCGCCCAATGCGACAAACCAAAGGATGACTCGAAGATTAAAAAATGTAGCAGTTGTGGAGGAAATCACACTGCTAACTATAGAAGCTGTCCAGTTTTTTCTATGGTAGGAAGTCAACTCAGAAATCAAATATTCCTGCTAGGCACCCACAATATCAAGCAAATGCTCATTACCCTCAGTTAGCAGTAACTACAATCGTCTCGAAGCAAGTATCGAGACATTAGTGCATTCGTTAAACAGTTTTATGAGTTCTATGAGCAGCATGATGAAGAAATGGTTCGCATGCAATCTATGATGTTGCAGGCGGTACTAAACAAACCATGAACTGTTTAAAAATAAACGGCTTACTCCAACACAAAAATGAACTCGAGTACTTCTTGAAGAACCAACAAATTGATGTCATGATGGTTTCAGAGACTTATTTAATAGCAAATAGCTTTTTTAAGATCAATGGCTATGTATTATATCACACTAAAGACCCCCGTGGCAGAGCATGTGGTGGGTTCAGCAATACTAATAAAGCCTCGAATTAAACATCATTTACTGTGTGATTTTTGTGAGGACTACGTTCAAGCAACAAACATCTGTATTGAAGAATATCATTAAAACTTTGTTATTTCTTCGATTTATTCACCTCCTAGATTTCAAATATCAGACAGTCAATATATCGACTTCTAAAAATCACTTGGTCCCTGTTTCATAGCATCAGGCGACTACAACGCTAAACATACGTTTTGGGGATCAATTTTATTACTCCAAAAGGTCGTGCTTTATTTGACACTAATTCAAAAATGCGTCTGAATGTGATATCGAGTGGACAACCCAACTATTGGCCTACTGATCGACAAAAAATACCTGTTGTTATTGATTTTGCCGTGTCTAAAGGTATTTCGAGAGAAATGATTAAGGTTGAAGCGTCACTCTAATTATCCTCAGATCATTCACCCACTATTGTCTATATATGGAACCAGCAAAATATTGTGTCGCCAACAACTGGCACAAGCATTAATTGGTTGAAATATAGAAAGTATCTTAGTACTCATTGTTCGGAAAACATACCGCTAAGAACACCAGAAGACGTGGAGCAGAGTCTAATTTATTTTGATCAAAACCTTAAATCAGCTGCCCAACATGCGACAGAAACCTGACAACAAGCTAGATACAATCAAATTTATTTTGTAGACGTCGAGCGGCTCTTGGCTGAAAAAAAGAAAAATTCGAAAATAGTGCCAAGCACACAGATCTCAACTCAAATCTAGACTTAAAGATTGCACGAAACGGATAAGACAGCTGCTAGAATCTCAAAGAGTAGCATCTCTTGGAAGACCTCGACGCAACTGCACAATCAGATTATTCATTATGGCGTGCTTGTAGAAACCTTAAAAGACCGGTCGTACGTAAGCCTCCCTTGCGAACTTCCTGTGGAGACTGGGCAAGGAATGATACCGAAAAAGGCAATTTGTTTGTTGGACATTTGAAGAAGGTTTTCACCCCAAATGTATGTACTGATATAGCTGAGTTGCCACCAGTAGAGACTAGTGCCGTAGTACTAAAATTTGAATTTAGCGATATTGAATAACGGATTTAAACACCAAAAAAGCCCCTGGCGTTGATAAAACAAGTAACAAGATGTTATTTGAGTTGCCCCGTATAGGTCGCAGAATTATTCTTTTTGTTTTTAATGCCATCTTACGTCTTAAGTACTTTCCCACGGAATGGAAGGTCTCTTTGATTACTATGATACCTAAACCAGGAAAAGACCACACAAAAGTAGAATCTTACAGACCTATAAGCCTTTTATCAAACATGTCAAAGTTGTTTGAGAGAATATTAATAACTAAGCTGAATGAAATTCTTAGCGCGAAATGATGTATTCCGAACCATCAATTCGGCTTTAGAAAACAACATAGTACTATCCAACAATTACACAGATTAGTAAATGTAATTAAAAAGACCTTTGAAGAAAAAAATACTGTTCTGCGCTTTTTATCGACGTTTCTCAAGCATTCGATAAGGTTTGGCACGAAGGCCTAATATTTTAGTTAAAGCTGCACTTGCCCGAAAACCTTTGTAAGCTCTTAAAAAATTACTTAACGAATAGAATGTTTTTACTAAAAGAAGCAGATTTTTTAAGCTCGCCACAGCTCATTGAAGCCGGAGTTCCCCAAGGTAGTATTTTTGGATCAATTTTATATTTACTGTACACATCAGATATGCCTCTTAGCACCTTAGTCCACACATCAACTTTTGCAGATGACACAGCCTTTTTAAGTATTCATGAAAGCGCCCAAGTAGCATCACAACTTTTACAAGACCACATACTCAATTTGGAAAAATGGTTAGAAAAATGTAGAATAAAAGTGAATGAACAAAAATGTACTCTCATAACTTTCACACTGCGTAGGGACTCATGCCCTCCTATTTACATAAATAACCAAATGGTACCGCTGCTTCCAGACGTCAAATACCTGGGTATACATCTTGACCGTCGCCTTACTTGGAAAAGCCACATAGATTTCAAGTTAACACAAATGAAATTAAAAGCAGTACAACTAAATTGGCTTATTGGCAGAAACTCCACCCTGAGCTTAGATTGTAAACTTCTACTGTACAAGTAGATCCTCAAACCAATTTGGTGTTATGGTATTCAATTATGGGGCACGGCCTTAGCTAGCAATGTAGAAAAAATCCAAAGGCGCCAAAATAAGGTACTACGTATGATTACATCTTCTCCCTGGTATATAAAAAATTCGAACATTCACAAAGACCTAAATATGCCATCAGTTAAAGCAGAAATAGCGAAACATGCAGTCACATATCTAAAGAGGCTTTAATCTCATCCAAACCCTTTGGCGCGTAATATGCTGAACAAACCTGGTTACATTCGATTGATAAGAAGAGATACTGCTTTTCTTGGCCGTACATTAGAGGGATGACCCGCAAATGATTGCAAAATGTGTGAAACTAACATTATTTTTGTCTAGCACTAGCTGGACTTAAAAAGTATACTTTTATTTTAGACTTCAGATATGAGTAATTATTGTTAGTTCAAAAATATTGAAGATACAAAAAATTCATCTGGCAACATTGCCTTGAGTTGTAAACAACGTGTTATTTTTTGCTCGTGTGTGATTTTTCTTGAAAATTTAATTTTTCCTTTAAATCGCTTCCAATATGGCTAGCCAGAAGCGAGATTACTTTGGGAATAGTCCCAAATTTAAGACGATAAGGATTGATCCTGGTCCGAGTAACAGGTTTCATTTGCTAGCAAATGAAGAAGAAGAAGAGGCAAGAGCAGTCAAAGAAAGGGTTCCACCAATAGTGGTAGACTCGTGTCACAGTTTCTCAAAAGTTTAGGAAATACTTGGTGAGGAGTACTTCTTCAAGAGAATGACAATTGGAACTAAGGTTACATGCAATACAATGGTCCTGTATGAAGCTGCGTTAAAAAAACTGAGTGAACTGAAGTACAGTTTTTATACACACGAAGTTAAAGACGTAAAGCACTTTAAGTTAGTGTTATTTGGTTTGCCAAGAACAGACGCAAAGCTTTTAAAGGAGGAATTTGTTAAAATGCACAACATAAACCCAGTAAGTGTCAAAGAAATCGTAACCAAAAGGACTACAGCTGATGACGCTATATACTTGATTGAGTTTAACAAACAAGAAGTGTCAAAAAATGATATTATGAAAATAAAGTACTTTTGCAATATTGCTGTTTACTGGAGAAGACCTCTTAAAGGTAATAAAGGGCCTACGCAATGTACGAAGTGCTCTATGTACGGACATGGAGCTAAAAACTGCAATAGAGTTATCGTCTGCGCAGTTTGTGCTGGCAATCACGACCAGACTGAGTGTGTAATGTTGTTTATAAATGCCACAACTGTAGCCAAAAGAACTTAAGAAACTCGAATCACAGGTCCGACGATCCTAAATGCCCTTGCCGTAAAGATTATTTAGAAATGCGCCTACGATTAACTTCTAAGTCTAGACCTAATTTCAACAAGTCGAGAATTAATCATGTGTATGATGAGACTGAGTTCCCACACCTGTCAAGTCAGAGTCAACCAACTGATTCACGAGAGCACACCTTCCAAAGGAAAAGTTTGTACTCTGAGGTTTCGAAAAACAGACCCCGCGACAGGAACAACGATGATGATTTATCTAACGAGAGATTGTTAGAAATCTTCTTTAGTGCTGTGGATGCACTAGAAAAATGTCGAAATAAATTTGACAAATTAAGAGTGCTTGGCATGATGCTCAAGCATGCTATATAAAATCATGGGTAGTCAAAATGTATACGTTATGCACTGGAATGCTCAAGGCATAACAACTGAGTCAGCAGCTGCACAGCTCGAAAAAGTTCTCCATGAGAAAAATATTGATATTCTACTTCTTAACGAAACGTTCCTGAAGCCCTATCATAGGTTAAAATTTGGAGGCTACAAAATGTACAGAGAAGACCGTCAAACACATGGTGGGGGTGTGCATATAGCGGTTAAAAATTACATAGATCATAAGTTGTTACCAAAGATTAAAACAATAACCATAGAAAATATCTCTGTGGAAGTTATAATAAATGGACGTCCCGTAAGTTTTATCTCTGCTTATAATCCAGTTTGCACTTCTAATTTTAAAACTGATTTAGAACTTCTTACCAATTCGTTTAGTGACTATTTTATTTTTGGTGATTTGAATGCACAACATGTGAGTTGGAATTGTATTTCAAACAATTCAGCTGGCAAAGAACTGTAGAGACATCACTTAAGTTCAAGTTATTATGTATATCATCCGGATACACATACTAGATTCGGCCAAAATATAATTCCAGTCCAACCATCCACGGTTGATATTTTACTTACTAACTCTAACATTTCATTTTCGCAGTTACAGTCACATCCAAATATTTTACAGTCTGATCACACCCCAATATCTTGTTACATTTTTGGAACACCACAAAATCACTTTGTTACAGTTCCGTTGTATAATCAGGCTGATTGGCCAGCAATTAAATACTGGGTCGAGAATGAAATTAAGAATCATAATATCGGACAAATAGAGCTTAACAATATAAACCTAGATTCGTCATTAAATAAATTAGTTAGTATAGTTAAAGAAGCTTTTTCCAAGATTCCAATTGGCCAGAAAAATCCTTGGCAGAGGGAAATTTCAAATACGTCTAAAATGCTGATTACTCAGAGGAACAAGTATAACCGTAAGCTTAAAAGATGTAGAGATCCTAGTTACAGAACTCAACTAATCAGCATTTTAAAACAGTTGAATCACTTAATTGATTTTCATTTGAAAGGGATAGAAATGAAGCGTGGGCTAAATTCATTTCCAAACTGCCTTCTGGCTCTAAAAAGTTTTGGAAACTAACAAAAGCTTTAAAAGGTAGAAATTCTGCAATCCCCGATCTAAATATAAATGGGGAAGTTTTAAGTACCGGTGAAGCAAAAGCAAATGCCATTGCGGAAGTTTTTAGATGCAACAATAATATCACCAACAACAATTCATCACCTTTAGATAATGTGGTTCTAAATTATGTGCAGGAACTTAACAATGTAAATCTCACTGACAGTGACAATTTTGAATTCACAGATGCAGTAGAGGTAAAGACATTTGTTTCTTCTTTAAAAAATAACAAAGCCCCAGGTTTAGACGGAATTAACAGCATTATTTTAAAAAATATGCCCGATTACTTTTTTGAAACTTTGAGCAAACTATTTAATTACTGATTGAGAAATGGTCATTTCCCCATGATATTTAAAAAGGCCAGGGTTATACCTATTTTCAAAACTGGAAAAGATCAAAAAGTGCCTTCCAGCTATAGACCAATAAGCATTTTGAGCTTGTTGGATAAAGTCTTAGAAAAAATAATCCACAAAAGAATCGTAGAGTTCTCAGAACAGAATAACATTATACATCAGCAGCAGTTTGGATTCCGAAGAGAGCACTCTACGGTACATCAAATTAAACGAGTGGTTAATATTATTGAGAATAATAAAAGAAATCGTAGAAGTATAGGTATTATATTTCTTGACATTGAAAAGGCTTTCGATACAGTATGGCATAATGGCCTATTGTATAAACTTAGCTCTTTTAGTTTTCCTTTATATTTACAAAAAATCATACAAAGCTTTTTAGACCAACGTTCATTTGTAGTTTTAGTGGAGCGCATCACATCAGATGAAAAACATATACTCGCAGGTCTACCGCAAGGTTCCGTTTTGTCACCTACGCTTTATTCGTTATACACGTCAGATATCACTCTACGCAGGAATCAGGAAGCAGCATTTTATGCAGACGATAGTGCTTTCATTTGCAGCGGTAAGGTATCTAATTCATTAGTTAGGAAAATGCAAGAGAGCTTAAATTCAAGCCAAAAATATTTTAATAAATGGAAAATAAAGGTCAATGATGATAAAACACAGGCCATTATTTTTCAATATAATAAGTCGCCAAAACGCATACCTTCTCAATCTATGTTGTGCCGTGGGAATGTTATACCTATAAAGTCAGAAATCAAGTATTTGGGCATTATAATGGATAAAAACTAACATTTAAGCAACATGTCAACCAAATTTGTGAAAAAGCTATAAAGTGTGGTCGGGCATTGTTTCCCATACTCAACAGAAGATCTAAATTGAATATGAAAAACAAAATGTTGTTATATAAAATGCGCATTCGACCAATTATGAGTTACAGCTGTCAAGTATGGTTTCATAAAACTGCGAAAACTCATACCAAAAAGCTTCAGATTATACAAAACAAGAATTTGAAAATAATTCATAATCTTCCTCGTAGGTATCCGACAAATTTACTTCACAGTAACTTTGGACACAAGATGATAAACGATTTCACTAGAGAACTGACACTGACATTTAATGAAAAATGCAGACTGTCAAACTTTGAATTAATAAGGAATTTACAAGGTAATCACTAAGATTCGTTCGTTAAGAATGAATGTATTAGTGATTATCCAAACAAATTTCTTTATAACTTCCATAGAGATCAAAAAGGTTTTTGTGAGCTATTTTCCTTAAGGCTGTATATTTATTGTTATTAGTTTTGTAAATTTAATTATAAGACTTTTATTGTTGTAGTACTTATAGTAAAATCTCATACCTCTGTACTTTCTTTTTTACTTATCACTCCAATCACGGAACTGATAAAATGGATGATGAAGTTGAAAGGCGATCACTGATACTGAGCACTCATGCATTGAAACTTTCGCTTTCAGGTGCATTAGATAATAAAAGTATATTCTGGTTGTCTGTATATTATGACTTGTACAGTAAGATAAAACGAAAAAATATTTCTTTAAATTTCTTAATGTAAGTGCCGAACCACATTATGCAACTTTTGTCACTGCAATTCTTCATTAGTAGGCGAGAGGGGAGAGAGGAATAAAAAAGTGTATACATATGCATGTACAATTGAAATATGTATTTTCAATTTTGAAGTTTAGAATGCAAACAAATGCATACATCCATACAAATTGCTGCAATAAAAATTTTATGATATAAACACAAATGCAATATTAGTGAAGATTGCAGTGACAATAGTTACACAATGTAATTCGGCACTTATAGTGATACAAATTTGCCATTTTCTATTGTTAATTCAATTGTAAAATTTGAAAACGGTCAGAGTATGGTAAAAGGTGCCACAAACCCAAGTGCCGAAGATGCAAATATATTGAAAATTAGCAAATTTCAAATTTCAGATCCAAATATCTGCAAAAACTCTATTATTGCAGAAATAAATTGACTATTCTAAGCACATTAAATAAGTTTCAGTCAAAGAAAAATCACTACAATATCATATCTACCCCAATCTTACTACAACAAAGAAAATAAAACTGGAGTGGCCTAGACTCAGCTTTACCATACCAAATGGAAACAGATATTTTTATGGATATATTACATAAAGAATAAAAGTTCAAAGTATATTCAAATCGAAAAAAAAATTATTTTCGATTTGAATATAAAAAATATAACTATACAAGATTTAAAGACAAATAAATATGTTCAAGGCTTCACAATAAAACTTTGTAGAATAACTTCTCACATAAAAATACCAAATTTTATCACTATTAGAACGGGTAATACAAGCAATTATTTTTGCTCTATACCAACGTTCCAGCCTATTGTACATGTGCCCAATCAGAATAACTTTGAAAACTTAACTTAAGCAGTTTTAATCCTAAACAATATACCTATGTAAATTATTGGAGATTTGGCTTTATAAACTTAAACTTTATAAAGTTAATTTAAAATATCATTACAAAATGTCTAAAATCTTTTCGTTATTATACTCCCATGTATGGAATATTAAATATTTAAAACGTTTTCTTAAAATGAAATTTTTTTTGTCTTAGAATTTATTTTAAATATTTAATATAAATCAATTTTATTTTGTATTATAATCTCTAAACATTTTTTATTACTTTGATATGGTTTATTGTACCTTTTTAATAATTGTAATTTAATTATTTTTATTTTTAAGCTCTATTTTTATTTTCGATATTTCGCTACTCCATTGTGTAACATCATCAGGAAAAATTAAAAAATGTATACTAGGTTATTGCACGGGCGAATTCATGCTTTTTCGCCCCCTTTGCAGTTGTTTGTCAGATTTCATATAGAAAAAAATTGTTTATAATTTTTTTTTATATGGAGTTTAACTTTTCGATTTCATGCATATGATGAGCATTTTCGCCACTGCAATCACCTCTTATGGATTCGCCTTGAACACGACTACATGATTTTTGTTTCTACAGACGACCACATGATGAATTTTACTTTTGTAGAAATAAAGGCAAACAAATCAAAACTGAAATTCCGTAGAGCTGCGTACTGGGCTTAAAAAGTATTAAAATTCATTTTTTTAAACTAACATATTTCAATAATTCTTGCAAAAAAAAACCGACTTCAAAACAGATAGAAGGGCACCAATTCTAAACTAAAAATGTAAGAAGTAATCTGTAAGAATTAGATTTAAACCAAATAAAAGATGCACCAAAATTAGAGGGAAAAAATAAAGACTATTGAATGTCAAGCCTCTCCCTATTACTGTTTAAAAGTTAAGTTATTTTCACCAGCATCCGTCTTGTATGGGGACACCATTCAAGCCTCTGTCTATAACGGTTTCAAAGATAGGGGCACACAGATCAAATAACATCACCTATTCGGACACCCTTTAATTTACAATGTTAAATTAAAGACCTGTTGTTATAGAGGACTTGGTCACAAAGATTCTTTGTAAATTTCAACTATCTGTCTATAACGGTTAAAAAGTTTAACCATATATATCAAATTACATGAACTATTGGGACACCCTTTACATTATAATTCCAAATATTTATATTTGTTATCATACCAGAGAAAGTAGTTTACATTCTGCCTAATTTTCAAGTGTTTGTGTTTAACGGTTCAAAAGATAGGGTCATATAGATCAAATTACGTAATTTATGGGGACACCCTTTAATTTCTAACTTCAAATTGTATACTTGCTATAGTGGACTTTGCAATACAGGTTCCTTGTAAATTTCAGCTGTCTGTCTCTAACAGTTCAAAAGTTTGGCCACATACATAGAATTACATTAACTATTGGGACACTCTTTAAGTTCCAAATTCAAAATTTTATACTTTTTGTTATAGCTAACTTAGCACTACAGGTTCTTTGTAAATTTCAGTGGTCTGTGTACAACTATTCAAAAGTATGGTCATATACATCAAATTAAATGAACTATTGGAGCACCCTTTATTTTAAAATTTTGAGTATTTATACATTTTATTATAACGGTCATAGTAGTCGACATTCTGTCAAATTTTCAAGGTTTAGTCTATAACGGTTCAAAAGATAGACACAAATAGGTCATATTATGTCACCTATGGGGACACCCTTTAAATTTTAAATTTATTTTTTTATTAATTTCTGCTGTTGGGAGCTATAGCGGCACGCAGTTTTTTAAAATTTTAATTTGCTGCCCTTTACGGTTCTTAATACACGTAAAAAACATGTATGTTGTATGGGGACACCCTTTAATTTTTAATATAATGAACTGTTTTTAAAATAGGACCAACCTTGAAGCATAACCTTTCAAATAAAGCAAAAAATTTTAAAATCGGTTCAGAAATGGCTGAGTTCTGCGGTTACATACATAAAAAAAACAACATTCAGACGAATAGATAACCTCCTTCTTTTTTGAAGTCGGTTAAAAAAAAGCAACATTCAGACGAATAGATGACCTCCTTCTTTTTTGAAGTCGGTTAAAAATAAAGACTATTGAATGTCAAGCCTCTCCCTATTACTGTTTAAAAGTTAAGTTATTTTCACCAGCATCCGTCTTGTATGGGGACACCATTCAAGCCTCTGTCTATAACGGTTTCAAAGAAAGGGGCACACAGATCAAATAACATCACCTATTCGGAAACCCTTTAATTTACAATTTTAAATTGAAGACCTATTGTTATAGAGGATTTGGTCACAAAGATTCTTTGTAAATTTCAACTATCTGTCTACAACGGTTAAAAAGTTTAACCATATATATCAAATTACATGAACTATTGGGACACCCTTTACATTATAATTCCAAATATTTATATTTGTTATCATACCAGAGAAAGTAGTGGACATGCTGCCTAATTTTCAAGTGTTTGTGTTTAACGGTTCAAAAGATAGGGTCATATAGATAAAATTACGTAATTTATGGGGACACCCTTTAATTTCTAACTTCAAATTGTATACTTGCTATAGTGGACTTTGCAATACAGGTTCCTTGTAAATTTCAGCTGTCTGTCTCTAACAGTTCAAAAGTTTGGCCACATACATAGAATTACATTAACTATTGGGACACCCTTTAAGTTCCAAATTCAAAATTTTATACTTTTTGTTATAGCTGACTTAGCACTACAGGTTCTTTGTAAATTTCAGCGGTCTGTGTACAACTATTCAAAAGTATGGCCATATACATCAAATTAAATGAACTATTGGAGCACCCTTTAATTTAAAATTTTGAGTATTTATACATTTTATTATAACGGTTATAGTAGTCGACATTCTGTCAAATTTTCAAGGTTTAGTCTATAACGGTTCAAAAGATAGACCCAAATAGGTCATATTATGTCACCTATGGGGACACCCTTTAAATTTTAAATTTATTTTTTTATTAATTTCTGCTGTTGGGAGCTATAGCGGCACGCAGTTTTTTAAAATTTTAATTTGCTGCCCTTTACGATTCTTAATACACGTAAAAAACATGTATGTTGTATGGGGACACCCTTTAATTTTTAATATAATGAACTGTTTTTAAAATGGGACCAACCTTGAAGCATAACCTTTCAAATAAAACAAAAAATTTTAAAATCGGTTCAGAAATGGCTGAGTTCTGCGGTTACATACATAAAAAAAGCAACATTCAGACGAAGTCGGTTAAAAACAATTTTTGTCATAAACTTATAAAAAAATTTTTTTAAACATTGTCCGTAAATCTGAGCTACATTATCTGTGTCTGCCTTAAAATTAATTCTCTGTGTGTTTTTTAATAATTTGTAACATTTCTAACATGTAACGACGTTTGTAATTGTTTTCTGAATTTAGTACTGAAACATTATCAAAATTTGGATAATGATTTAATTCAGCACAATAAGGAGATAATGCTGTTTTTTGCGAATTAATATTCCTGTATTTTTGGTCTGATTTAGTGCAGCAATTACAATGAATAATTTGTTATAGAAAAGTTAGCGAACTTATGTTCGTTATATTTTTCTCTATATTTTAATAATATATTTTGTCACAGTCGGGCAAAAATAGGTTCCTTTGTTTTTTTTTAATTCGCCTTGCAAATACCTGCATAAATATACCGTGCCTTGAATATACGGTTAAATTTTTTTACACAAACAAAATGCCTGTGGTTGTAGTTGTTGTACTAATGAGTTTACCTGTATTATTTTACCACTAGCTGTTCGATGTTGGTTTAAAAGTAATACACACCAAATTTTAAGACTCTTACGTTTCTACTTTATATAAAGGTACCTATCCCTGGATAAAATTCTAAAAATTTTTTTAAAGCTCTGTAAAAGACAGGGGAAATCAGTTACTCATTATTTTAAAACGGCGCCATCTGTTGCGCAACATTGCTTAAAATATACTGCTTTCAAAAATAAAAGATGCCTTAAAGTATGCAGTACATTTAAAGTCCGGTACGCAGCTCGACTGTGTTTCAGTTTACCATAAGAAGTGTGTGTAAAAAAGAGCCTGAAATTCAGATTTGAAAATTTTCAGGCGACTTTCAGTTTGGTAGTACGCAGCTAAAAAAACTAAACTGATATTTTTACTATTACAAGGATGTTAAAAGAAAAAGTGTATAGTTTTTTCCTTCAACAGAAACAAAAATTAATGTTCAGGCAATTGTTTGGTAATGGAATTTATGAAATTTCATGTTTTTTACACTTTTAAAATATTATTTTTTTAATTTAATTTTAATTTTTTATAACAATAAAATGCCATGTTTTTCTTGTATTGTTGTATTTGTTGTAGAGACGCAACTACCTAGTAAGATAAATCTACCTTGCAATGTAAAATGAAATTTTGAAAACACGACTACATGATATTTATTTCTACAAACGACCACATGATGAATTTTATTTTTGTAGAAATAAACACAAGGAATCAAACCTGAAATTAGGTAGAGCTGCGTACAGGGCTTAAATCGCTAAAAAAAATCGGCGTACTTTCACTGATTTTTCTCCACTTTCCTTCGGAAATAAGATATTTTTGCATATTGGAATCAGGTACCTCCTCACAAAATTTTGTTATAATTCATCCAGTAGTTTTTACGCGAACACAAAAAAGAAACGACAGACAGGATATGGGTTACTATTTTATTATATGTATAGATTTTATAATATGTTTAGATAAATGTACCTTGATTTTTCCCAAACATTTTTCGTTCAGTTTATGAACATGGTAATAAAAAATATGAATTATACATAACGTTTATAAAATACTTTCCTAATATATGTATGTATGTATGAACATATTAATAGAAATAAGGAAATTATTTATGTACTAAACGTTTAATAATTCTAATCTTCTTAATAGTTATACTGCCTTCTGCCTACGTGTGATTTGAAGTGTATTTCAGAATTCCTCTTACAAGGAGGATTCCTTTCATGTATATGTGTCCATGTAGATTTTTAAAAGCTTTGAAAAAAAATCTCATACTAACATATTTCGCATAAATACAAAATCGCATTTGAAGTCAATTTTAAAATATTACACATTTTTTTTTCTTTATGAAAAATATTTCAGTGATTTTGTTAACTATGTTAGTTAGGCAAATCTTGAATTAAAAATAATTAAACATTATAATAAAAAAAACCTGGTTTATCTTAAATAATTGAAATAAATTACATATATGTAAAAGGAAGCCTTTTTAAGAAAAGGTTTTAAATATTTAATACTCCGTAAATGGAAGTATAAAAAGATTTTAGATATTTATTTCACACAAGTAATGATATTTAATTTAAAAGTTAAAATATATAAAGATCAATCTCCAATAATTAATTTTGATTATGATTAAAGTTGCTTAAGTTCCGTTTTCAAAGTTATTCTGCTTGGTCAACTGTACAAACCATAATATTAAAATAACCACGGCACACTGTCATTATTCTAAAGAGCCCTTACATTGTAGTTTTCAACACACGACTTCTGAGTGCGTTTTGACTTCATTAAGGGACCCTGTAGATATAGGAAGGACACCTAAATAAATACGCATACTTATGAACTAAATCTAACGAGCCTGAAGCCGATATGGCTGTTTAAGCAAGTCAGGAATTAAGTGGCATCAAATTCAGCTGACCATTTTATTGACATTGACATCAGGTTATGCCGAATACCAATTTTCCGCCTACGATAACTGATTTAAATTTAGTTGCAAAGTTTAACTTAAACATTGCAAGTTAAATAAAGGATTGAATAAAATACAGCGATTAGTTCACAATGCATGGAGTGATATAAAACTTTTTTTTAGTTGAAATTATTACTAATTTTTAAGTGCGCGAACAGAGTTTAATATAAGGTTTGACATTTTCAGATAGGCAAATTTAAACAGCTGTTCTAACAGTTCTAACTGTCAAACCTTATATAAAACTCTGTTCGCGCTCTTACATAAAAATTTTTTATAATTTAAAAAAAAAAACAGTTTTTTATATTACTCAATGCATTATGAACTAATTGCTGTATTATATTCAATCCTTTATTGAACTTGCAATGTTTATGTTTTTTAGGTAAAACTTTTCAACTAAATTTAAATCAGTTCTCGTAGGCGACAATTTGATATTCGGCATAACCTTATGACAATAAAATAATATGCTCAGCTGGATGCTGCTGCTAGGGCCATGTGCGTCCCTCTCAATTCCTGACTTGCTGAAAGCAGCCATATCGGCTTTAGGCTCGTTAGATTTAGTTTATACCCAGCAAAAAAAATTGGGTTTTTGGAAGCAGTAAAATCTTTTCCTGTCATACAAAATCTCTTAATAGTAAGCACATATATTTTGCCTAAATAATTGCAATTTTGTATGACATAAAATGTTAAGTTTTCAAAAAAAACAACGAATTTTTTAATTTCGCCTTACAGTAGTGCATACTAAAAAGCACAACTGTAAGGCAGAAATAAACAAATTTGAATTCACGAAGAGTTACGAACTTAATACCGTATGATTTTAGAACATCTATACTGCGCTTAAAAGGAAATGCTACTAAGTGTGACATCGAGAACAAATATCATGTCATACGTAAGCAGGTTCGTAAGCGATAACAACTCGTCTTTCCTTTACAAACCTGTATACGACGAAACAGTATTTTGTTGCTGGGTAAGTAATGCATATTTATTTAGGTGTCCTACCTATATATATCTACAGGGTCCCTGTATATCTACAGACTCTTTTATTGAGGGCGAAACCCACAATGTAAGGGCTCTATTGAATAATGACAGTGTGCCTTGGTTATTATATTATGGCTTGTTCAGGTGACCAACCAGAATAACTTTGAAAACTTAATTTAAGCCATTTTAATCTTGAAAAAAATGAATTATTGGAGATTGATCTTTATAAATTTTAACTTTTAAATTAAATATGATTACTTATGTTAAAAAAATATTTTATATCTTTTTATACTTCTATGTATGGAGTATTTAATATTTAAAACCTTTTCTTATTTTTATTATAATATTTAATTGTTTTTATTATAAATAATAATTTGTAATAGAAGTGTTTGCGAACACGGCTCATGTTATTTATATTTTTCTTTATATTTTAGTAAAATATTTTGACACAGTCGGGAAAAAACAGGTTGCTTAGTTTTTTTGAATTCGCATTGCATATACCTGTATTATTGTACCATGCCATGAAATATACCTTACCTCTGTCAAAATAAATTAATTCGCCTTAATTGATATCAAAGCAAAATGTAAAAAAAATAGTTGTGTTCGCGTACTTTCAAAGCAGAAACTTCCAATATATATATAAAATATCTAATTTAATTATTTTTTTACACAATAATAATTTGAGGGCTTATTAATCTTATGTGTGAGGATCCCTAAAAGATGTTAAATCGACCTGCAATGTTTATGGAGCTGTGGACTGTATGAACAGCAAACAACAAAAAATAAATTTATTAACTATTTTTTATTAAAGAACAAACCTAATGTGTTTTGTTTATTTTTACTAAAAGAAAAAACGAAGAAAACCATACAACTAAAAAATAAAATGTAATTAAAAAAAGCAGAAAAGAAGAATCTGGACCCACGGCAGCTTATTTAAATTGTTATAAGGTTGTGCAAATTTGTGTTACGTGTTATTGTGTTGTGCGTATTAAAAATTTAAAATAAAAAATCAACATACATACATTTATGTATACATATGTATGTACATATATGACGGCCATTTTAAATAAATTTTTTTTTTTATTATTTCAATTTTGTGTTTGTTTTCATTATTGTTTCTAAATAAACAAATTTTGAAAGAACCAGCCGGCAAAAAACGGATATCATTTGTACCATGATACAGGTATATGCTAGGCGAATTCAAAAAAACTGAGCAACCTGTTTTTACCTGACTGTGTCAAAATATTTTACTAAAACATAAAGAAAAATAATAAAAATAACATGAGCTGTGTTCGCAAACACTTCTATGACTAATTATTATTTATAATAAAAACAATTAAACATAAAATTAAAATAAATTATATGTAAAAGGAAGCATTTTCAAGAAAAAGTTTTAAATATTTAATACTTCGTACATAGAAGTATAAAAAGATTTTAGATATTTGTTTAACATAAATAATCATATTTAATTTAAAAATTAAAATTTATATAGATCAATCTCCAATAATTGATTTTGTTCAAGATTAAAATTGCTTAAGTTCAGTTTTCAAAGTTATTCTGGTTGTTCACCTGTACAAGCCATAATATAAAGATAAGCAAGGCACACTGTCATTATTCAAAAGAGTCCTTACATTAAAGAACTCTGTAGATATTCAGGGACCCTGTAGATATATGTAGGTAGGACACCTAAATAAATATGCAGTACTTATGAACTAAATCTAACGAGAATAAAGCTGATATGGCTGCTTTCAGCAAGTCAGGAATTGAGAGAGCTGCACATGGCCCTAGCACCAGCATCATATCCAGCTGAGCATATTATTTTATTGTCATAAGGTTATGCCGAATATCGAATTGCCTCCTACGAGAACTGATTTAAATTTAGTTGAAAAGTTTTACTTAAAAAACATACCTACATATTTTTTCTTTAAGTAAACATTGCAAGTTAAATAAAGGATTGAATACAATACAGCAAGTATTTCACAATGCATTGAGTAATATAAAAAAATGTTTTTTTTTTAATTATTACAGAGTTTTATATAAGGTTTGACATTTTCAGATAAGCAAATTTAAACAGCTGTTCTAACAGTTTTACCTGTATTATGCCATGACGAATATAAACTGATATAAATTCGCCTTGATAAAAACTCAAATGAAATATTAAAAAAAAGAATTTTATTTTGTCGTAAAAAAATAAAACTGTTTCAGGAATTTTATATTTTCGTTAGAAAATAAAACTCATTTTATTTTATTTTATTATTAAATTGATAACCAATACAAATCACCTTCCATTTCAATTGAATAAATCGTCATTAAAATAATGTAGGTTTTAATTTGTTATTATTTGATTAACGATCATACATAGCTTTTAGAGTGGAACAAATAACGAAGAATATGAATATGAGGTAGAAAAAAAGTTTTCTTGTAAATTGATAATTTTATCTCTGGAAGGAAAAAAATACATCCATAAATTGGCAAAAAAAAAAAGTCAACAGTTTGTTTCTGCAACCTAGGGAATCTTGGAAAGGGTATTATATGCTCTTAAATTGGAATTAAGCGTCCTCATTAAATAAAGAAAATGAGTGTTATTTTCTGACGAAAAAAATTAAACTCCTCAAAAAAGTTTTATTTTATGACGGCAAAATAAAAATCTTTTTAAAAGTTTTATTTGAAGTTTTATTTTTTCGTTGAAAAATAACTGTAGATACTGAAAGTATCTACAGCTCGTCAATACAAATCTATTGATATATGACAGTATAGATCTCCCTTGACTCTAACATAAAGAGTTTTTGAGTTTAGTTTTTTTATAGCTGTTATTTACGGTCCCTGCCAATAAGTTATGAAATTATGAAAATCGATACATAATATTTATGTTAAAATTTTTTTCTGTATATGCAAACTAATAAAAAAGAAGACAAAACAAAACTGACTGACACAAACTATACCATACAAAGAATCTCGAGGCAGATGGTCGACTCGTTTGCCCTCCTAACTTTTTCGTAGCACTTCCTTTAAAATTTTGTTCTACTACCCACAAAGTGCGTAACCAAATCTCGTCGCGTTTCTTCTTAAACCATGTAAGTGCCATTTTTCGAAATTCATTTCTTTGCTTTTTCTGATAGAAAATAACATTTGCCACCAGACCACATTCTCACCTTAACAACTGTTTATGATAAAAAATAAATAAAACTATTTTCAAAACCTCGTAAGCGCCGCCACTCTCTGTTGCTAGTTGTTGGTGAGGTCTCCATCAGGGGTACACGTGGTGGTTGTGGTTTAAGATCGATGTATGCAGGGATGGTGCATTGTTGATCAAAGTGTGCTGGTGCACTCTCAACAGAAGGAGTTGGATGATCTCCAACCCCTAAGCAAGATGTTAGGACATGGGTCCAGGCTTCTATGTTCTATAAAATGCTACTCATGCAGGTATGTGATGAAAATCGTTTTCGTCTTTAAAACTTTTTTAAATCGACGAAAAGTGTGATGGGTTTACAAACGCCGATTTGCTGCAACTTTTTCATGTTCCATTTTGATTCAATAAAAAATTCGATAATGTCAGTTTAAAATTGTTTTTAAATCGACCCAATTTACTTCAACGAAACGCATACATAAGCAGGCAGCTGTAGTGCACAGCTCACTTGGGTCCACGTATTGGTCCCTTTTTGTTAAAGTTAGGTTAAGCAGGCATACATATGTATATTTATAAATAGGGGGAAGCATAAGAATAATCTTCAAGAGGATGCAATTATTCAGTTTATGGATCATCCTGATATTGCACGGGGTTTTTCCAAAGGCGACAGAGTAGAGTTGAATACGGTCGGAGGGGACGTATTTTCAAATGAAGAGCGTGGTTTAGATGATGCTCCATTAACACCAAAAAGCCAGCTTGGAAAAAGACAGTCAAATGGTTTATTATATGATATCCCAAGCACCTCTAAGAGAGCTTTCAAAGAGTTCAAAACAAAAGATTAAGGCTTAAAGGGACATTTAAAAGAATATATTAACACTGACATTAAAAAAGGAGAAGAACTTTTAGAACCATTAAAAACGTTAATAGAAATATTAAAAAAAACTGACGAGAAATTAGACATAATTAGATCCAACGTAAGACATGTATATAAGTCAATAGAAAAGGATAAATGAAACAGCGACAATAAATGTCAAATATTTGTAAATGAAAGATTTTACAGAGTTGTAATTATGTGAAAATGAAACATTAGTGGAATATGAAATCTCTCGAAATCGATCACACATTAATTGATTTGAAATCGATCGATTTCCATCACATGGGTGCGACATGGGTGCCATTAAAGATGGTACGTTGTCGTAATGTGTGCTGTACTAGACAATGGGGGCGCTAGTCTACGCTTTTATTTTACTCGGTGGTAAGACCACCGTCGGATAAGAGCCAACGCTCTTTCCTTTCCCCTAAGTTGCAATCGTGAATATTTTCGACTTGAATAATTTTATGTGAATCTGAATTCACCTTATCTTAATTGGTTTCTTTCCCGCAAGTTTTTTCACTTTTCCTTTTTTAAACACTTTATTTTTGCTGGGGAAGGTTTTTGCTTCGAATTAGAATTTTAAAGTTTATATTTTTTAAGCCCAGATCCAATAATAAGGCTAATTTATTTATTCTATGTTAATTTAGGAAGTGTCATTATTGCAGTCCTCTAGATATAGGATAATTAATAAATACCTTAAAAACCGGTTTCAAAATTTTAAAAACGATTAGTTTTACTGATTGGCTTCCTGTAAAAAATAGTTTTATTGTAACTTGCAACATTCTTAAAACTTTCCTCAATATTACAGATAAGCTTTTATGTCACAAAATATTTGGAAAGCGTTGGTGTGGACTTCGAACAGGAGCAAGCACTAGCAACACTTTTTGACTTTCTTACAACAGAGCCATCCATATCAAATTTACAATGCGCCGCCACTTCAGGAACACTCAAAACACTTGCATATCTCAAAATAATTCTTTACCAGCAGCAGAATGAAACAACAAACACAATTGAAAATGGTCTGCCAAACGCTTATGATTTGCTAACAACCTTTAAAGATCTCAATTTTAAACATTTGACAAAGGATGCAAATTTGTACGGAAAATTTTCAAGATTTTCGGAAGAGGCAAAAGAAGAAAGTAAAACAATACCACACTACAAATGCCGTCTAAATTTTTTGCACTTTATAAAACAGTCACGTTCGGCGTATGCTGTTTATCTGATGCTATTGGATCAATTGCAAAATTATGCCCAAATAACTGAGACTCACTTGTTTAGTGCATGTGAATGTGTCTATGACATGGCGTTACAATCTTTTTCCGAGGATACCGAAACTATTTTGCACTGTATAGCATTTTGTGAAATGATTGGCTTCGATACACAGAAGCTTCGTTGCTTCTTAAAACTAAAAAAGTGTCTTAATAATGGTGACTCTCAGGATTCTCAAAACATAATATCTATAATACAAAATTCTGAACGTTTAATAATAAAACGTTTGGAAAGTGGGAGTGTATTCCCTTTAAATGAGTTTACCGCTATAATGTATATTAGTGCAATAGCTAGAAGCGTCCGAAATAGTGCTATCGATCAGGCTTCTTTGGTAATGAAATACTATGCCAGGCTTAATGATTATTGGCGATTGTTGGTGTTGTTGCAGTACTTTGATATTTCTTTGGATCAAATCAAAAATTTGGCAAAGTATTTTACTATTCCAGCTATGGGAGATCATTTGTTACGAGCATTGGCGTTTGCAACTCAATTTAATGAGCGTAATTCAAGCCTTAAAAGACGTACAAGTTTAACTAGGCGAAATCTGAAACAAAGTAAACAACGCAGAAAAAATAAAACTGCTGTTACGACCACCTCAATGGAAACCATGACATCATCATTTGCTTCTTGTAGTGAACCATCAGGTGTTGTAAATGATCTTGAACCAAACAATGATCGCTTTGTAGCAGATTATACGAATGGTGGCCCAGATCTTTTTGCACTTATTATACTTAATACAAATGCTAGCAAGAATAATGCTGTTGAAAAGATAGACGATATAAACAAATTTCTGGAATACATGCAACAAACACAAAATCGAACATCTATGTTAACTGTTGTAAACTATTTGCGTACCGCTGTGGAACAACAGCTGCCCATAATGGCGGTCTTGGCAGCTTCAATATACGACAAAGAAAATTGCAATATTGATTGGTGCTGGTTGGTTTGGATATCAGTTACTACGAATCAGTGGAGTAACGTTTTAAGATTTGCCATAGGCATTAACACACAAGAATTTCCATGGAATCTTATTGAACAGCTCATAAGACAGTGCCAGATTAAATCGTTGGTACGAAGCTTTCGTATTTTTTATCCTCATAATTTCATGCTTCATCTATATAATTTTTTACAACTAACATTTCAAGGTGAATTTGGCGATAAAGCTGTCCATGAGCTACGCCTATATGCCTTGGCGTGGAGCAATGATGAGGTACGTTTACCATTGAATCCCTGGACAAAGCGAGAGAAACTTATGAAACGTACCATACGTCTACTTCTGCTACATTTGCAAAACAATTTTGAGTCAATCACCGATCAAATGAAATTTCTTACATGTGTGTGCCAATCTGGACTTAGTGACATAACGGGCCAGCTGGACTTTTGTTTACTAAGAGCATTTTGTGAAATACTACAATTGGCTGGGAATGCTGCAACACAAAGGTTTCCCCTTAACTTTATTGAGTTGATACAAAATCAGTCGGGAGACAACAAGGAGTATGAAAGAGTTTTAACTTCTGTTTTAGCAGCCAAGGAATATGATATTGCGGTACGCTTGGCTTCACTTTTGCACAAGCCTATAAGTGATATTATCTACAGCAAATGGGTTAATTCCTTAGAATTGCAATTGTCGTTGCCCACTGTGGAAAATTTTGATAATTATACATTTCCTTTTAAGCAATACGAACAAGAAGTTTTGTCACACTCTTTACCACCTGAGACTCTGGTCAACTTCCTAATTTATGCATCTTCCCGTTTACCTTCGAAAGCTTTTCGTTCTCGCTACTATGTGCTAAAAAAAGCTTTAAATGTTATAAAACATCATCACTTATTTCCCAACGAATCATTTGATCGCGATCAAATTGAATATGACATGATTTTAAATTACCTTTTACTGGAAGAAGACGAAGCTTCTACTTTGACTTTGTATCATTCCGAGTATTACGAAGAAATAATGTTAATGGAAAGATGTGTTCTCTACAAATCATTTCTTGAACTGAAGGAACTGGCTGGCATAGAAGATTTAAATATAAGCAGCAAAATCGATTTAGATGAAAGACAGAAAAATAGACTAGAATCTTTGTTACATCGGCTGCTGGATGACGGTGATATCGTTGAAGCCTTACGCCTTCAGGAGCTTTTTGACATTCGCCCCTTGGACTTACGTTTTGTGGTATTTTGCATGGCTTTGGCTGAATCTATCTCTAATATATATGCCATGTCATCAGATGAACGCCTACTTTTAGCTGAGATTGAACGTTCGTCGTTTTCTAAGTTTACAAAAAGAACCCTTTGTCCCGTATCCGGTGGTAGTGGTTGTGCCGCTGGTAGTCATTTGTTGGATAGTTGTTCCACCTTAGAATTCGAAGAAATACCTCCAAAAGAAAAACAAGAAACCTTGGCGATACTTCAGGGAATAGCTACGAAATTAAAATTTGGAGTTACTATTGCAAAACGTGTTATTTGTTGTTATCGTGCTGCAATGTATTTAGACAAGGAATATTTAGACGTTTTTAGAACAAAAGATGTGCAAATATTATTGCAGAGTGTAGCGGAAGAAGATTGCCTGCATCGTCTTCTAGTGGTGAGTGATATTTTAAACTCTACTCATACAGAACCCCAGGAAATTGCCGAATTGTTAGCCTTTGAAATCACTACAGCCGTTGTAAGACCTCGTTTTTATATCTTTAGTCCTGACCAACAAGCTAAACATATGTTTCGAAATGCCGATTTATGGGGATATAACATTGATAGAGATTTTCATTTATTCCTAGAATTGACACCAGATCGTACTAAGCTCGGCGCCTGTCTGTTAGAATATTGTGATGCTCTTAAATTGTATCGCAAATACCAGGATAACAAGCCGTTCAAAAAAAATATATATTTTGAACGTTTAGCTAAAATTATAGCACAATATGGTCAACCGAATAACAGTAGTAGCAACCTCAACAACAACTTACCTATTAATGATGTCAGTACAGGCACACGACCACACCAAGTTTTATCACACAAAAAACAAAACATTATCTATGTCGAACTCTTGATAAAAGCCCATCAAGCTTTCATTCACGAGTGCTCTATGGAGGGCATAGCAAATGTCCTTAATCGAGCCAAAGTCCTAAATTCAATACTTGCCCAAGCCAAATCATGGTCCTTAATAGTTCGAATGTTAATAGGTATTGGTCGATATAGAGAAATGTTTTTTTGCTTCGATACTTTGATTGAAAATGAACAGTTTGAGTCTTTATTGGGTCAATTTGATGTAGAGAAGACTATAGGTTTAAGGCAAGCCATCTTAGCTTATCTACGTGAATATTGTGCTCCACAACAAGGAAAAGAACTTTTTAAATTAGCTGCTCTAAATTTTTTAATGTACAAAGATCTGGCTGAATTATGGGAACAGGATGCCGAAGAATTGCTTAATAAAGTTTATAATACGTGTCATTTAACTGGTGAAGTTGACGGTAATGTGTCGAAACTAAATTGCAACACAGAAACCATAAATTTACTCAATCTTTCTTTGGAGTATTACGTTCATGCCACCGAAAACTATTTGCTGGACAACAAAATCTTGTTAGCTCAGAAAAGCGCTTCCTTAGCCGAACTTACAGCCATGCAAATTGATTTAGCAAACAGAGCTTTGGAAAAACCAACTATTCCAAGTGGTCTTTATCTATGTATATGTGTTATAAATCTGAAGTCACGGGACCAATTTAAGACTTTAGTCAACAATGAATTAAGGTAAGTACATTTTCAAGGTGGACATTTTCTTTTTAGCATTTTTTTAGTATTAGAAACGGACCGAATGTTTTTAGCTCCGATATAAGAACAACGTTTTTTTATTATATTCAGCCAAACTATACACTTCTGATTTCTTTTTAATGACATGTACGAGGGCATTTTATTTAAATGATATTTTTTACGGCAAAAATTCGTTTTATTTCTCAACAAAGTGACTAAGTCCCACCATCTTTCTAGTTTTTATTTCCTCCATATAATATTTCTAGAGCATCCCAAAATAGGCATTTCTTTTAATAATGACCTCTAAGTTTGATTCAAATCTCTTGCCACCTAGCAATTTCTTAAAAATTGGAAACAGGGAATATTCGCATAGGCTAAATCTGGAGAGCGTAACAGTTCGTAGTATATTTAATAAATTTTTGCCATAGTGACTACACAAGTACATAGTCTTGATTATGGCACCCATCGCCACATAATCATATAAAATCGTCCAATATCATTTCATAATCCATAAATATTTCTGGTTTGATGACCTTTTTTGGACAACCTAAAAGTTTGGCGTTATTTGCGCTACCGATACGACCACACGGTGCAGACAGAGACCTCATAGTTTTTATCTAACCTTTCTTTGAATTCAGTGATGGTTTTGGCTGTCAAAAACAAACTAATAGACGCAGCTTGCTCAAAATTCAACAGTAGTTCAGTAGTAGATAGCATTTATGGCGAGCATTTTTGCATTTAAAGTTATAAAATTCCCTCGTATGTTTATGTGTAGCTGTGTAAATGAAATTTAGAAAATAAAATTAGTATAAGTTTGTGTCCGATAAAAGAACAATATTTTTTTTTAATAACTATGTTAATATGCTTTAAATATATATGTATTTTTTTTTTTAAGTGTTTCTCAAACATTGATACTCAGTCGTGCGTATGGTTATGATATCAATTGGCCAGAAGCTTTGGTAAATCAATTTGTTATTCAGTTGAAACGTTCTTACAAAAACGATTTTCTACAACAAGTGGACATTACTGACGATATTATTGAAAATGCCGTAAAATGGTAAAACCCTTAAGCATATAAAATACGCATTTAAAATCTTATTAGAAATAATTTGTTACAGTTTTCAACTTCATTGTCATCAACATGCCGTAACCAACGAAATGGAGGAGCATTTAAGTGAGCTTGTAGATATGGTTCAATCTGTTACACTGAAGTATAAATTAGCATCGCTATTAACCATAAAGTCTACTATATTATCGTTAATAAATGATCAAACTATTTATTACTTAAGAGACATGAAATTTGGACGTAGAGAAGAAAACAGAAATGCCTAAACCCTTTATTATATGGGTAATTCCGTGTCAAATCAACAAGGCACTCAAAACTACTACTTCAGATTTTTTTGAAACTTTTTTTATAATTCCTGACTCCCTGAATCCAAATATAATTTTAAAAAAAGTTTATCGCTTACAATTTTTTTGGTATACATATGCGCTCGAAGATTAAATATAAATGACTAAAGCTCATTTTAAAGGGGATTATCGTGAAAAGAAATCGTGAAAAGAAATAAAATTTGAAAAGTTTTTTCTAATATTGAAAAAAGTTCAAATAAAATCTTTGAGATATTGTTTTTTAATTTTTTAATATTTACATATGTTTTTAAATGTGGCTTGTGAGTACACCATAAAAATTTTAAAGTGGGTCCATGGTGGGAAGAAGTTATTTGTTCACTTGGAATATAAATAAAAAAGTTTCAATAAAATCGGATGTGGTAAATTTGAAAACAATTATTTTTTTGTTTTATGTTGATTTGGCATGTAATTACCCATAAAAAACAATTATGCGATAGAAAGAAACTTTAATATATGTCTATATAGTTGTAATATAAAATTTTATAATAAATACAAGTTTATATTAACATTTTTTAGCAAATACCCTTGCCAGAAAAAGTCTGCTTAGTATCATTAATATTTTATTTTGCAGGTTTTATTTCCAAGAAATTTGTTGCTTTTTCTTTTAGCTTAGGTTAGGTTAAGAAGTGTTGTGCCACAAATGCCACATCCACGGAGACCCAGATTGTCCATTGTGATTCCATTCAGCTAACTAAAACTAACAAAAGGAAAAAAGAGACACCTATATGCATCCTGCCACCGACATTTTCGAGATTGCACCGCGCGATGTCGTATAGTCCATCGAGAAATCTTTCACCCAGGCATCTATGTCTGCGACGTTGTAATACCGGTCAATGACACACAATATGCTCTACAGTTTCCAAATCCTCTTCGTCCTCGTACATCCTACAGATATCTGATGTACCGGGGTGGATACCAGACTGGCATCGGAAAATATTGTGAGGTTTCCTTGCTGAGCCACTTTTAGCAAATTAATTTCCAGTGTTTTTCCAGAATCTATAAAGTTCTAGCCTTTTACCCCTAAAAATCTACTAGTTATTCCTGGATTCTTCTACATTATTGTCAGCGAGTGTTGCACCTGGTGTCTATTTGTATTTTTTGGAGTTGAGAACAAATTTTAAATCATTGTTTTATATTTATGAATTTAATACATACATTTCCGCGCTAACTTCCTTTCAAATATATGGGGAAAAAACCCCAAAAACAGTTAATTATTTTCCCTTTTTAATATTAATAATACATACTTGGTTCCCTCGGTAGAGAAAAGAGAAGCAATATCCGGGAAATTTTAATTTATAATAGCAGGAATGGGAGAAGGCAAAAGTTTTCCGGGGAATTGTTATTCATAATTGGGCTAATTGTAAAATATAATCTGTATTAATTTTAAGTGTCAGCCTATATTGTTCAAATATAAGGTCAAATATGCAAAATCGTGCCACTATCGAAACACCCTTAAACTTTTGGTTTTATTTTTTTACTTGTCATCTAATGGGTGAGCCATGTGCTCAAGTAAACATACTCGAACACAAACTAGCTTGCTGAACACGTGCCTTCTGATTGCACTAGTGGTTTTTTGTATCTCTTAAGAAATTAAGTTCAGAAAATGAGCGTGAAGTAATGTTAAAAATTCTAAAACTGCTTGAACTTGTCCAAGTTCATTGTTATTATGTTCAACATTTAATCATACTTATTCACACTTGCTTATAGTAGAGCTGCAAAACTATCGATAGTCAGCCCATTCGATAGTTTGCTTCAAAACTATCGATACTATCGAAATTTTTCAAGTGCTATGTGAGTATGTAAGAAAATCGAAAAATCAAAAACGTAAAAAATGGATCCATATGGACATAATAAAATGTTATCTGTTATCTATTACTGGCCTGCCTGGCTGTCGAATTTCAACGCTATTAAGAGCGCATCTGGATCCATTACGAAGGCAGTTTGATAATTCCATTCAGTGCAACACTGATCCCGTTAAGTGTTAGCTAATACTGCTGAGTTCTGCGCAAGCTGCGTCTATTACGAGACTACAGTAGCATTTTGGGCAAGCTGTGTCTATTACGACGTCAGAGGTTTCATAATTTCGTAACTTTTTGTTTTTCTAGCACACTAACTTTCAATGTAACACTGTTCCAGTTATCTTTTACTGTATAGAATACGGTTGCTCTCGTAGATGAATAAATATTTCATGCCCTTGTTGAAAATAATTTAAAACAACTGCTTTGTCGATTTAAAAATCCACTAATTGGAGCCAAAACACTAATATGAAGTTTTATGTTTTGCATCAAGTATTTGACAATTCATGGAAAATTTTTACAATTGCATAAATTTGTAATATCAAGAGCAAAATATTGTGAATTGGACAATTATTTAAAAAATTTAATATCTACATTTGGCTATCTACTTGCTTTAAATTGTAGCTTCACCTGTAGTTTGTAAAAAGAATGAAGACTGTTAAGCGGCAGTCAGTACTTGGCGGAGCGGCCGGATTTAGGTAGCTAAATTTTACTAATAGTTATTACCAAAGTACATCAGTTAAATAATGTGGCACTCTTTATTTGAAATGATTTAAAGTATGATTTAGTTTATTTGTTTTTGTACATTACAATATAAGTCGAATAAGTTGCTACAAAACTGATGTTGACTACACTTAATCAACTTCGTATTTCTATTTAAAATTTTACGATAGTATCGATATTGAAAGAATATAAATTGATAGTCAGTCGAAAGAAAACTATCGATAGTACTATCGATTGTTTTGCAGCTCTAGCTTATAGAAACACTGCAAGATCATCTCATTTAATAAGCGTCTTATGAGCTTCCTTTTTGTGCTCATGCAGTGCTTTATTGTTATAGGGACACATTTATACATACTCTGTGTACGTTTAAAATTTCTATCAATTCCGGTTAAAAATAACACTACATACATAAATTTGTGTGACTTGCAACACCCTTTAATTTTTAATTTTTATATATTCACTTATAGCGGACATAATTTTACACACTCTATAAATTTACGCTTTAAAATATTCATATTCGCGAAAAACGCGTAAATATTGAAACACCCTTTTAAATTTTTGTAATTGTATTTATAGCAGCCATGGTAATAGACTTGCTATGAAAATATGAAGAGTCTACCAACTATGGTTCAAAAAAATAGGGTCATATACATGTAAATCTTGTCACTGTCGGAACGCCCTTTAATTTTACTATTTGTTATAGTGGCCATAGTAATACACATTCCAGAGTCTTTTCAAGAGTCTAACTATTATAATTCAAAATTAAGCATATATACACAAAAATCTCGACACTATCGGGTCACCCATTAAATTTTGGTTTTAATGCTAATATTTGTTGTGTAAATTTTTAGTTACTGCCTCTTACGGTTCGAGAAATAAAGTAATATACTCTAATAACACGTCACTTTCGGCACACTCTATAAGTTTAAATATTTGTTCTTATAGCGGCCATAGTAATACAACTTCTGTAAGAGAGAAGGACAGACATTGGAGCGAAAACAATAGGATTTCGTTTTAACCCTTTGGTGCGGAACCCTAAAAACATAAATTGCATGATTGGCCATGTGCATTTGCTTTATTATCGTGTATAACCTAAAAAAGAAAAAACTTAAATGAAAATTTGTATATTGGTGGAGCATCAATCATATAAAACTCAAATTGTTATATAGAAGCTGAACTTGGGAATTCTGATTGCCCATATGAAAGTGTCAGGGTGGTGAAGGCGAAAAACTCAAATTTCCCTATAAATTTGGGTGTACCGGCTGACTGTCTGATTGCCCTTACGAAGGTGTCAGGCTGCAGATCCAGGAGGAGGCGGAATACATTGACCTTAAATTTTCGAAAAAATTTTAAAGTTTTGAATTCCAATAAAAATAGGTCGGCAAGAAAACAGATCCTGTTGAAGGTGAATAAATAATCTTAATTTTCTTAACTTAAAGTTGTATATTGGTGGAGCACTATACAAAACACAAATTTTTATATATACTTCGTGACGTTTACTGTGGAATTAGAATTAGTAGTTAATTAAAACATTGAAAGCTAGAAATTACAAACTAATAATTTTCAAAAGTATTTAACGAGTGATTTTTTAAGAGCTTGAGAACTTTTTTTAAAAAAAAAAACGCATAAAATTTGCAAAATCTCATCGGTTCTTTATTTGAAACGTTAGATTGGTCCATGACATTTACTTTTTGAAGATAATTTCATTTAAATGTTGACCGCGGCTGCGTCTTAGGTGGTCCATTCGGAAAGTCCAATTTTGGGCAACTTTTTCGAGCATTTCGGCCGGAATAGCCCGAATTTCTTCGGAAATGTTGTCTTCCAAAGCTGGAATAGTTGCTGGCTTATTTCTGTAGACTTTAGACTTGACGTAGCCCCACAAAAAATAGTCTAAAGGCGTCAAATCGCATGATCTTGGTGGCCAACTTACCGGTCCATTTCTTGAGATGAATTGTTCTCCGAAGTTTTCCCTCAAAATGGCCATAGAATCGCGAGCTGTGTGGCATGTAGCGCCATCTTGTTGAAACCACATGTCAACCAAGTTCAATTGTTCCATTTTTGGCAACAAAAAGTTTGTTAGCATCGAACGATAGCGATCGCCATTCACCGTAACGTTGCGTCCAACAGCATCTTTGAAAAAATACGGTCCAATGATTCCACCAGCGTACAAACCACACCAAACAGTGCATTTTTCGGGATGCATGGGCAGTTCTTGAACGGCTTCTGGTTGCTCTTCACTCCAAATGCGGCAATTTTGCTTATTTACGTAGCCATTCAACCAGAAATGAGCCTCATCGCTGAACAAAATTTGTCACATTTGAACATTTCGAACCGAACACTGATTTTGGTAATAAAATTCAATGATTTGCAAGCGTTGCTCGTTAGTAAGTCTATTCATGATGAAATGTCAAAGCATACTGAGCATCTTTCTCTTTGGCACCATGTCTGAAATCTCACGTGATCTGTCAAATACTAATGCATGAAAATCCTAACCTCAAAAAAATCACCCATTAGAAGCCCCTTTTTAAATATGTAAAAAATTTTAAAAATTAAAAATTGACCACGCCCATTTTTTAAATTTATCTAAAATCAAAGAACGGCTTGACTGATTTGTATATTTTTTTAATAATTGTAGTAATTTAATTAAATTTTTTACGGGAATTAAAATTTACCACGCCCATTTTAACGTCCACCTTTTTGATATATCTAAAATTGATAAACAATTATCATATACATATAGAACTATAATAGCTAGAATCTTTAAATTATTTATATGAATAGTCTAAAAAAATGATTTATTGGGACAATGCCATACAAAATCAATTATCGGGTACCTAGAAAACTACAATAGTTTAAGTCTTGAAATTTTGCACAAGTAATGTGCAATTGACGTGGTAAAAAAACATTTTATGGTGTAATTAGAACTAGAGCAGGTAGAGTCTTCAAATTTTGTACCAGGAACTCCCTTTTTAATGTGCATTGTTGAACAAAAAATTTACTGAATTGATATTCTAGATGTTGTAAGTCCCATACTATAGGTTTTGAAATTATATATGTATGTGCAGCCGTAACCTCCGTCAAACGAAAACTTAGTTGGTTTGGAATAGTGGGCATCGTATTTCGCATGCAAAATCAAAAATTATTGTCGTGAACCTATCGAACTATAATAGATAGAGTGTTAAAATGTTGTACTCCAGAAATAACGTTTAATTTCAAGATAAATTTTAGAGATTGAGATGGGCTGGGTATCCCCATACAAAGTAATTATCCTATATCTAAATAACTACAATAATTACACTCTCCTTGGCTTCTCTGAGAAAAACGTGCGTTTTTGAATTTAAACCTGGTGTCGCTGGCTGCGACTTGAGCTTTGTGAAGGGCGAATTTAACAACACCAAAAAAAAGACACAAATTATTCTTTAAAATGGTGCGTTTATTTCTATTTAAAAATACAAAAAGAATTAATAAACAGACTAATTAATAATTAAAACAACTCACCGCAGTGCTTTTCGATCACAAACTAATTTTACTTTTTAAATATTTTGTTGGACCACTTCTTATTTTATGCATGTGTATAACACATTTGAAGTAACGGTACCAACTGAACGAAACAAAGCACTGCAATAAATTTAACATAAAAAAGAACAACAACTTGTACATAAGCTTCACAAAAATTGAAGTAAGACAACATTAAGTATGCTCACAAAAGAAAACAAAAAATAATAATATTAAATATTAAAGGCATGGAAATAAAATAAATAAATCTAAATATTTATGAGCCATTTGGCGACATCCCCACCCCCGTGGATCGGCTACGATTCACTATTCTAAATCTAGAACTGCAAGCTTGGACACAGGACGTTTTAGAACACCACTAGTTGTTTGTACATCAGCTCTTCTAATAACACCATCATTTCCCGGATACAGTTGAACAACTCTTCCTCTTTTCCAATCTCTTCTTGAAATTGCCGGGTCACATACTAACACAAGATCACCGATGATTATAGGTTTTGTATACTCACACCACTTTGTCCGTCTCGTAAGGGTGGGAAAATATTCAACAATCCATCTTTTCCAAAAATGATCGCGTAATTGCCGAGCAATGCGCCACTGCTTTTTCAAGACAACTGGTTTGATTATTTCCGTCCCATCTGGAGTCTGGGCTGTATTTGGTGAGCCCAACAAAAATGATTAGGCGTTAGTGGCTCTTCGTCTTCATGGCTAACAGGCAAATGAGTTAACGGCCGGGAATTCAAAATATTTTCTGCTTCAATTAAAAAACTTTGAAGTGTGTGCTCTTTTGGGGCAACTTCTTTTAGCGTCACTCTTAGTACCTTTTTTACACACTGAACCATTCGTTCCCATACACCGCCTTCTGCAGGATTATGCGGACAATTAAATTCCCACGCAATTCCTTTCGTTGTCATCTCATCTTATATTCTAGTCATATCAAAAACTTCTTCAAATCGCTTAGCTGCCTGGTTAACACCCACAAAATTCTTTCCGTTGTCGCTACGCATCTTCAACGGTGTGCCACGACGGTTAATAAAATTCCGTATGGCCAAAATACAAGCATCAGTAGAAAGATCAAATGCCACTTCCATATGCACTGCTCTGATTGTCAGACATGTAAACAGAGCCACCCAACGTTTTTCATGACGTCGACCAATTGTTACGTTAATTGGACCAAAGTAGTCCACCCCAGTAAATGTGAACGGACGCACATACGGAGTTAATCTGCCACTTGGCAATGATCCCATCAATGGAGGCATTGGAACGGTACGATAAAATTTCCATATGTAGCACTTTTGAACCGTCTTCCTCAGGAGGCTTCGTAAACGAGGTACCCAGAATTTTCTTCTTATTTCACCCATGGTAGCCTCAAAGTTTTGATGTTTCATTTTGTTGTGTACATAATTAACATAAAGTTCTGTTAAACGATGAGAGGGCGACAATATAATAGGGCGCTTAACATCTAGTGGTAACCAACTGGCAGCATCGATACGACCACTTACTCGTAGCAAATTGTTTTCATCCAAATATGGCAAAAGCATGTACAACTCGTTGTCTTTCTTCAAGGTCCCTCCAGATTTTAAAATTTGTATTTCAAAGCAGAAGCTTTCGCTTTGTGAAAGGCGACACAAAACGGTTTCTGCATCTTTTAAGTCTTCCGTAGACAAACTACCAGTTATACTTAATTCGACCTTTTTTTGGCAACAGCGTATAAATCTCAGAACCCAAGCCATTGTTCGAGTTAACCTGAGAAATGAAGAAAAACGATTAAAATCAATAATTAAAATGGTACTAACCAGCAAAGTAAATTTTGGTCGCAATTCTTCTTCATATGTTAAGGCAGCTGCAATTAAGTTGTTCTTTGGCCAATCATCTTCATGTTTATATAGAAAACTTGGGCCTTGGAACCATCGGGTTTCGTTCAAAAAATTAATGTTGGTTTTAACTCGTATAGCTTCATCAGCAACATTGAGATCAGTAGGCAACCATCTCCAATCACTCGGTCGTGTTGAATCCAATATTTCTGTAATCCTGTGGGCCACAAAAGGCTTATATCTTCTGCTTTCCGAGCTAATCCAGTTGATGACGGTAGTAGAGTCGCTCCAACATATTCTGCGCGAAATACTAATTTCATGTTCTTTTAAAATTGTACACATCAACCTAGTCCCAAGAACGGCAGCTTGTAGTTCCAATCGGGAAATCGTCATAGATTTTAATGGTGCACATTTTGTTTTGGCAGCAATAAATGATACTCCAATACTTCCGTCAGTTGCAACATATCGCCAATAAGCCACAGCACCAAACGCTTCTTCACTAGCATCGACAAAAATATGCAGCTCTAGATCGGAATGCAATCCTTTTTTAAAATAGTATCGTGGTACTTTTAAATAAACAACGTTTTTTAACTCTTGGCGCCAATTATTCCACATTCCTGTCAATGAATCAGGCAGTTTCTCATCCCACAGCAAACTATGTCTCCATACCTCTCTCAATAGCAATTTGGCGCTTATCATAAAATTGCACAAAAATCCAATTGGATCAAAAACAGACATTACGACAGATAACAATTCACGCTTTGTGGGGCACCTCTGGCCAGTGATTATATCATTACTTACTCGATGAAATTTTAAAACAAATATAAATACGTCATCTCTGCTGAAGACTCTAATTCATTTGACCATCCTGAAAAGCACACCGGCTTATCTAAACTGCCTTCTAAAGCAACGACGACCTCCTTTGAATTCGATGTAAAATTGTGCATTTCGAACCCTGCTGCTTTATGTATTTCACGGACTTGTTCTGCTACTTGGGTGGCTTTCGAGGAATTTTCAAAACTGTCAACAAAATCGTCCACATAGTGATGTTCCAAAATCGACTTCACGGCCCTAGGGAAACATTGTTGATACTCTAAGGCATTGGTCTTCTTTACATAGTCTGCAATACAAGGGGAACAAGCAGCTCCAAAAGTCATCACTATCATTTCGTACACTTCTGGGGGACTATTGTCATTGTCGCGCCATAAGAACCGTTGTGAACATCTGTCTTCTGGAGCCACAATAATTTGGTGAAACATTTCTCTTATGTCTCCACATACTGCTACGGCACCAACTCTAAAATTAAACAACACTGATGGTAATGGCTTATATTCTTGGGGGCCTTTTAACAACTTCGAATTTAAAGAAACACCTTCCACCATAGCCGCTGCATCGAACACCAAACGTATTTTCCCCGGCTTATTAGGGTTCACGACCCCAAAGTGGGGCAAGTACCATGTCCTCGGATGAGGTGCATTAACTGCATCCAACGGTAATTTTCTTGCGTAGTTCTTCTCTAAATAATCGTTTATTATTTTCTTGTAGGCTTTAGAGAAATCTGAATTCTTTTTCATTTTGCGTTCGACGGCAAAAAATCGATTAAGGGCCATAGAATAGCTATCCGGCAGGACTACATCATCATTACACCACAGTAGTCTGGATTGAAATCGTTCACCAACCCTCCTAGTTGATTTTTTTAATATCTCTCTTACGCGCAAATCATCTTTTGACTCAATAACCGGTAGAGCCTTCACACCAAAATTTTCAGTCTCAAAATAACTTACCACCAAGTTGTTTAAGTTATCTGCCTCTGCTGTCAATAAACATGTCTGACTTCCAGGGTGACCTCCTTTTACGTTTCCGAAAACAACCCATCCCAAGGGCGTATTGGCAGCATATGGACCAGCATCGTCCAAAGGCACTATTTCATCAGGCAATCCCAAATGGCAGTGATCTAAGCCAATAAGTACTTTTGGAGCCACACATCCATAAGAACTCAATGGAATCCCATGCCTTTTTACTAACTCCGCATTAAAACTTTGACTCGGCAATTTTAAATTCGAAACACCATAAACATTTTTTAAGGCATACCTTCTGTTTTTGTTTGCACCGCTTATGTATAGATCCACTACTTGTGCTGATTCCTGTGCCGATTTACCACCATACCAACTCAAATTTAACCGACTTTGTCTCCCAAGGAGCCCGAGTTGCTTTACTAATGAACTATCTATCATAGTAACCGACGAGCCTTCATCCAAAAGTGCATAAGTTTCTACGACACAATTTGGCCCATGAAGTACAACTGGTAAGACTCTGAATAACATGTCACTCTTTCCACATGACTTTGAAACATAATTCACAACTTGCTCAATAGTAGAAGAATTTTCTGCTGTTGGCACACATTCCATATTTTTACTCGGATCAATGGGCTGAACTTCGTGCAACAATTTGTTATGTTTTCTTTGGCAATTTTCTATTTGGCACGGTTTCCGGCTCCTACAGTCTTTGCTGGCATGACCGACACCAAGACATGAAAAACATAACCTCAAACGTTTCACTTCATTCCACCTTTTAAATATACTCAAATTTAAAAATTTATCGCAATTAAATATTTTATGTGTTCCAAGGCAATAATGACATTTAGGCTGAATTACTTTATTTCCTGCGGCATGCAAAACCATTTTCCTTTTCGAGTCCCAATTAGGGCGACTAATGATAGAACTTGATGCCTGTACACTTCTTACTAAATTTGAAACACTCTGCAACCAAGTACTAAAGTCCAATACCGTAGGCCACTGTTTTAAAGTTGACGCAAACTGAGCCCAATCTAAACGCTTACTCATCGGAAGCTTCTGAATTAATTCTTCCATTAAGGTAGGATTAGATAAATGTTGTTGCCCATTTGCGGTCTCTAGAAACGCTGCTAAATTCCTTACCTTAATAGAATATGGTATCAGTTTGTCAACGGCGTTCTCCCCAATAGGCTGAACCTCTTTAATTTGCTGCAACTGGCATCGAATTAGCACCTCCGGGCGCCCATACTGCAGTTTTAGCTGCTCAATTACCGTTGGCACATTATTTGGATGAATAAGCAACGACTTCACACATTCTTTAGCCTCACCTCTAAGCGCTTTCTGTAACCTTAAACTGTTTTCAAAATTATTATAGTTATACGCGGCAGTAGAATGTTCAAAGGCTGATAAAAACATGGGCCAGTCCTCAGGAGCACCGTAAAATTCCGGCAAATCATAAATTTTACGTTGCGTACACATGGACGGAATGCCAGGTTGCATATTAATTGCCCGACTAGTCAATAACTGCTGCTGGTCTTCGTAGCTTGGATTCCCAGTGGAATACGGCGTTGGAATACGGTGTTCAATTGCATCTTCATTGTTAAAATTGCTAGCACCTACATCTGACGTTGTATTTGTTGAAGTCGTCATGTTTTGCTCAATGTTCACCACATTTGTATTTTCAGCAGCCTTCAGGGCCCTTTGAGCATTAAACAATTGCGCCTGTAAAATTTCTATCTGGCGTTGAAGACATTCCATATCAGTACTTACGTTGGCTGATGATGTAGGTTGTGTCGATTGAATCCTTACACTAGGACCAGGCACCAAAGGCGGTAAAACTTGTTGCACTTTACTGGCTGTCGTACCAGCAGTAGCACCTGTTACAGTTGTTGTTGTTGTGGCGATAGAAACACCAGGTGGCTGACAAGGCACAGAATGAACAATTTCTTCTGAAATAAGTATTGCTCCAGTAGACGTGGCACCACTATTATTATCTTGACTCATTGTTTGCAAGCGCGTGCTTTTTCTTACTGGAGATCGTTGCATCTTTTTGGCAAATGTTCCGGCAGGCAAGGAACCACAACAAATAAATTCTTTTTTAACAAATGTTCCGGCAGGCCACAAGACAAATGAATTTATTTTAATAAAATGTTCCGGCAATTAAGGAACCACAAAACAAATAATATATTCTCCAATAAATGTTCCGGCAGTCAAGGAACCACACAGAAATAAATTTATTCTTCACACAAATGTTCCGGCAGTCAAGGAACCACAAACATATAAATTTATTCTTCAAAAAATATTCCGGCAGTCAAGGAACTTCAAACCAATTTATTTTTAATTGTTCCGGCAGGCAAGGAACCAAATCTTTCGCCAAAGTATTGCGAATTTAATTTTATTAATTGTTCCGGCGGGCATGGAACCACTTTGTAGTCAATAAAATTTTTTATTTATTGTTCCGGCGGGCATGGAACCACATTTTTCGCCAAATAAACTGCGAAATAAAATTTGTCGCTGGCTGCGACTTGAGCTTTGTGAAGGGCGAATTTAACAACACCAAAAAAAGACACAAATTATTCTTTAAAATGGTGCGTTTATTTCTATTTAAAAATACAAAAAGAATTAATAAACAGACTAATTAATAATTAAAACAACTCACCGCAGTGCTTTTCGATCACAAACTAATTTTACTTTTTAAATATTTTGTTGGACCACTTCTTATTTTATGCATGTGTATAACACATTTGAAGTAACGGTACCAACTGAACGAAACAAAGCACTGCAATAAATTTAACATAAAAAAGAACAACAACTTGTACATAAGCTTCACAAAAATTGAAGTATATAAGACAATTAAGACAACATTAAGTATGCTCACAAAAGAAAACAAAAAATAATAATATTAAATATTAAAGGCATGGAAATAAAATAAATAAATCTAAATATTTATGAGCCATTTGGCGACACCTGGCCATACCTTTACTTGAAAGTTTTTATTTTATTTTTGAGGAAGGGGGTGGCACCTGTGGTATGAAGGTCACTGGATATATCTTTTTCACTGTTTAAAAGAAAAATGTAATTATTTCTGCGTTGCTGGTTCAAAAACTATTTTAAGCTATTTGAAAAAACTCGTTATCGAATAAACTAGAATCAAGTGAGCTTGTCAAACGCTAAAAACAACAAAATTGGAACAACAAGCATGGCATGTAAAGCTAACTATAATACAATATTGGCCACATTTTCGCTAGACTTCTTCTTTAATCCTGTATACTGAATTGATTGCCAAAGAGACAAGATAAAAAGTGAAATAGACGATGATTCCTTATCAATATTGTTATCAATATTTCAGCCAAGTTCCGACATCTTTAAAAGTGCTTGAACAAATATAACCCAGCACACTAAAACAAAGCAAAACAACCGATGTTTCAGTTAAAAAATCTTTAACCATGATGATATGTATGTGAAATTATCAATAAGTAATTCATATTTTTGTTTATAAAATGTAAGTACTTTTATTATTAATAAATAGGGAAATATTCTATATTTATCTATGTATGTATGTGTGGAGTATTATTTAATGACAATTTACTTATATAAATGTACCATATCGTTACTTAACTCGCCTTTTTCTTTTCGTAGTTTTCGTAGTATTATATAAACAAAAAGATCTCTTTTATTTCCAAATGTATGAAATATTTAACTTTTAATTAAAAGAGTGGTTAAGAAGAGTAATAAAATTATTGATTTTGATCTATTACTCTATTTATGTTTAACGTTCTCATAAAATGCCGGTAGCTCCGATTGCAAACGCAGCAGTCGCACATACGTAATAAGACGCCAATCCTGTGGATCCTCGTTTGCTTGAACAAATGTTGATGTATAGGATACAAGTTCTTGTGATCCGTCCTGATCGAGATCAGCTATTACCATAGAATTTTCTTGATTATTTAGGTCGGGCTGACAAACAACATCTTTGTGATCGCTGCGACAAAATTGTACAATATTACTTTGTGAGGTATTTTCGATACGGGTATCAGCACCGATAAATAATACCAATATTACCGATTCTGTAATTCTTTGCATATTGTAGTTATCCATCAACAATCCATCATTGGTCGAAGACTTTTGTTTTTCGTCTTTAGTTGAGTATAATGTACTGCGCTTGGAACGCGTCGTTTCCAATTTTATATTATACGATTCTCGTCGGTAAATAATGTGTTCGAATGAATCAAATTCTTCATATGGCGTTTGATTATCAGACAAGTCTCGACGACGTCGGTTATTTTTATTGTCACTACTATGAGAACTACTTTGTACGTGATTTTGTTTAAAAGTGGGTTTAGTAGCATTATCCTTAGTTGTTTTAGATGATTTGGATTTTGATTGGGTCTTTTGAAATGTTTCGTTACCGCGAGGATTGTTATTGGCTGCAGATGTAGCCGATTGAGAGTTTGTTGATTTTGAAATAATATTCCACTTCCAAAATTTCATAACAAAACCTGACATATTGGGTTTGGTATTTTTAAAATGCCACTGAGCTGGAACCATTCCATAGGTGCTACTGCTTGAGAAATTGCGGAGAGTAAGAATCTTTCCATTGCGATTTTCACTCAAAATAATTGTAACACTACAGTCGTCAGGACATTTTCCACGATTTTCAACAACCAGTTCCCGTCCGCTGAGTGAGTAAATGTTGCGCTGAGAATCTATGTCTTTGCGTTGTCCATAGTGGCGATGTTGTGATATTTTCGAAGCCGGAACGAGTTTTTGACCCATCAAAGACTTGTTAGTAATGAGAGAGAAGAGTTCAGCCAATGTTTTTGAACGCTGTGCTTCTGTGTTGTTATGTATACAAGTGAATGATACAGTTTGAGCATTTTCTAATTGCAATTTTCGTAACGTATCACACTCAATAACTTTAAAGCCATCGCCTATCGGCTGTCCACTGTGACCTGATAATATTCTTAAAAAATTTCTTTGCTCTAGACTATAACCATTTTTATTGACTACATCGCCCTTTCGCATGTAATGTTTAGTTCTTTGCTCTAAGGTCACACTGGTAACCAACAAAATATCCATAACTCCATCGTTATCCAAGTCTGGTAATATGACAGGAAAGTCAAGAGCATCTACTTTGTGCACGGACCTTTCTTTAAATCTCCAATGCCACTGACCAGATATGGGATTTATAGCGCCTAATTCTCCATATTCATCAATAACAAGGCAATCGGGACGACCATTACGATCAACATCAAGCAACGTACAATCTATTGCTACCGGTTCGTCAGTCATCTCATCAAACCAAGCCACAGCACCAGAACTTCCAATTAGTGATATAATACCGTTTCGTTTTGAGTTGTCCGGTCGAAACTCAGGAAAGAAAGCATCACCACGGTACAAAAATATTAAATTATTTTCCCAACTTCGTAAACCACTCACTATATTAACACCACCTTTTAATTCGATTTTAGAATAGTTGTTATACCAATTATGGGTTTTTATGCGATCAACTGGCGCCGGACAAGATCCATCTTCGCTGCAGGGTACAACCCAAATGAATATAATTACTGTTAGAACGCACAACAATATAGAAGCAATAAAACAGCAACGACGTGCCGGTGACATGGTTTCTTCACGTTGAATTTCTTTGTCGGATTCACTACCACCCAAAATTGCAACATTGTCGGCATCAGTTTGATTACGTTCATCAAAATCACTATTAAAACTAGAGAAGTTATTTGTCGCATCACATTGACCTCCACCAGCATCCGCATTAATGCCCATATCGGACATCATAACCGAGCGAAGATATGTATTTTGCATGCTATTATTTTGAATGGTTCCCTTATTATGCACTCCGTTACCTGAAAATCAATAAAAGTTTAAATTTAGTTCAACGATTTTGTCAATATTTAAAATAACTCTTTCGATGCAAAATAAAAATAGAATCTTTATAATTCTAACATAAGCATACACATTATGAAATATAATGAACGTTTTGTTTCATCATTGCATTTAAATATTAGTGAGTAGAATCATTTAATGAAAGTACTTATCTATACATATAATAACAGTAAGTCATTTTCTCTCTGTCTGTCGTTCGCATCACGGAAAAACTACTGGATGGATTTTAACAAAATTTTGTAAGAAGGTACCTTAGTATCCTGATTCCAATATAGGATACTCTTTTTCCGCAAAAATTTCTTATTTCCAAGAGAAAGTGGAGAAAAAGCAGTAAAAGTAATCCAATTTTTTTACCGATTTAAAGGTACTGCATACTTTAAGACAACTTTTATTTTTGAAAGCTGTATATTTTAAAAACGGTTGCGCAACAGATGGCGCTGTTTTAAAATAATGAAAAAAATATGAATTAATTACTGCCAAATAGCCAATTGAAAAAAATTTGTATTTGATTTCTATTTTTACTTTGTGGAATTACATTGTTATTAAAATATTTTAAACACCTTTTACAGAGCTTTACAATAATTTTTAGAATTTTATATAAATTTTAGAATTTTTTCCAGGGCTGGGTTCCATTAGTTAAAATAAATACGCCTTAAAATTTGGTGTGGATTACTTTCAAAGCAAAATGGAACAAAATATTGTTAGGACGCCCGCAACGTATGTGTGTACAGCAAGTTATACATATAATAAAACTATAACAGGACCATTTCATGAAATATTTTTTTTTAAATTAATTTCCGTTGCAAATATTAATTGATGGGGAATACAAAATACCATTTTTTGAAATTTGTGTCGGTCTGTCCATCTTCTGCCTGTGTCCGCATCACGTAAAAACTAGGAGGTACCTAAGCATCCTGATACCAATATAGGATACTTTTTCCCCTAAAAATATCTCATTTGCAAGATAAAATAGTGAAAGCAATTTTACATATTTAATTGTACTGAAAACTTAGCAGCACATTTTATTTTTGTAAGCGGAATTTGTATTAGCATTTCTGGTGTTTTCTATGGTTGCCGTGTGGGTCCTATATGGTTTGCTATATTTATAATAAAATTAAACTATGTATATGTATATATATATATATAAAGAATAAAAAAAGAAAACAGATTGCATTCTTCTTTGTTATATTATGCTAATAAAACTAGTCTAGAAAAAGTTCTGAACATTTTTGACCTTGATACTTTGATACAAGTAGGAATCAAACTTAATTTTCGTGACTGCATCGCTTTAACAGTTATCAAAGCTACTAGTGTTTTTGGATATCTAAGCGCTGGTCCATAGAATTTTCTTGCCCATACATTTCGAAACGTATTAACCATCTTTAGTTCACTCGATAGTCGAATATCAATAGTTGACGCCACTCAAATACACAAAAGTGTTGAACATGGGTAAATGCAGTTTTTGATAATTTCCTTACGGTGTTTGAGACTTGGCCTCATTAAATTTAAAAGGTCGAATAAGCATTTTTTCTTTGTTTTTGCGTAATTTGTTATTGATATTAAATCTGAGTTGCTATTATAAATTACATAGAGACCCAATTGAACTATCAGACACCTACAATGTAAAAGAATGTACCCAGCCAACAAATTTGTCCGACATCCATAAGATGTCTGACAGAAACGAATTCTGTCAGAATTCTGACCCAAAAATATATGAAGTTAAATATAGACGAAATCCCTATGAAAAAGTCAACAAAAAATTGACGAAACGTCAGGGAAAAATATGTAATAAAATTGTTTTATTTACATTTACAGTATTGTTCGAAACCTAAGCAACTTGTCTTGATAAAGTACTAAATGTCTTCTATTTTCTTTTTAACTTGTTCATGAAAAATAATAATAATAATTTTGCAAAAGCATACGCAAATTGGACTGTGTCAAAGTGGAAAACAGTTTTATTTAGCGATGAGTCTAAAGTTAACTTATTGAATTCAGATGGAGTGTCCCATGTTCGGAGACCGAGAGGAAAGCGATTGCATCCGCGTTATTGTGAAGGTACAACAAAACATGGAGGCGGAAATGTTATGGTGTGGATCTGTTTCTCGGCGAGTAGAGTTGGCCCCTTTGTTGAAATAACAACGAAAATGGATCGCTTTAGCCAACCATATGATTCAGTATGCTGAATGGGAAATGCCACTTCATTGGGTTTTTCAGCATGATAATGACCCCAAACACACCTCAAAGTTGGTTAAGGACTGGTTGTCTGCTAACGGGATTCAAGTTTTGGATTGGCCAGCTCAATCTCCGGAATTAAATCCCATAGAGAACCTTTTCGCAATTTTGAAGCGCAGGGTCGGAACTCGCCGTTTTAGCAATAAGCAAGAGCTCATGAACTGCCTGAAATTGGAGTGGGGATCAGTACCAGTCATAATTTTTATTTATTTATTTATTTATTTATTTATTTAATTTTCAATGTCCCACACACAAGACTTTAAGTCTCATATTACAGTATGGAACTCAGTACTAGTACATACAAAATTACATGTCAAATTTTGCTTGTAAACATATAAAACAAATATAGAATGAATGTCTACAAAAGTAGCAGAAAAGACAATAAAATACATAATTATAAAAACAAAATTATTATCATAGTTACATAAGTAAAAATCACTTAAAACTAACTTAAAAATTGACAAATTAAATTTCTTTTGAAACGATGTGCGTTACTAATGATTTGAGAGCTGTGGGGAATATTGTTCCAGAGTCGTATTGCATTAATAAAGAATTGGCATGTAGATATCTGAGATCTATATCTAAAGCAAATCAGTCTTTTACCTCTATTAAGGGTTGAAAAATTCAATCGCTCATAAAGATGTTCAGGTTGACGTATGTATATTATTTTATGCAGTAGGATTAAAATCCTTACCTTCAAGTAGTCATCAAGACACATGCCATAAAGTTTGTTTGCGTAAGAAGAGACATGATCAAATCTTCTCAAACTATATACGTAGCGAATTATATTATTGAATGTCACATTAAGTTTTCTTTTTCTTCTTGATAATCAAACATTTGGATTTAGTTGGATTTATCTCCAGGCCATTAGCGGTAGCCCATTCAAAGACACGATGCAGTTCATCGTTTAAAATTCTGACACATGTGTCGACTGATGTGATATTACACCTTATATATGTGATATTACAGCTTATATAAAGCTTGATAAAGTTTGATTGGCAGATCATTAGCATAAAGTGAAAACAGTAGAGGTCCCAAGATTGAGCCCTGTGGGACACCTCGACTCAAAGGCAAAGAGGTTGATTTTGAGGCACCTGTATCAACAAATTGATGTCTGTCAGCTAGATAAGAGAATATAAGATCGGTAGAAGAAAATGAAAATTTATAAAAAAAATTTAATTTATTACAAAAAATATAACGATCAACAGTGTCGAAAGCCTTCGAATGATCCAAAAGTACCAAGAATGTAACATTGCCACAATCGACTTGTTGTCTAATATCTTCCGAAACATCCACTAGGGCCGTTATACAGCTGTGTTCTATACGAAACCCAGATTGAAAATTTATTAGAATGTTATTATTTTCAAGGTATCGAGTCACCTGATTATGAATCAACTTTTCAAAAACTAACGAAAAATAACATTTAGAATACACTTATATACATATGCAGAAGAACATTACGGATTTTCTTTCTTTGTCCTTTTAAAATGAAGTACCTAAATATGTTAAAAAAGTTTATATGTACATAACATGTGCGATCGTAGGCAGAAAATTCTTTCATGTTCATTTATGATAAATTTTTAACGTTCATAAATGTACATATACATTTATGACAAAGAACATTAATGACAACAAGCTAATTTATCACTTATCATGTATGTATGTTACAAAAACATACAGGTACACGCATACATGTATGAACATAAGCAGAACAATTTTTGAATTCGTTTATGAGCGTGCAAAATAAATATAAAATGTTAGATTTCTCATTTATGAAAAATATCATGAATGTTGATTTTTGAATGTTCATAAATGAAAAATTTTGAACCCTGCATAATACTAATGAATCTGATAGAATCTATGCCAAAACGATGTGCGGAAGTAATAAGAAATAAAGGTTATTATACGAAGAACTGAAAGTTGCTTAAGTTTCGAACAATAATATAGAGAGTATATTTTGTTTTTGTTATTTTATTACTTGCCAAAAAATAGAATTAAATTGTTTTTGTTATAATTAGAATATTGGAACTTAATGTAATAAAAATTATTAGTATTGTTTAACATAAATCAATTTAAAATACATGTATAAGACTCATATTATTTTATAACAAAAAGTTGCTTAGGTTTCGAACAATTCTGTACAATAACAAGGCCCAATAAGCTTACATTAATAATTAAAATCATCTGATGCAATCTGACCAATTAATCTAAATTTATGAATATATGAAGTAGTTGACACGAAGTATTACAGACATTTCGGAGAAGATTCTGAGCTTCTTGCCGATATTTCTGATAGAAATCTAACAGAAATTAAAAAAAATGCCGACATGTCGATTTCTTTCTGATATATATCCGAGAGATCAAGGTATATTTATCTTACTAGGTAGTGTCGTCCGCCCAGCTGATTTAGTAGTTCGACATGTCAAAAGTTGTATGTGTTCAGAAATTTTATAGTGTAGAAGTGAGAAAGCAATAAAACACATACACTTATATGTTTTTTGACATTTCGAACTACAAAGCAACAACAAAGTGCCATGTTGTTGTTGTATTTGTTGTAGGGATGTCACTACCTAGTAAAATAAATATACCTTGCGAGAGACTTTCTGTATGTACATAATTACATTACATAAAATGTATTTGGTAAATTTTTTATTAGTGTTGGTGCTTCCTCACAGTATCAAAATATACAAAGTCGTTTTAAAAGTAATATATATACATTAATTTTAAGTTGTTAAATTAAGAGTTGCTTATTTTATTGAATGAACTTCAATGTTTCAACCTGTAACCTTTAGATATTATACCTATAAACAAAAAAATAAAAAAAAACTTAAAACCGCTGTCTATACATCTGTTCTCGCAATTTTAGAAACAAAGTTAATTTAGTGTTAAAAAAAAAACTAATTTTTTAGTATAAATAGTACATACCAATTGTTGTGCTTATTGCTGATTTATAAGAGTTGGGATATAAATTTCTTTCTAACTGACGCTGACGTTCAATTTGCAATTTACGACGGTTTTGCTGATACGACTTTGGTTGTAAATTAAGTGTATTTGGTGGATTGCGTCGGTTATTTGAATTTATGTTTATATCGAGTCTTTGTTCTTTTTGGTGTTGCTGTAAAAATTGTTTTTGTTGCTCCTGCAACTGTTGCACCTGGGGAAGTTTTGTTGAATTGTGAATTTCTTCTTCTGAATCAGAATCTGTCATCGCCTGGCTCAATGGAGCATAGATGACCTGATGTTGTGGTGTTTCCATTGAAAGCATATTAACTATATGTACAGCAAAAATTACAAGTGGTTCATTAGAAAAATCAATATTATAAAATGTTTATCATACCACAGTTCTAACGTTATAAATGCGGTTTTGTTTCAGCATCCACATATTTTATTTATTTTAGACATACAATTAAAATATAAAATTTTTTAATAAACACTTTTACTAATTTAATATAAATTTTAAAAAACCAATATTAAAGTACGGATGTAACGCAACAGTAATTGTTTTTACGATAAAAATAATGGTTGCAAATTTAAGTATTTGCTTCATTTACCAACTTGTCCCAAGAAAAAAGGGTTGCCTGACTTGAGTTTTTAATTTTTGACATACATATGTAAAAGAATGAAGCTAATTTCATCAAAAATATATTTGTTTTTTAAAAGGTTTTTTAACCGAAAATTATTTTATAAAGACGGTCCATGTTCTGAAGAAATTTTGTCGCAGCTTTGTTTTTAGTTTTGTTGTTTCGAAATTTTCTTTTACAATTGAGTTTACAAATGTCAAACTCCATACATAAAAACAAACAATAATTTCTTATATACATATAAAATTTGTAGCCAAGCTTAAGTTCGTTTTATTCTCTCTAAGAAAGAATAATATAAATTACAAATTAGGTGATAATTTAAAGAAAACTTGGGAAAATTAAATGTTAGACCCAGCAGAGCGGAATGCATATTTTATAGACAGCTACGTCAGTCATCAGCGCTCTTCGTATCTATCTACTTAGGGTAGTGTTTAGTTGTTTTCATAAGTTGTAATCATCTATTTAACCAACCAAACTCAGGCATATACAATTTAAAAATTAGAGGTGTAATAGTTGTTCTAGTGGTTCGATTTCTCTGTTCGACGGATCTGTAAATAGACTTGAATTTCGTTTGGATTCTTTGAAAGCTTTTAGTTTTGAAGCTATATATATCCGTCGAAAAGCACAACAACGTATCATCAAACAATTCAAATTGAATTTTTTTATTGATTACACTTGGCTACATCCTATTACATACATATGTGTGCATAATTATAAACTTCTACTATCAAAGATAACAAGTTATCAACAAAATTCAAAATATCGTATCCTCAAATGCATGCTTTTTGGAAATAATTCGGTAGCTCATGAAACACTAAATATGTTTTAACGAAATTTCACAGAGACAAAGCCGAGGTGTTTTTCAGTAGAGTTGTGGACGGTTAAGGTCAGAATTTAGAATAATAATAAAATACTGTCAAGTTTTGTTCTCATATCGCGTTTCATTAAAAAGTTATAAGCCTCTGAATTGGGAAAAGGTAAAAATGACCTGTTTTTCATTATTGTCCATCAAAAGGAGATATGAGTTTTTTACTTACATAAGTTAAAATTACGCCGTTACAAGTAAATTTATTTGAAATACTTTAAAAACAACAAAAAAGAAAGAAAAAAGCCCTATCCAAACATCGATTGAAAAAAGATATACAGATTTTTGAAGCTTAACTTCATTGCAACATACTCGAAAAAGATTTGACAGCACAGTGGTTAACAAAGGCAGGGCTAACCACTTTTGTAAAAACCCAATTTTTCAGAAGTCATCATTCCCGTTTCAGGAATTCAGATTTTAGACTTCGTTCTCACCAACTGATAGATAATTGAATATAGTTTTTCTCGCAATCCTTTATCTGAGTTTGGTTGGATAAATAGATGATGTTTACAACTTAACACCAACTAAAGAAGATAGATGCCAAGAATGCTGAAGAAAACGCATTCCAATCTACTACTGTCCCATTTTTTTTTTTTTTTTTTTTAATTAATCACCTATTTTGAAAAAATTTTCTTTATATTTAGAAAGATTTTTTTTTTAGTTCTTATATTATTTATTATCTTCAATATTGCTCTCACCAACTGATAGATAATTGAATATAGTTTTTCTCGTAATCCTTTATCTGAGTTTGGTTGGATAAATAGATGATGTTTACAACTTAACACCAACTAAAGAAGATAGATGCCAAGAATGCTGAAGAAAACGCATTCCAATCTACTACTGTCCCATTTTTTTTTTTTTTATTTAATCACCTATTTTGAAAAAATTTTCTTTATATTTAGAAAGATTTTTTTTTTAGTTCTTATATTATTTATTATCTTCACTATTGCTGGAGAAAATGCATTCCATTTTGCTACTGTCTAAAATAATATTTTCCCATTTTTTCTTTAAAATTAATCACCTATTTTTTTTATTTATACTTTTTTCTTTATACTTAGAAAGAATTTTTTTTTTTAGTTCATTTATTATTTATTATCTTCAATATTTTTGAACTAACAATAATTACTCATAACTCAAATCTAAAATAAAAGTATACTTTTTAAGCCCAGCCAGTGCTAGACAAAAATATTGTTTGTTTCACAGTTGTTGCGGGATATCCCAATGAAGTACGGCCAAGAAAACCAGTATCTCTCCTTTTGCTTATTTCTAAGGCAATTGCATTAACAGGTAATCTCAGCTCAGGAGACTATTTTTGCTTTCGTTTATTTTTCATTTTTCAAATTTAAAAATGTACTTACATTTGTTTTTTTAAATGTTTTTGACAGCCGAAAATGATTTGTACAAAAAAACAAAAGGAACGTATTTTTATTGCAGAGTTGTGCTTTTTCGGCTCGAGTTTACTTGTTGTGAATAAAAGTGAAAGTACATAACACGCGTTGCAAGGTTTGTATACTTTATACTCTTTAAACGCTTCAAGTCACATAACACGCTTTACAGACTTCTTGTTTAAATCAGCTTTTGCAATATTTGTTGACTTTAGCGGCAAACACGTTGTAAACTTCTTTATGTATCTTATAAATTTGTTTTCAACTTTTTTTGACGGAAGCGTAAAACGCGTTGAAGCGCTTAACGCGTGGCATGTACTTGAGCCTTGACTTATTGAAAAGTAGATAGTAATAATACGATTGAGCAACAGATGATGCTGTTTGAAAATAAAACTGTCAAACTGAAATAAAACATCAAACTTTACCCCGATCCCACTTCATTTTAACAGGCCAAATATTAATTTATAAATTCGGCATGCTTTTATGAAAAGTATGGTAGCATTAACAAAAAAAAAGGCACGAGGAGGACATTGGCAACACCATAAAGAATAATCGATAAATTTGTGGAAGCCAAAAGTAATAATTTTCTCGCTGTGACGCTTTTTTTATAAACCATAAAAATTAATAAATTAAAGAGAAAAAGAATGGTGCGTGGCGGTATGCGAGGCGGTCGCCCAATGCGTGGCCCAATTAGGCCACCATTCAAGAAAACATTTGTACCACGACACCCCTTTGATTTAACTCTTGCCGAGGTGGTATTTCCAAAAGTATCTCCAGTTGTGGATGATGCAGCGTTAACTGCGGTAAGGCAAACAAATTAAAAAAAAAAAAACATGAAAAAATTAATCTTTTTATTTGTAGAGTTTGTTAAAGCGCAATCAAGATTTAAGTCCAACACCAGCTGAACAGACAGCCGTTGCTAATTTGGTCTCGAAAGTCCAATCAGTACTCGATAATTTAATTGTTGCTCCAGGAGATTTTAACAAATGTGTAAGAGATTCGAAAGTTTAGTATGATCTTTTGGTTTAATATATTTTGGATTTCAGCAATTGGAGGAGGTGCGCCAAGTTGGTTCCTTTAAAAAAGGTACTATGTTAACAGGTAATAATGTCGCTGATATTGTTGTTATTCTCAAATCGGTGCCATCTAAAGAATCCTGCGAGGATTTGGGCAAAAAAGTTGAATCCGATCTTAAGAATGCTATGAAAACTGAGGTGCTTACTAAGGCTGACCATATCAATACAACTTTTCATGATCGTGGATTCGATATATTCAATACGCAGGCTAAAGTTCGTATTCTTATAACAACAATACCGCAAAATATGAGAAAGAATGAGGCGACTATGTTCCCCGATGCAAAAGTAATGCAAGCGCATTTGGCAGCTATAAGGCATACTCGTTGGTTTGAAGAAAACGCTCACCATTCTTCTATTAAAGTTCTTATCCGTATTCTGAAAGATCTGTCTAAACGATTTGAAGCTTTCTCACCACTTTCACCGTGGATGTTGGACCTAATGGCTCATTTGACCATAATGAACAATCCTTCTAGACAAGCTTTGCCCATAAACCTAGCCTTTAGGCGTGTATTTCAATTGCTATCAGCCGGACTGTTTTTACCAGGCTCGGCCGGAATAACTGATCCATGTGAGCCTGGACACAATAGAGTTCATACTGCTATGACATTAGAAGAACAAGATTCGTGCTGCATGACTGCACAAACTTTACTTCGCATTTTGGCTCACGGAGGATATAAACAAATTCTAGGAATGGAGGGCAATTCAAATATTGTCAAAGACATGTCAGTTTGGAATGGGGTTGTTGTATCACCTTTAGAAAGGGTCTATGAGAAGCCAACAGACAAAAAAGATGGTGATGGGGATGAAGATATGGAAACAGTAGAAAACGACAATGTCATGGATGAGGATTCAGTCGATCAATAAGTTAATAAAAAAATTTCGAATTTTTATTGATTAAGAGAATTGCCTGACATTTCAAAGTGTGAAAATTTTGCATAATCACAAACATTTACATAAATAAAATATCCATAATTTCAAAACAATTGCAGAAGTGCATTAAACCGAGTTAAAGTTTACTAATAGTAGAGAAGCATCATTCGTGGGTGTAAATTTAGAAAATTCGAATCAATATAACAAATATATAAAGAAATGAAGATTCTAGTACTCTACGACAGTTGTTTTTGCCACTCCTAAAAAAATATGTACCCCACTGTTCTAAATAAACATTGAGTAATGATAGTGATGTGACGAAAAAAAATCGTAAGTTTATATTAAATACTAAACTATACAAAAATATAACTATAGCTTTCAGCATGCACAAGCTTGTAGTTAAAAGTAAAACAACTAAATTTAATATAAATATTTCAATATAATTGGCAAAAGTAATAATTATTGGTATAATAGTTTAAATATTAACTCAAATAGCATTTTTTAAAATTTTGTACTTTCCATTTTTATTATATAATTCCACATTAAAGGACAGTCGTTTTTTACATCTTGACTTAATGTTGCACCCAAAACGCTTTCTATATATTCAGCGCTTATTCCATTTGGCTCGCTTACTTTGATACACAAGTCATCAAGTTTTATTATATGACCTGCTTTTAATGTATGAGATGTTACAATAGATTTACCCAGTTTTATACGACATTCCATTTCACAAGGAAGTATGGTCCTTTTTTCCTGATCCTTAAAAGACTCTAAGGCGTTTACAAGATCTGTTGTATTATGTAGTATAGTAAGAATATCGCTATGAGTTAGCATTTCTTTATTAGATATTCGTGGTGCTAAACTTTTAACATCATCTATTAATTTCGCCATTTCTGAAGGTTCCAGAGAACATTTGTGATCAGAGCCTTTTTGTCGTTTATCCAAAGTAAAGTGTCTTTCAACTATTCTGGCTCCAAGTAAAACGGCAGCCTTAGAAATTTTTATACCCAGTTCGTGACCAGAGTAGCCGACCACGCAATCTGGAAATTTATTTTTCAGATAGCGAATCATTCCTATTTTGCAATTTTTGGCTTCTGTAGGATATGAGGAAATGCAATGCATCAAGGCATAATTTTGTTTTTTTGCACTGCACATAATATCGACAATATTTTCGATAGTTTCCATTGTTTGCATGCCAGTAGATATAACAAGAGGACATTCCAACTTTGCGGCTTTTTCTAATAGGAGAAAGTTATTAGCATCTCCTGAACCTATTTTAATAAAAGGAACTTTCATGGCATTTAATTCTTGTAATGAAATCTATAATCGAACATAATAAAGAATATATAAGAAAGTCATTAGCTCTAGACAAATTGTAATTTAAAATCACCTCATCCATTGCAGATGCTGTAAAATCAATGCCAACTTGATTGCAAAAAATTTGTAGTTCTTGATATTGTTGCATGTTGAATTCCAAATGTTTTTTGTGTTCACCATAAGTTTTGCCCCAAGAGTGCTTGTTTTCATATGGTCGACATAATGCTGATTCAGTAAATTTTGCTTCAACACATGACTTTTGAAATTTAACGCAATCACAGCCTATTCGCTGGTATATAAATATGTTTGTATGCATGTATAACTTATTTATATATTAAGTAAATATATTGATGTATAAATTGTACCTTAGCTTCCAAAATCATTTGTTTTGCCAACAATAAACTTCCTTGATGGTTTTGACCTATTTCCGCTATAAAATAGACTTTACTGCCATCACGTTCTATTAACGATTTACCCAGTTTTAATGAAACCATTTATAATGATCTTAATAAGTAATTGCTCGGTAAATATCACTTCCACAGATTAATCTATGATCACCACAGATAACTAACTAATTTGTGATGATCACTTTGTTGGTTGTTATATTCAATTTAATTTTCGACGTTATTAAATTAGCTTTAATTAGGCATGAATAACTGTTGCCATATTTAAATTCTAGTCCAACAAAAGGTCGATTCGTTCACTCAAATCAAAAAACTGGGAACGATAAGTAATCGCTCGATAAATATCACTTCCACAGATCAATCTATGATCATCACAGGTAACCAACTAATTTGTGATGATCACTTCACTTCGTTGAATTTTGTATTCAATTTAATTTTCGACGTTAATAGCTGTGTTTCTTTACTCAACTTTGGGTTGAGGGATCCCAATTTGCACGAAAAGCGTTCCCGTACTTTAAATTTGGGCAAATGAGAGCAATTTTGAGAGAATAAAATTCTTCCTCTTCTTGCACGAATCAGCCCAAAGTTTTTCTTCGGGCAAATTGTGTAAATTGTCAAACAGCTATAAAACATAAAGAATCAAAAAAAGGAAAAAAAAATTCAAGAACAAAATTTAAAAAAAGTGTGGAATGTGTAGAAAGTGTAGTGTATGTATCTATGTATGTATATTGCTATAAAAGATTTTTATTAAAAGAGTGTTTATATTTTATTTTAATTAAGTTTTTGTTTCCTACAGATAATTACCATTGTAAATGTAGAAAATAAAAATGTATTCAAAAGTAACAAAAATTAAAATTACTTTATCAAAACTTCCAAAACACTGACTTTTTATTTTGTGTTAAAAATTTGGTTTTTGGTGTTCCCGTACTTTTGTGTAATTTTGTCTCTTTGTGAGAAAAAATATTGCTTGCTCTCATTTGCACGAACTTTACCCAAAAAGTAAAGAAACAGACCTATTAAATTAGCTTTCATTAGGCATGGTTAACTGTTACCATATTATATGTATATACATTTTAATCGAATTTTAAAAGGTCAGTTCGTTTACTCAAAAAATTAAAAAAATATCAAGTCGAATTGATTTTACTCTTCTTTTTGTACTAATGTCTTTTTAAAAATGTATTATTTTATAAGTTATATTATATGTTTATGTTTGTTTGTTATATGTTTGTTTGTTTGCTTAACAAAGGGTTCACAAATAAAATTAACTTTGATATACATAGTACGAGAAAGAATGATGACAAAATAACGGAACTAAATTAGCTGTATTTAATATCACACAGTAGGATTTTATTCATTGGGCAACATAATAACTTGTTTTTCATTCGTGTAATATTTAATTTTAGTGCCAAATTACATTATGTAACTTTTGACGCTGCAATCTTTCTCGCTTCTTTTTTAATATTGCATTCGTGGTTAGGTATATCTTGAAATTTTTGTTGCAGCAATTTATATAGATGTATTCATTTGTTTACATTTTAAACTTTCAAATTAAAGCTTGAAATGTGGGGACAAAACGAATTTCAAAAGTACATGCATATGTATGTGTACTCTTTTTAATTCTTCTCTTACTTACTAAGGAAGAATTGCAGCGACAAAAGTTGCATAATGTAATTCGGTCCTTATTTTTCAAGATAGCTATTCTAAAAAAATTAGAATTAAGAACACTTTGTGGCAACGCTGACACATATGATTGTCCTCTTTAAACTCGTTTTGTCCTCTCATTCGTAGTTTTTATTTTGAAGTGCAATAAAAATTGCAGGCAAGGTGAATTCATACCAGGTGGAGGCGATAGCCCAGCTGATTGTTTTTTGCTAATGTCTTGTCAAAAATACATTGTTTCATATCTTCTAATCTAATGTCAAAGTTGTTGTTTTGTTGTAATTGTTGCCTTACTGCTCACACCTGGTATGAATTCGCCTTGATTGCAGGATATAAATACAAATGCAATATTAAAGAAGAAACAAAGATTGCCGCGACAAAAGTTGCCTAATGTAATTAGGAACTATCATGTTAAATTATGTATACAAAAAATTTAAAAATGATGAATGCAAAATAGGAAAAATCATTGATTCAATAAAAAAGTATAAAGTGCATACTTATTTAAATGATACACTGTACATACACGCCTTCACAATTTTCTTTTATGTTATTCAGCGTTGCCACAAAGACAAATATTTTCCTACCAAGGTCATCCCTAAAATCTACCAAAACTTAAACAAAAACTATCAACATTTTTTATTATAAATTAATTATATAATTTATTTCGTTTGCGTTGCTTTCATAATATCATTTAATATTCATTTAAATTGTTTCATTCATTTCAGAGTTGTTAAACTTATTCAATTTTCAATTGTTTTATTAATGTGTATAGAACTTTTCAAGCAATTTATTATATTTATTTATTATTTCTACCAAAAAAACGTATAAAAACTGGATCAAACCTGCCAACTACCAAATCGTCCATAAAAAAATAAAAAATTACCAATTTTGATCTAATTGAATCAAAGTGGCATCGCTGATGTTATTAGACATTTCGAACAAAGCAACAATAAATTGCCATGTCGTTCTTTTATTGTTGTAGAGACGCCACATCCAAGTAACCTAGCGTTTAAATTTGACAATGCTGCCATGACAATAAAATAATACGTAATTTCTGTCTTCATTAGCCATCAACATGTCTTAACAAAAGTCAAATTCATATAAAAAACATTATTTTTAATACTGGTTTGTCGAAAATGCTGACAATTATCTCCGTAGTATAGTCGTCCAGACAGTAATTATGAAAATTCATGTAAGTTTTTGGTTTTTTCCTTTTTTGCATTTTTTTCTGTGCACAAAAATTTGAATATATTGTCGATATACGTTAAATCACTGTTTTGGTTTTTCCTTTTGAACTCTTTTTCTGTACACAAAACTTTGAATTATTGTCGACATCAGTGTCCTATTTACCACAGACATAACCTATTTATACTCTTCAAAATGTCCAAGAGAGTAGTTCAGACAATTAAGAAAAAACACAAAAAAGAAAAATCTTTCATGCAACTAATTTTATGAAAACTTAAATCGTGTAAGTAATAAGTCCCCTTTTACAATATTCAAAAACAGGGCAGACAGTATTTCATGACTATCGTACTGGACATTTTTTCGTTTCTCTTTTCTGCTTTTCGCTCTTTTCTGTGTTGCTTCACATTATATTTCTCAAGTCGGCGTCTACTTGCTTAAAATTTCTCAACAAAGTACATATACAACAAATTTTGAAACACTCACATGTAAAGTAAATAAATACGAAAATAGAATGTGCAAAAATCTGTCTGTCCTGTTTATGTCCAATTGTAGAAGGTTTAAGACAGAGAAAAAGAGAATTGAAAAAATATCTGCCTTGTTTCTGTCTATTGTAAAAACAGTCTAAACCGGCATTTAGACGGTCAATCGCGGATTGTTAGCATGGCGTGATGAGAGAGAGTGTTTAGCATTTACATGATCAATGATTGTCAAACATCATTATACAGCAGACACTGAGTAGTGAGGTTCTTATTTAAGATGGCGCATGAATCAGCTGCTGCTTTATTAATTGGTGAATTATAGGAAGTCGACAATCAGAAAAGAGTACGAAACAAATTTGGACAATGGAATTATTAGAGAATGGAATTATAAAAACTTATAAACAACAACTTCATGACTATATTTTTTATTTATTTTTCAGATTCTAATCAATTTAAAAAAAAAAAAAAATATTGAAAAAATACAAATATTCTTTATATTATTTTTGCAAAAGAACACCTTTCGGCAATATTGAATTTCTTAGTATCTGGTCAGAGTTATGCCCCATTAAGATCTCTTTAATTCATACTGTGTGAAGGAATAGGAAAATGTAATAATGTATGTAATATTTTATTTATATAGAAAAAAATTCAAAGTTTCGAACAGTTCCGTGTAATACATTTACTCCACAGTTTTGTATATGTTCTCTATCATGAATAGTTTTCAGTATTTTACTTTTAATGCACCGTGAATCACTTCTTATTGTGCCTGTTTAAGATTTAATCAAATCTCTCTTAATTTTTAGAACAAGTAACAATGTTAGAAGCTGTCCTAGGTTGAAGGAAAATATTTCCCCAACTTCGTTATGGGATTTTCCTTTATAATAATTGAAAAATACCAATTAAATAATATTTTTGCTAACTCGTCTAAATACCATTTTTTAACTTGAATTTTGGCAATCAATATTTCCATATTAACACACACACAATAATTACATAAATTAAATGTTTAAAAATAAATTAATGAAGACGCTTTACATATAATACCATACATAAAAACTAACCCACATACAAAAACAATAAATTCTCTTAAAAAAAGCGCTCTAGCCGAGACATCTGGTCGCTTACAAAAATACAAATGAAATTTACACTGTGGTTGACAAACATGCATTTAGACGAGCTTGTCGGCGTGACGGCAAACACAAAATATCAAAAATTTTTGATTTTCATCCAGCGCGGCTGACAAACACGAATTTTGGTCGTTTACACGAGCTTGTTGGCTTGCCATCACGCCCCGCTGACAAGCCGCGATTGACCATCTAAATGCCGCTTAACACTAATTTGAAATTACACGCCGCAGCAAAATTCTTTCTGCAATTGAATTTGCCGTTTGTTGATGAAAAAATATATGATATTATGTAACGTAGAGACAGTAATGTTTTGTCGAATATAGACAAAAAAATTAAAGGTAGACAATAGTCAAATGTTGACAAAAAAAATAATTGGCTTTATTTATTTATTTATTTATTTATTTATTTATTTATTTATTATTCTTTCAAAGTAACTGAGCCCAGTGGGCCATATATAGTTAATAAATTGACTACTTAACGTAACAATCAACACCGTAACAAAAGTGAATAATAAAAACAATATAAAAATTATAGTAAACTATGGATGTAAGTATAAGATCTTATAAACTAATAGAAAAAAAACCATCTAAGTGGTGTGAGAAATGAGATAAATAAAGAATAAAAAAAAAAAAAAAAAAATATATCAATTGCAAATTGAGTTAATTTTGGCTAAGTTAGTCTATATATTATTTTGTTGAAGGTACAATAAAATTTTGCTTTTATATGCTTGAGGTGAAAGTACAAATGTTCTAAGACAATTTGGCAGATGGTTAAATATTCTAGCTACTCGTTTATTTATATAAATAGAATCAACAAACATGTCGTATGTAGCAAATAAAATAACTTTTGATTTATTTGTGTTATTTAATATCAAGAATAGTTAATAGCTCATGTAAACATACATAAGTTGAAAAATGATACTTGAAAATGGTTGCCAATTTGTCTGCAAATTATTACGTGGCAACACTAGTACTGCAGACCGTTTACTGGGTTTCTTAACCGATTGTTGAGTCTTTGTGTGTTCGTTCGTTCTTCGAATTCGCCTATCGTTTCTGGTAGCTGTGAAAAAATCTTAAAAATATTGAAAAAATAAGAAAACGAGGGACACACATTACAAATTCTGAAAATAATAAAGTGAAAATTATAAAATTTAACCAATTCGAAAGCATAAACCTTCCAAAAAAAATATTTATAAATTTGCAAGTTGAAAAAAAATCCCACCAACCAAACGAACGACGACCGACCAACGCTCGATACATTTAGAGAAAAAAAGGAATAAATTGCTTAAAGAGAACAAAAGAAAAAAATATGGTTGACATAATAAATATTGACAGCATCATATCACGGCTCTTGGAAGTGCGTGGGGCTAGACCTGGCAAAAATGTTCAATTGTCGGAAAGTGAAATAAGGGGTTTGTGTCTGAAGTCACGCGAAATCTTTCTGTCGCAACCTATATTGTTGGAATTGGAGGCACCGCTGAAAATTTGCGGTGACATTCATGGTCAGTACTATGACTTATTACGTTTGTTTGAATATGGTGGATTTCCACCCGAATCAAATTACTTATTTTTGGGTGATTACGTTGATCGTGGTAAGCAATCATTGGAAACAATTTGTTTATTATTGGCTTACAAGATAAAGTACTCGGAAAACTTCTTCTTGTTGCGTGGTAATCATGAATGTGCCAGCATTAATCGCATCTACGGGTTTTATGATGAATGCAAGCGGCGCTATACTATAAAATTATGGAAAACATTTACCGATTGCTTTAATTGTTTACCGGTAGCTGCTATTGTGGATGAGAAGATATTCTGCTGTCACGGTGGCCTAAGTCCAGATCTCACAACCATGGAGCAGATACGCAGAATTATGCGACCCACTGATGTGCCAGACCAAGGACTTTTGTGCGACTTACTGTGGTCTGATCCTGACAAAGACACCATGGGATGGGGTGAGAATGATCGTGGTGTAAGTTTCACATTTGGAGCGGAAGTTGTAGGTAAATTTCTACAAAAACATGAATTCGATTTGATTTGTCGTGCCCATCAAGTAGTAGAGGATGGATACGAGTTCTTTGCCAAACGCCAGCTGGTAACACTTTTCTCTGCACCCAACTATTGCGGAGAGTTTGACAATGCAGGAGCCATGATGTCTGTAGACGATACTCTGATGTGCTCTTTCCAAATATTAAAACCAGCCGATAAGCGTAAAAAGTAAATGATTTAACAAACAACTAAAAGAAAATAACTTCCTTTGTAATTGTACATTAACATCATACAAACAAAATAGAACATTACAAAAAAAATTAAAACATCCTATAATTATATACATTACTTTCATAACCCTCTAATTCCTCAAAACTCAAGAAGAAAACTTCCATCACATTCTTCCTGCCTTAATGAACCTATACTACATCTCGATCAATTTTACAAAATTTCTTGAATCATTTTCAATGTCTATTGCATGAAAACGCATGCATAACTTCAGTGATTTGCCAAAATATAATCCAACAAATGTAGTCATGACATATAGGGGATATATTGCTCCTTATACACATTATTAGTTTGATAACAATACTAAACCTTCATAATTCATCAGCACGAGTACATATTGCAAACGTAATAGAGAGTACGAACTTGAATATTTAGAAAATATCGACTACGGACTTTGTCGAAAGTTTTTTATTATATTTTCTAATTGTTTTATTTCCATTGGACGCTTTTCTTTTTTCTATACACAAACTTATATAACGCAAACAAATCCTATCAAGTTTAAAAACAAAAATTTTTGACCGATCAAGCAACCCAACAACTCTCCTCCCTTTCCCCAGTTCATATTCTTTTTACGATTTAAATCAAAAATACAAACTAAGATGTGTTTTATATAAATATATTTTCAACTAAAAGGAAAAAAATATTCATTATATTCAAAATCTGTATTATTAAAACTACATAAAAATATCCTTTATATCAAATAAAAATAAAATGAAAACAAAATGTTTTTAATTTAATATTTGTTTACATAAAAGCCAACGTTTAAAATTATTGAAAGCAAAAATGTTAGAATATATACATATGTATATATGTATATATATATATATATCATTCAATATACATATTTTATACGAGGGCAGTTTGACAATTCGGTTTTTTTTCGGAAAAAGTTTTATTTCTCGACATAGTCTGCTTTAAGCTCGATACATTTAGTCCAACGTCTTTCTAGTATTTTCCCCCAAATAAGATTTATCATGGCTCTCAAAACAGGATGATGTCCTCTTGGTTAGACCCATTTCATAGATCTGGAACACAATTTCTGGTGTTACGACTTTTTTGAGCGACCTGAAGGTTTGGCCTCATTTGCGTTGGTACGACCACAACAGAACTCCCTAAACGCCTTATAAAAATGAAATTTCTTTCGGTGATATTTTCTTACCTAAAAAATAATAATTTTTAATCTGCACAAGAAATTCACTTTTTTACAGTTAAGAAGGATGTCTGCTTTCAATGGCTGAATATACAAAAAGTCATAGAACTATCAAACTGTCGACTTAGTTACAGGTAATTAGTAAAATTTTAGCAGTTTCGATTTTTAACTAGTTCTGCCGCACCTCTTCTAGCGCTCATTGTTTTTAATAATTCGATATTTAAACAAATATAGTGTTACGTGATTCATTTAGCTTTAAACGAAAAAGTTCAAATGCGCCAGAATTAAAATTCTAGGAATGATTAAAGTCACTCCATTGTATGTTAAAAACATATTTATTTTCTTATTTAGTTAATTTAATCTGCCATGGCTATCAGCTTGTAGTAAAATAATAAATGACATGATTATAAAAAAAATCTAGTATAATTTCCTATGGTGTAAGTCTATATTATCACTGCTTCCCTTATAAAGTTGAAGATACAGTTGATATTTGTAGTTAATGGATCTTGCATAATTTTATTGGCTGGGATGTTGCTGAAATATTTAAAGCATGAAAAGATTTAATTATACTATTTATAGAAACTTAAAACGCACTCAAACCCGTTAGCTCTTAACTTTCTAAATCTAAATAATCGTTGTTGTTATTGTGACAGCTCTGGTGATGTCGAGTTTATCACTGAAAAAGATTTAAAGAAAATTTAAATTAATCGTACTTATATAATTGTCACTAGATGGTATTTGTAGCTGGAGAAATTGTCGAACAAAAGTGCCAGTCGTTAATTGTCGAATTATAAAGGAGTTTGAAATCTAAGCTAGGGGAGGTAGTTTCAAAAAGTCAATTACATATGTACATATCGCACTCTAAATACAAAAGGGTCACAACTCAAAATACTTAAAATTTTCAGGAGAGACAAAAAACTCTATGTGCAGAAGAAACACAGATAAAAATAGTCATAACTATTTTTCCAGTTAAAGAAGATAGTGATGTGAAATTTTTGCAGTAGTTAGAGTTATGTACCCTGAATTAATTTATGGAAAAGTCAGTTTTGGAAAATTTTAAGTTGTGACCGTTTTGTATTTAGGGTGCGATATCTACATAGTTTGTACTGCCTTTGTGGAAATTTTTCTTTTATGTGGCTTTAGCAGCTTGATCGCTGATTAAGATGTATCCAAGGTATTGGACCTTCGAAAGTTGAGGAATTATTCATTTAAGTCTTTACGCATTGTAAATGTTATACGAGTAAAATATTCTGTATTTATATACAGAAGTTTTTAGGCAAATGCAGAACAATATTTTCCTTCTTCAAAGTTTTTTTGGAACTACATTTACTAAAGACACCTATTCTGGTAAAAAGAACAAAATGGTATTAAAAAAGTATTTTTACTGCAAAATGGGGGGCTCCATGACTGATACCAATGGTTTTTATCAGTACCAAAGGCTTTCTTGGAAACAGGAAATGCCATTTCAATCTTAAAAAAAGAAAAAAAAACAGAATGTAATGTTGATTTTGTCTGCGATGATTGGATTGGTAAACTGGTGACTCGAAAGAAATGTTGATCTATTCAGTTGAATTAAAAAAGGTATTTTTGTAATAGTCTACAGTTTTGTCTCCTTTCCCTAATTAATTTACAAGTATTCAAAGCCTTTTTTAAAGACGGTACAAGCTAAAACTGCTATCCAATATTTTTATTAAAAAAAATTAATAAAACACTTTATTTAATACACATGTATATACTCGTATGTACTTATGTATATTTTAAATCCATAGTAAATAGATCAAATGTTCTAAAAGCATAACCACAACAATATTGTGTTTAATATGAGAAAAAACAAGAAGTCGATTTCTTAGAAGCAAACTTAATCTCAAATAGTAATGTATTTATGATGTATGCATGTATGTACGTATAAAGATACACAAAATTTACTCAGCGCCAGAAACTTCTTTTTGAAGATCGCCTCCTACAGGTGCTTGGGCATTTGTTTCTGATATATGAGTATTTTGAAGACCTTCTTCTAAAGAAACAATCTCGGAATATTCGCCATTTGTGTCATGATTTTGATCCATCGAAGTATGTTTTAAATTTGGTTTTTCGACTTCTTCTTTAGCTCCAATACTTTCATTTAAGTTGTCATTGTTAATTGAATCATTGGAAGTCGGCTCCAACAGCAAATCTGGATTGATACTTCGAATAATTTCTGTTAAACGTTGGATTTCATTACGAGCGTCTTCCAGTTCACTCTGCAAATAGGCAATATTGTCTGCTTGAAGGCGAGCATCACCTAAATTTTGAAGCAAATATTGTGTGGGATCTTCTGGACGTTCTTTGAGGATTCGCACAAACACTTTTGTTAACGACTCAATTATTCCGCCTCTCTCCAAGTATCGTCTATATTCATCACGCTTGGGGTCAATAGGCTAAAACGAAAATAAAAAACCATTATTTCCAATAAAAAATTACAGAAAGAGTTCAACATACTTTAAATGCCATAACGTCGATATTTCCTTGTATTGGACGGTTTAATTAAACTTGACTACAAAATAATACTTCTACCCCACTATCCTTCACACTAAATATAACTGTTCTATTTAAAGAAATTGGAATGCAAAAAACTAAAAAAATATGGTGGTTCCTAAAAACTTCACTTTACAAGGTAGTGTTTATCACAAAGTTGATTATTTTTTATAAGTAAGCTTAATGACTGCTGTAAATGTCAAACTCCATTAAAAAAAAAAACATTTTTAAAAGTCAATCACACTATTTCATTCATCTTATGAAGTAAATTCGTTTTGATAGCTTTTTATAAGAAATACTTCTGGGTTTACACAATTCTCAAAGTTAAAGTTTTCATAAAGTTGCCACATGTAAAAAATATGGTAGTTTATTATGAGGCAAATATTCGTTTACCAATTGGCTCCATCATTGTCGCTTTGTTATGAGCGTCAAGAAGAAGAGGCCAATATTCCTAAACCGAATTAACAAATGATTTACGGATCTAACTATAAAGAAAAATTTCAAGCAATAGACAATAAGATTTAAAAAAAACATGATGATAGGATAAACGTTTATACAAAAGTGGATGAAAGAACCTGGTGAAGACCAATAAAAACTTAAAATTACAAGAAACATGAGAAGAATCTACTCAATTTATTTATTTTTATTTTATTTATTCATTTATTCAAGAACCTAGCCATAAGGTCATAAGCTGTATTTTATACTACTATTTTAATAACTACTAAAAAAAAACAATAAAGAACTTAAAATAGATTTAACTATAAAAATTCATTAAAATTGTTTCATTTCCAAAATGAATATATAAAAATTATATTATCAATTGGATGAAAAAACCTGGTGGTGTACCAAATTAGAACTCACAAGTAAGGATTGTAATCTCAGTTTTTGACGTGGTGTAGTACCAATAAAAATAGCTAAGATTGATATTAGTGGATACCAATAATCCTCTAGGAGTGGACTCTGGTGAGCCTACTTCCTGTGCAAAGGTCGGCTGGATTTTCCGGAAAAAAGCTTCTACATGTTGACAGACCCCAATACAGGCCTATAAGCCTTTTATCTAATTAGTCAAAGCTGCTTGAGTGGATGTTAATAACTAAGCTGAACCCTATCCTATGCTAAAGATGTATTCCAAACCATCAATTCGGCTTCAGGAAAAAACATAGTACGATCGAACAAACTCACAGGTTAAATATTGTTAAGAAGACATTTAAAGAGAGAAAATACTGCTTATCGCTTTTTATCGATGTTTCTCAACCATCTGATAAGGTATGGCATGAAGGCCTAATATAAGCTAAAATTGAATTTGCTCGTAAACCTATATAAGCTGCTAGTTAGTTATGTATTTAACCGAACGAAACTTTATTGTGAAAGAAGGAGATTTTTTGAACTCACCCCAGCCAATCGAACCCGGAGATCTCCAAGGTAGTTTATTGGGGCACTTTTTATACTTATTGTATACTTCAGATATGCCAACTAGTAACCGAGCCCACACATCGACACTGCTTTTTTAAGCATTCACGAAAGACCCGAAGTAGCATCACGAAATTTACAAGACTACATATTCAATTTTAGAAAAATGTTTGAAGAAGTGAAGAATAAAAGTAAATGAACAAAAAAAATGTACTCATATAACTTTAACACTGCGTTAGGAATCGTGCCCGCCTATTCGCATAAATAACCAAACGATACCAAAGGTTTCAGACGTGAAATATCTCGGCATACATCTTTACAGCCGCCTTACATGGAAACGCCACATAGATTCAAAGTAAACACAAATGAAACTAAAAGCCGTCCAACTAAACCGGCTTATTGACAGAAACTCTACTCTCAGCTTAGATTGCAAACTTCTATTGTAAAAGTTTATTATAAAACAAATTTGGTGTTATGGCATTTAATTATGGGGCACTGTCTCAGCTAGCAATGTAGAAAAAATATAAAGGCGACAAAATAAGATTCTTCGTATGATTACATCTCCTCCTTGGTATATAAAAAACTCGAACATCCATAAAGATCTAAACGTGCCATCACGTTCTGCTTTAACAGAAATAACGAAACTTGCCAGAAGGTATTTGAAGAAGCTTGAAACTCATTTGAATCCGCTGGCCCATAACATACTAAATGAACCTTGTTACATTCGACTAAGAAGGAGGGACACTGCTTCTCTCATCCGTACATCAGAAGGATGACCCGCAAATAACAGTAACCATGAGTACATAAGTAAACAAATCATATTAATTTTACAACGTGGCAACAAAAAAGCAAGTGATTAAAAATAAAATCTTGTTGTGAAATTACATATTTTATATTATTTTAACATTTTGCTTATTAAAACATGGATTATAAAAGAAAATTGCTTCTATTAATGGCTGTTAAAAAATGCAAATAGAATTGCAGTAAAAGATATATTAAAGCAATGAAGAGCAATGGGTTCCTGAGAAGCACTTAATATTCATTGCATGGACTCCACTACGTTTGATTACTTTCAATTCCAATGGCGTTAGCTATTGTCGTCTAAATGATTTGCTTTGCATGATTATTTTTATATGAGCTATTGCTCTTTCGGAGCTTTTTCATTTCCATTTCAAGCTTGACGGCAATTGCTTCATTGAACTCTATTTTCACAAAATAATTTTTTATTGAAAAATATTTCTTTATTGATAATCAACACAAACAAAACAAATGCCACAATTTCATGGCAACTCAATTCAGCTTTTTTTGAAAAAAATTTTTTAGTGGCAAATCATTTCAATTTTGTCGAGACAAACTCTAAATTAAACAAAATCAAGCGGAGAGTTGTCTGGACAAAATCACTCCTCTCACTCTCTGAGAGATATATCAAACTACATAGAACAAAATGGGTGAATCCAGCTTCAGAAAACATGGGTGAGTCCTGCTTAATCCGATTGTTTTCGATTATTAAAACCATAGAGCCAACGAAGAGCACATGGTTTGATTAAGAGCACACGGTATGATTAGGGCTGCCAAAAGTGCCAATTTTTCGGTATTTTGCCGATTTTTACACTAAAAAATCACAAAATGCCAAAAAATGCAGATTTTATAAAATCAATTGATTTGGGAATTTATGCCAAAAATTTAATTAAAATCTGGAATTCACATTATTATTAAACTGCGTAAATTTGTATATAGAAATGCTCATGGAAACGGTTTGATTTTGAAACTAACTTTAAATTACTAAATTAGTTTATTAAATCGATAATCGGTAATCGTCATAATGAATAACGAAATTAATCTATCTAATTAATCCATTTTCATCTTTAAGGATTTTTGCGAATTTTTTAGACGAAAATGACAAACAAGCGTTAGATTCGGAGTACTGAGAATTGCATTTTCTTGAATTTGAAGAAATATATATTCTGTAACTTTTGGCAGCGAATTGCTAAAATAAAGCGAGATTCCACAAAAGCTCTTCCAATTTAAAGAGAATTTGTGAAACCAGTGATAATTCTACCACATTCGTGAGCAAATGTAGAATGAATAAAATTTCGATGTTCCTTAGAAAATGAAACATTGGATGAAATATTTTCTAAAGATTATTTAAAACTTTATAAATCTGTTATCATATTAAATACGATTTAGCAAAAATGTAAAATCTGAAATGTATTTCTTACTATATACAAAACATGTATGTGACGCATGCTTACGAAAGAGACCTTATGTTAGATAAGGTCTCTCCCGTCAGTAAGTAAAATTTTCAGTACAAAACAACATTTTATGTTTCTGTTGCACCAAATGATATTTTGACATCAACTACAATTCATTCATTCAGTCTTAACAACTAATTTGTTGTCCAACTTTAACCTCGACTATATCAAAACTATACTTTTGAACTGCAAACTTCAAAAAGACACAACTTCGTTAATTTCTCAGATTTTTTTCGTTCTGTCCAGAATTTTGTACTTGCAAAATATCGACAACTCAATTTTGACGCTTGGCAAGATAAGATCCCTTTCTTCAGCTGGCGTCATAGCTTGTAAAATTAACTTGAATTATTTTATCTTCTATCTTTTTAAAAAATTATTGTGTTAACTTTTGTATTTATGTTTATTTATTTATTTATTACAATAATATAATTAATGTAGTTAATACAAAAGAAAACAGAGTACGAGCAGCTTTTGTATTTATGTTTATAAAATTTGTATTTATTTATGTTTGTATTTATGTTTATAAAATTCATAAAACTATTAGAATTTGTTATTTCTTTTGTTTTTTTTTAATTAGCAATAATTTATAAATAAAATTTATTTATGCCGATTTTCAAAACTGAAGTAGCCGATTTTTTTCCCAAAAAGTGCAAACTTCATGAAAATTTTCTGGCAGCTCTGGGTATGATGGTTAAGAAAGTTTTTACAAATGTACGTATACGCTATATACAATTTCGTCATTGTGTATACGTACTAGTGAAAAAAGTTAACTATACATATCGCACACTAAATCATAAACAGTCACAACTCAAAATTCATAAATATTTAGGACAGACAATAACTGTTTCTGTAACCACGGTTGTAAATTTATAATCAAATTGAGTACCACAGTAACAGTATTTTTCCAGTTAAAGAACAGAGAGATGCAAACGAAAGTTTCGTGGAGGTTAGAGATTTGATCTGTGAATTGGTTTATTAAAAAAAAAAACATTTTAATTAAATTTTGAGTTGTGACTGTTTAAGATTTAGTTTGCGATTTAATAAAAGTGTAATATTAACTATTTTTTGAAAATTTTGTTTCTGGTGCAGATATTAATCGATATGAAATACAGATATATCGATATCACGTAAAAGCTACTAATGACACTAAAAACTTGGCAGCACGCTTTAAAAATTTTAGACACTAGAATTTCTGTCTATCTGTCTGTGTTCGCATCACATAAAAGCTACTGGATGAATCTAAATAAAATTTTGTGAGGAAGTACCTTAGTATATCGGTTCAAATATAGGAAAATGGAAACAAGTTGTAAAAGTTCGCAATTTTATCCATTTACTGGTGATAAAAACTTGGCAGCATCTTTATTTCTGTCAGCGGGAATATTTAAACACTATTTACAGAATTCTGCAATAATTTTAGAAATTTATATTAATTTTGTAGAATTGTATATTAAATTTTTAAAATTTTATATAAAGCCTATGTTCCTAAGCAATTATCCAGGGATGGATACCTCTATATAAACTAAATCATAAACCATATCTGAATCACTTTAAAAGTTAGAGTCTTATAATATGGACTACTATAACACACGTTAAATTTTGTTTGTCTAAATAGAAAAATTATTCCGATAAATACTTTTTGCGTACAGTTTTTTTGCTTGCAGTTTTTGCGTACACTGTAGGTACTTACAAGGTGTTTTTCTATACTTAAATATTTATGCGCATGTCTTTTAATTCTTAAACATATCCGAACGTACTTACATACATACATACATTTATATATGTATGTACATATACTTATCTACATACATATGTATATGCGCACGTAGAAATATTTAGTTTAGTGTATATTGTGTACTTAAAATTAGTTCATTTTAACATTTGGTCAACAGAAAAATTGAATTGGTACCAATATTGAGAATAAAGCTGTTTTATTAAAGGGTATTTTATTTTAAATTCTTTCAAAGATTCAGTATTGTAAAATAAGATTAAAAAATTTCAGAATGAAAACATTAGAAAACTCATTCATTCGAGGTCCGTCACCCTCATATTCAGACGAAGTCAACTCGGAACATGTTGTCTCAACCACTCTACCCATTAGCTCAACGCATCAAATGCAACGAGAGACAGCAAAACAGCGGGTCAATCATGAGTTTTATAATTGCCAGAGGCAAAAGTTGCAAGAGCAACAGCATCCCTACGAAGATGTTTCTAAACCTGCGAAACATGGTCGCAACACTTTTGCGTTTTGGACAATTGTAATAATTCTTTTGATGCTGACGGTGGGCAATTTGTTATTAACGCTAACGATTATTGGGGTTTTGCATCTGGGAAAAGGAATTCATGGTATGGAATTGATACCGGAAGAAGATGTGGTTAAATTCTATGGGGATACTAATCTAGATCGAATATTCTCCAAAAATATTGGACAACTTGAAGGTTTTGCTGATGAACCTGTAACAATAACAGGCGACAATGCTCCAGTCTATGTGCGTATGCATCATCGTAACAGTCAAATGGTCAATCGAATGGTAATTGATAAAACGGGTGTACAATTTCGTGGCGTTAATAGCTTCGATATTAAAGATCCGACTAATGGTAATTCCGTTTTTACAACACATCGACCGCATTACAATATACCACTGGGTGCTGAGACGTTATTGTCCAAAACAAATAGCGTCAGCCGGATTGTTAGTCCCATCGATAAACCATTAACTATTGCGTCATCCGACAATCGTATATTTGTAAAGGGTTCCCAGGGCATTGAGATGGATTCAGAAAATGTCTACATGCAAGCAGAAAGTAATATTTATATCAATTCTACTCAAGGCGGTATCCACTTAGAAGGAGGTTCTACAGGAATGTATCTAGATATTAGTAAAGTTCCTATAGTAAATTCTGAATTGGGTCTACGCACAGGTAGCGTCCAATACAAATTATGTGTTTGTATGCCACTAGGTATTGTTTTTCGGATCGCCATACCACGTGTTCATAATGGCTCAAAAGTATCTTGTGGTCATTTTAGTGGCAAACATGATCCATGTTTAGCTAACTGAAACAAATTGCTTTATATTTGAGAAAATTGTGCTTAGAAAATAAATACAGAGCCGTAAAAAAATTATAAGTAATAATTCGAGTATATACGCAAATACATATGTATGTTCTTACAAATACAAATACACATAAACATGATCTATACATATAATAAAATAGTAACTCATTTCCTGTCTGTCTTTTTTTTGTTCGCATCACTTAAAAACTACTGCATGGATTTTAACAAAATCTTGTGAGGAGGTATCCTGATCCCAATATAGGATACTTTTTTCCGCAAAAGTATCTTATTTCCAATAGAAAGTGGAGAAAAGGCAGTGAAAGTACGCAGTTATTTTAGTAAGGATGAAACCCTTTATTTAGTAAATACATAAACCATAACTGAAGCACTAACCGATATGCTTAAACTATGCATATCCGTTAGTGTTTCAGTTATGGTTTATATATTTACTTATTTTAGTAGGTGTGAGAAACTTTATATATAGAAAATATAAATACATAAACCATAACTGAAGCACTAAAAAAGGGTGTTTGGTGTGGATTGCTATCAAAGCAAAATCGAACAAAATATTGCAAGGACACTAACTAAGTGGCGGACACAGCTAGTTATTTAATAAATTAGTAAATATGTGTACATATATAAATTCAGCAATTTTCGAAACAGAAAATCTGCTTAAGATAAACAAAATTTATTTATTTATTTAATTAAATGAACACCGCTAAAAATTAATGTAACGGCGACGAAATACCATTTAGCGAGTTTTGATTTTAATCGTATACTATCAGATGGTGTTATGAGTCAATTAAAAAGGTAACTCAAATAAACGGGAGTTTCTCTGCATAATTTATATAAAAAATATTCAATTATATATTTTAAAATCAGTTATACGGGGATTAATTAAGGATAAATACAGAATTACTTTGATTTTTAGGACTACTATACAAATATTTCTTAATTTTTATTGTGCTTTAGAAAAGATATTTTTACTACATTCGTTGTTATGTTGCCATATTAAATACCTAAAAATTGGTTTGGCATTTTTACAGTTTAATGAAACTGAAACTAAATCCATTCCGATCGTAATAGTAACTACGGAATCGTTTTAAATTCTAATGGTATTTGTGACATGCCTCTGTATATTACTTGTTGTGTAAAGCTCCGTACAGACGGTTGTCAGATCTTACAATATTGTCAGCCCTAACATTGTGCTGACACACGATTGTCACATATCTGGCAATATTATTGCTAGTTTGAAGTCTGACCATGCTTTTTTCGACAATATTGCAATACAACAATTGTAAGTTCACACGATTCTTAAGCACCATAGCCACACATCAAACTGCTGCGTATGTATTAGTAATATTTCATTTTGCTTAGCACAGCCACACATCAAACTCATTCAAACTTCATTTCTGTTGTTAATAAAGTTAGAAAAGAACTGCCATTTTATTAAAAATTTAAATTGTACAATGACATATGATTATGATATAAATTTACAGACTACTTTGTATAAATAGATTATTCAAGTATTCACAACATTCCACCTGAATAAATTATTTATACATTTAAATATAATATATAAAAAAAATTATCCTAAACCAGATCTACTAACTAACATATTAAGCTTATCGGCACTAATAGCCTTAGTGAGAAAGTCAGCCACCATGTTGTTGGTATCCACGTATTTCAAAAGAATATCCTTGTTATCTAACTTCTCCTTAACAAATTTAACTTTGAGATCAACATGTTTAGTTCTATTAGAAAACGAGTTGTTTTGTGCTATAAGAATTGCGCTTTTGTTGTCACAGTGTAGTATCATCGGCTCTTGAGGGCCCTGGATGAGTTCACGCTGTAATCGTTGTAACCATATGCACTCTTGCATTGCTGAAACCATTGCCATATACTCTGCCTCAGTTGAGGACAGTGCTACAGTACGCTGGCGCCTAGTACACCATGAAATTGCACCATTTTGCAATGTAAAAAGATAACCAGTGGTGGACCGCCTATCGTCAACGTTGCCTGCCCAGTCTGCGTCACAATAACCAATTAAGTTATTTGGTTCACATACATACGTTAGGCCTTTGTTGATAGTACCTTGGAGATACCTCATTACCCTTTTCACTGCGGCCCAATGAGTTTTACCAGGATTTGCGTTAAAACGACTTAACAAATTTACGGCATAACTAATATCAGGGCGAGTTATTTGAGCTGCGAACAAAAGACATCCCACAGCTTGCATATAGGGTACGTTCGTCATTTCTTGTTTTTCATCCTCGTCGGTAGGACACATTTCCGATGTTAATTTTTGACCAACATCCATAGGTGTTGATACCGGCTTACATTCACTCATTGAAAAACGATTTAACACATCCTCGATGTATTTGCTCTGATCAAGTTTGATTGTGCCACTTTGATCATCACGCGTGATTCTAACGCCCAAAACAGAAAACGCTTCGCCTAGATCTTTCATTTTGAAGTTCGTAGCTAAATCATGTTTCAGTTGATTGATCATATTCATGTCGTTGCAAAACACCAAAACGTCGTCTACATAAATGGCTACATAAAGTATAATTTCACCATTGATGCAAAAGTAGACACATTGGTCGACTTCACTACGTTGCAAACCAAACTTTAAAAGAACTTCGTTTAGTTTTTTGTTCCATATCCGGCTGGACTGCTTTAAGCCATAAAGAGATTTTTTTAAGGAACATACTCGACCGCTGCCATCGTCGAAACCCTCAGGTTGTACCATAAAAATCTGCTCTAGTTCACCATTAAGAAACGCTGTTACCGCATCAAGTTGATGTACTATTAATTTGTGTTTTGCTGCCAGAGCAAATAAAAAATCGTAGTGATGTATAACGCACTACAGGAGCGAACGTCTATTCGTAGTCAATGCCCTTTTGTTGACTGCAGCCCTTTACGACCAACCTTGCCTTATGGCATACTTCATCGCCATTTGCATCAACTTTGGTCTTGTAGACCCATTTACACTTGATGGCCTTTTTTCCTCTTGGCAATTCAGTCAGGCACCAGGTATTGTTTGCTGATAACGATTCCATTTCAGAAATCATTGCCGCTTTCCATAAATCGGCTTGTGATGAAAAAATCGCCTCATCAAACGTTTCGGGGACACCGTGTATGCCGCCACGTTGATCTTGTTGAACACATAAATTGTATCTTCGTCGAGGCTTATTCGCAATACGTTCTGAACGGCGGGTTGTACCGTTTTGATTTTCAATTACCTTGTTGATTTGGCAATCACTGCCGATGTTATCATCACTGTTGCTATCGCTGTTGTTGTTGTCATCATCGTTGCTACCATATGCGTCTTCATACTCGTCACTGTCGAAGCCAAGAAATTTTTCTCCTTCACCAGTTGACAATTCTACGTTACTTTCCTCCACTGAATTGGCAACTTCATCTTCAACGCCAATGTCAACTACGGTAGAATTTCGATTATTAATAATATTCTGATTGACATATACCTTGTTGTTGTTGTTCTCAATAAAAACGACATCACGGCTGATGATGATGTTGTGAGTAATCGGATTTTGTAGCCTATACGCCTTACTTTCGCTGCTATACCCCATCAAAATGCATTCTGTTGACTTCGCATCTAATTTATTACGTTTCTGTTTCGGTATATGCACGAATGCTTCGCTGCCGAAAACACGTAAATGTTTTAAATTGGGTTTTCTACCCGACCACGTTTCCTCTGGACAGCTTTCATTACCCCGACACGGCACAAGATTTATTAAATATGCTGATGTCATAGCCGCTTCAGCCCAATACATATCATCTAAGCCTGCATCCAAGAGCATACATCTTACACGTTCCATGATTGTGCGATTGATGCGTTCAGCAACGCCATTCTGTTCTGGCGTGTATGGCGTTGTTTTCTGATGCTGTATACCACAATCTGACAAATACTTTTTAAATTGATTACCAGTATATTCAGTACCATTATCGGTACGCAAAATTTTTATTTTTGCATCACACTGTTTTTCGGCAAAAATTTTAAAATGTTGAAATTCTCCGAAAACATCAGATTTACGTTTTATTGGTACCACAAATACTTTACGTGAGTAGTCGTCAACGAAAGTTAAAAGAAAACGATTACCAGAAAAGGATTCTGTTGGTAGGGGACCCATCACGTCCGAATGCACAATATGTAACAAACCATCTGCACGATGACCAGGCTCCTTAAATGATGCTCGTGTTTGCTTACCTTTTATACAAACAACACATTTTTCATTTACGGCGCCACCAACCCATCGTATACCATTTGATGCACCGATCACCTTTTTCATATTACCAGCACAAATATGTGCAAGTCGCCTGTGCCATAATTCAAAATCGTCTGCAGCTATCATTGCGTTTTCGCTTTTGTTTATATTCACAACACAATGCAATTTGTATAAGTTGTCAAAAACTTTAGCTGTTGCTAACAATTCACCACGATCATTAAAAATTTTGCAACTATCATTTTCGAAAATTACTTTGTTGCCTTTTAATGTCATCTGCCGTACAGAAAGCAAATTAACAGCCATTTCGGGAACATATTCAACATCTTTTAAAAATGCGTTTGTCTCTTTCTCGCCTGACTGGAAAACAACATTAACATCGCCTGCACACTCAATAGCCATTTTTTCATTGTTTGCTATTACCACATGTTTATCAACCATTGGCTTTGTGTTTCGCAAAATATTTTTCGAATTTGTCATGTGCGACGTCGCCCCGGAATCAATGAACCACTCATGGATGTTGTTTTCTGCAGCAAGTAAAGCTGATGATGATGAAAACAACGATGCAGCTAACGACGATTTCTCTACTGCATACTTCTTCTTGGTTGCATTTGACTTTGCCTTTTGTGTACAATTTTTGGCAATATGCCCCTCTTGTTTACATGCATAGCATTTTACGGACTTACGTGGGATAAATTTCTTCTTAGAAACCAAAGCCTTTTCTTCCACCTTTGATGAATCAAACTTTACATCCTGTAGAAGCAAATTTTTCACCATGTCCACGCTTAATTTTGCCTTCGAATTTTCGACTGCCATTACAAGGGGTACGAATTCCTCTGGCAATCCAGCTAGCATTAACGACGCCACCAATTCATCGTCGAGTTTAAGGCCAGTTTGTTGAACCTTAAGCGACATCATGATCATCTGGCTTACATACTCCTGTACACTTTGGAAGTCAGATAACTTTAGTTGAACCAATCGCTTTAGGAGTTCCACCTTTCTGGTCAAACCAGTATCTTCAAAGGCATTCAACAGTGCGTCCCAAGCCTCTTTTGCAGTGTTCGCCGTCGCTATATGAGCAAAATTGGATGGCTCTATCATCAGAGTAATCTCGGCAAGTGCACGTTCGTTCTTCTCAACATCATTAGCATTGGGAGGATTAGCTACCCCAACTACCACAATATTCCAACAACCTTTCAGCACCAAATAAGATTTTGCATGGCGTTTCCATACGTCGAAATTTTCACGTCCACGCAATTTTTCAAATGGAAATGACAAATTATTTGAAGCCATTGCTGTACTTAACGATTTCCAGGAGAAATTTCAAAAAAAAAAAACACGATCAATACAATTAAATTTAATTAATTTATTTTAATTTAATTTTAAATTAAAAAATTCTCGCGCGTCCTGGGCCCATAACCTGTTGTTAATAAAGTTAGAAAAGAACTGCCATTTTATTAAAAATTTAAATTGTACAATGACATATGATTATGATATAAATTTACAAACTACTTTGTATAAATAGATTATTCAAGTATTCACAACAATTTCAAAGTTGATTTGCAAAGGGAAACACGTACAAAATCTTTTAAAATTTTTTTAGTTTTTTTTTTTTTTTGGTTAAAATGAGCAAAATAAATGATTTTTCAGTTCCATTACTGTATTCTTCACTTTTCACTTGCCATAAAGCAGGAAAATCGATATAAACTTCAATTAACTCTAAAATAAAATTTATTTCCTCCATTTTGATTATACCGCGTCGAAAAAAGTAGTAGATGTTGTCCCTTGTATTATGTAATTATGTAATAATTAAATTTTAAGTAATTACACGCACACACATCAAACTGGCTTCAAATTTCTATGGCGACGGTAGTGAAAATCAAAAGTACTTAGATTTTCTTCAAACTCAATCTCACCTATACGTGTGAGTATTTTTTTACTAACCCAATCACAAAAGAGCGAGTTTGAAGCAGCAGTTTGATGTGTGGCCATGTTGCTTTAGACGTTTTCTGTATATTTTTCTGAGAATATTGTTAGATCTGATTAGTGTTAACTAAAAACGAATGTTGAAAGTAAAACAAATAAACAAAAAGTAACTTCATTGCTAACCGAAGGTTCGCTGAAGTAACAACAAAATATAGGTGGTAAATATTAAAGTAAAAATATTCAACAAGAGGGAAGCTTAAGGTAGTGGTAGACTTCGTTCTCACCAACTGACGATTGATAATTGAATACAAGTTTTCTCGTATTCCTTTATCTGGGTTTGGTTGGTTAAATAGATGATGCTTACAACTAAAAAAACACTACCCTAAGTAGATTAGATACAAGTAGTGCTGATGACGGACGTGGCTGTCTAAAATGTGCATTCCACTCGTGCTGGTGTCTAAAAATTAAATTTTCCCAATTTTTCTTTAATATTATCACCTAATTTGTAATTTAATTAATTCTTTCTTAGAGAGAATAAAAACGAACTTAAGCTTGATTATATATTTCATTGTATGTAATACATAAAACATTTCGACTAATAATAATTAAAATTATCAAAATGATTATTATTTTTTTTAACATTTTTTTAAATTGGAAAAAGTCCCATTTTAATATTTTATTCAGTGGGTAATAAATTACTTACCAATATTACTCTCATTTCTTCCAAGAAATCTTAAAGTTTTTAATACTTGGAGTCTTATTGGATGGGATATTTGCCCACTTTGTGAAAAGTGATCAACGAACGATGCATTCCGTAGGAGTAATTATTCTTGGTTTTGCTGATGACACAGAGTTAGTGCGTGTAGCTTAACAGTTGGCCAAAGCTGCGTCCGTTTCTAATGTTAGTATAGGAATATTTAATACGTGGTTCACATCTGTTAAGACCGAACACCAGATGACTAAAGTATCCAAAAAGAAAGTTTTTATTAACTGGGGTTGTTAGAAATGTTATACTTTATTGATCACCAGTATGGGTAATGGAATTGACTTTCCACTGCCCAGTTATTTGTTATTCGTGTATGATATGCTTTTCGAGCTTTCTATGACCAATTTTGAGTTGTCTATGACAAATTGGCAGAGAAAGTGTTCTGCGACTGACAAAGAAATGTGTGCTTGTAGTGCATTTGCACTACGTCGAAATCAAGTAGATTTCGTTTAAAATCTTTCTGAAAATCGAGGTCGTTTACATTTTATTTTTTGACACTAGCAAATTTCATTCGCCATATTTCATTAACTTCCCTCTTACCTCTTCTTTTCACTTTAGTCTTTTATTCGTCGCTAATAGGTCGATTATGCATGGCAACCTAACTTTAGTTGCGTTATCAAAAGGCAACGCAACTGTTGAAAAAATTGGTATTATGCAAGGCAACTTTCTTCAGTTGCCATAAAGTTATCGATAATGCTATTTTTACAGTCTACCAACTGGAAATAAATGTAAACAATCAAAAAGTTTTTAATAAATAACAAACAAAATACAAAAAAATTACTGCTTCATGTCTAAAGTTTTGTCCAATGGATTCTTTTTAAATTAATTACCAATGTCTTTAAAAAAGTGCATAAACACACTCGTAAATTTAATCCAAGTTGAAAAGCTGGGACCAGGTGCTGATAAAAGATGTCTATAAAATTACGGAATATTTGTATCATCGTTATTCTTTTGTTGCATTACAGATCGTATATGTATTTGGAATTAGGTAAGTAACGCAAAAAGGGGGCTAATATGCGTTGTACCTTTTAATAATTTTAGTGCTCTAGTGGTTGTGAACTATGAATGTGTTAAGTATCTATCTGTGGAATTAAAAAAATAAGTAGAATGATTATTTCCAAAGTATCGATTGTTTTCCCCTTCTTTTATTAATTGCTGAGACTGATGCAAATTTCTTGTTTTTTTCCGTTTTGAAATCTTCAGTTTTAAGAAATATATAAATTTTGTGTTAAATATGTACATAAAATATTAAATATACAAAAATTTGCGAATAACAAACTTTCTTTTCAGTTTTAGTACTTTATAATCTCCAAAAAAAATCAACAGCAACTACAAATTAACTTTTAGTTGCCAGTTGTATGTAATACAATTTCGGAAACTGACAACGCAACTGATGTTGGGTTGCCATCCATAATCGACCTATAAGTCCTTGTAGATTAGTTCAAAAGAGATCAACGTGATCTGAACTTTTGTCCGACTCTAAAGCTGGATTCACCCATTTTGTTCGGATAAAATTTTTGTGAGAACAAATATTTTTTTTCTGAGAGTTTTCTACAGCACGATTCACCCATTTCAAAAAATTTACCCGGACAAACAAAGCTGCCATATGAATACATAAATAAACATGTCATATTAATTTTACACCGTGGCAACAAAGTAGTGGTTAGACTGCATTTACAATAGACAGCAGCAGGGCAGACATTTTTTGAATTCTCTTTTGCTCTGTCTTAATGCTTTTACAATTGGACATAAACAAGAGAGACAGATTTATGCACATTCTATTTTAGGATTTATTTGAAAATCTGTGGTAATTGTACTTTGTTGAGAAATTTTAAGCAAGTAGACGCCAACTTGATAAATATAATGTAAAGCAACACAGAAAAAAGCAAAAAACAGAAAATAGAAACGAAAATATGTCCAGTACGATAGTCATAAAATACACACCCTACCTCTTCAATCCTTTGCCAACAAATATCGTCTGCCTGCCCTGTTTCTGTCCTATTGTTTTTGCTTATTAAAACATGTATTATTAAAGAAAATTGCTTCTTTTAACGGCTGTTAAAATAAAAAAATGCAAAAAAGAATTGAAGTAAAAGAAATATTAAAGCAAAGAACAGCAATGGGCTACTATCACGCATTGGTTCCTGAGATGAAAAATCCCCTGTTAATTTTCATCGCATGGACCAAAATGAGTGAATCCAGCTTAATGGATAAAGTTGCTTAAGGTCGAATCTACACCGTTTGGAAATAGACCGTGATTACTTCCGCCAGAGTTGTGAGAATAATGCAGTGAAAGATGTCCGTGTAATTCCCTTCGTATAGCAAGAACAGTGTATGAAATTTTTAAAATTGGTTCTAGTTGAACTTTCTAGGTAAGGAAAGATTGGAAGAAGTATAGGTTGGGATTAACATCTTTTTCACCCTGTAAAGGATAGCTTTGCGGTCGTATGGGGTAGTGTGCCGAGGTGTCAGATTCATTCAATGATTTTAACTCGTTAATAAAAAAGATACATACATATACGGGTATACAGGTGAATACTTAGATTGCTTTAAGGAACCAGACCAGATGATGAGAACGATTTAAATTTATATTTTTAGTAGGCCATATCTTTTTAAATACAATAATATCACTAAAGTTATTGCAACAGTATTTGAAAGGTCATTTCGTTCTTTTTTTTCGATTATATTTGGTGAAAACCATAAAGCAAAAAAAAAACATTTTTTTTATGAAATAATAAAATTCAATAATAAACAAAATTCTTCTGTTCATGATATAAAAAATTTTTTTCTTCTTCGAAATTCAAGAATCCAAAATTTTACACAATTTTCCACTTTCGATTGAACTGTTATCCACATATACATATGTATATAACTAAATTTTTATTTAGATATTTACGTTTTTTAGTATTCTTTTTATACAATTTTGTTAAGTTAAATGAAACAAAAGAAAACTAAAAACTAATTGTTAATTTATTGTTTAAATAAAAAATTAACAACATATTAATAGAAGTAGTATTATTATTTTAAGAAATGAAAAAAATAAAGTTTAGTAAATTCTAATTTCTTATTTCATTAACAAATATCCGATTCGAATAAACTATAGATAATTACTTAAGCCTTTGGCTTACTTGATAATATTCTTTTTACTTTTTGTATTAAATTTCTGAAAATATTTAAAAAAAAAGATTCAAATACTTAAATAATGTTGAAAAGTTGTCCGTAACTTTTCTATGTTTAAAAACGATTAAAAATAGAATTCAAATCAAACCTAAGTAACACATTATAGCGAAATGAAAAATGTATGATGCAAAAAGTAATTTTTTGTTTAAATGACACTTAAACAAAATAATACGCTTTAATTTCTCTAAACTCCAGGTGGAGGTGGTTCTTCATTTCTTGGGGGTTTATTTGGTGCAATAGCAATGTCATCTGGTACCATACTAAGAAGCTCTGCTTCACTTAGTTTTGCCAAAAGGCTTGTTGAATTTGCATTTGATCCTGTGGCTGTATCTGCAAAGACCAAAAACATTTTGTTAATCTAATAGAAAAAATTATATACAATAATAATTATGAACCAAAAATAACTGTTGTAGAGCAACAGCATATCCAAGCAAACATTGTAGAATTGTTCCAAAATAACGCAGTTTTTATCAGTTTTCTATTTTGATTTTTTTGTAAGAATAAAAGTTAATTTTAACTATTTTTTTTTTTTCGAGCAGATATTACTTTTAATTTCTTTTATTTCGAGGGTTAGTCCCTTAGACGATAATTTAAAAACATGTGTTTTTCTCTACCCTGAACAAAAAAGATATGTTCTAAATCATCGTCGAAATCCAGTCTAACTTTTATGTTTAGCAGAAATAAAAGTTAAGTGCTACTTTATATTTTAAAGTCCATGATTCACTATTATACTCAGTCGTTCGATCTGTCAAAAATGGCATTTGTGCTCAAAAACTATGATAGTGTGGATTAAAAGTGTATTTTTATTTAATATTAGTCTATGGATACAATCCTTACAGACAATTTAAAATACATATTAACTTGTTCTTAAAAAAAAAAAATTAAAAAGTTAAATTAGGAATTTAAAAAAACAATGATATTATGTTGAATTACATTTACATTTACAAAAAAATCAACAAAATTATACAAACTATTAAATTGGCGACATATACGCGTAAAAGAATCAGCTAGGTCATAATTAGTTTTAAACAATTTAACAAAAAGAGGTTTATAACGACGAGTATTGCGACACGGAACATTAAATTGTATATTACTCAACAGAAATTCACAGCAAACATTAACATTTATAAGGTTTAACATAAAAGAAACATTTAGCATAGTGCGACGGCTTTTTAGCGTAGGTAGTTTTATTAACGCAAGTCTGCTAGAATATGAAGGGAGATTTATTGCAGGATTCCAATGAAGATTATGTAAACAGAATAGCAAGAACTGTTTTTGCACTGACTCAATATATTGGCAATAAATATTGTAATAAGGATCCCATACGACTGATACATATTCCAAAATAGGTCTGACCAGTGAAACGTAAAGTTGCTTGGTAATATAAGGATCCGAGAATTCTTTTGCCCACCTTTTTATAAATGCAAAAATGTGCAACGAAGTTTAATTTAGAATCAAGTAAAATTCCAACTGATGTCCTCCCAATGAGTAGTTAACAGCTATACAACTATTTCTAAAAAATCGCATACATTTACATTTTTTTAGATTTAGCTCCATTAAATTATGTTTGCACCTTAAAAAGAAGTTGTTAAGATCACTTTGAAGATAAGCATGATCAACATATTGCTTGAAGCTATAAAAAATTTTTACATCGTCAGCATACATTAAAATGTGGGAAAAGTTGGTAACTTTCGAAAGGTAATTTATAAACAGCAAAAAAGAAGAGGTCCGTGATGACTGCCTTGCGGAACACCGGATAGAACATCTTAGACGTACTCATGTTGAATCGAACATTTTGTTTTCTACAGGTTAAACAAGACATTAGCCAGTTTAAACTTCTGCGGGATACACCTAACAAATCCAATTTTGTTAATAGTAATTTATGATTGACTTTATCAAAAGCTTTACTAAAATCAGTATATACAGCATCAGTTTGTTTTCTTTGCGAGAATCCAAAATTTATTAGAGTTGAAAGATGAAGAACGTTACTCGTAGTCGAGCATCCCTTTCTAAAACCATGTTGGCTAGGTGATATAATTGTTGAAATCTGATTACAAAGCGTATCCGCAACTAGTTTTTCAAACATTTTCGGAATAGCACTTAATTTGGCAATTCCTCTGTAGTTTGTAATGTCAGACTTATTCCCAGATTTATGTAAAGGGATGATATACGAGTCACGCCAAAGCAAACGAAAGTATCCAAGTCTAATCGAAGAATTAAACAATAATGTTAGAGGAGCAACTAGTGACTCTGAACAGCGATTTAAAATGCAACTTGGCACCCCATCAGGACCATGACTAAATGACATTTTCAGAGCCTCAAGCCATTAAATATATCCTTACTATATAAGTAGGAAAAGAAATAACACCATTTGAGGCTAGTGGATAGGGTTATAAATTTATTTCATCATATTGGCTATTACCATAAGTACTGGCGAAGAAATCAGCAAAGATATTACAAATAACATCATTATCACTGGATTCTTTATTATACAATTTCATTATTGTCGGATTTGTGTGACAGATTTGTGCGATTTGATAATTCATAAAAAAATTTTCCATGCGATCAGAGTTTTTTTTAATAGTGTGGCACCTACAACGCCATTTTGAAACGACTAGGACAGCATTCTGTCAGATGTTTTTTATTGAATCGTACGAATGTATAGGATAGTGAATTCTGGCCTTATTTTGTTCAAAGTAAAATAAAACAAACGCACTATATTACTATTACTTTTGCTTTTATTGGAATAAAAAGCTTATAATCTAATATATGTATAGCTCTATCAAACGTTTTTTGGCCCTTTTAAAACTCCAAATTGGCCCAATAAAAAAACTCAAAATTCATCACTATTAAATAGTACACTCGAATTCGGTTAAGCGCAAATGAAAAATTATACGATTTATTTTTTACTTATCCGGAATTTTCAATTATGAGGACTTTGGATAAGTGATATTGGGTTTCTTTTAAACGAAGTGAGCACTTGACATTAAAAACAAAACTGACGTAGGCATATTAAATTTCAATTTAGACTAATTTTATTCACTACTAGCTGTGGCCGCCACGTCATAGGCGTCTGACAATATTTTGTTCGATTTTGCTTTGAAAGTAATTCACACCAAATTTTAAGACTCCTACTTTTCTAGTGCTTCAGTTGTCTGTAAATACTATTTAAAACATCCCGCTTTCAAAAATAAAAGGTGCTGCCAATTTATTATATATATAATATAATATTATATATATAATATAATATTATATATATAATATAATATTATATATATAATATAATATTATATATATAATATAATATTATATATATAATAAACTATTATTTTATAATAGTTTATGTTTGTTGTTGGTAGTTTGCAAGGTATATTTATCTTACTAGGTAGTGTCGTCCGCTCAGCTGATTTAGTAGTTCGACATGTCAAAAGTTGTATGTGTTCAGAAATTTTATAGTGTAGAAGTGAGAAAGCAATAAAACACATACACGCCTTCTCAATTTTCTTATATGTTTTTTGACATTTCGAACTACAAAGCAACAACAAAATGCCATGTTGTTCTTGTATTGTTGTATTTGTTGTAGGGACGCCACTACCTAGTAAAATAAATATACCTTGGTAGTTTGCTTTGAAAAATTTGTTATAAATATACAATTTCATTTCATATGTTTTGAAAATATTGTATCGAGACCATACCTGGGACTAAGGTTTTTATTTGAATAAATTATGAAAATCTTCGTAATATGTTATAATAGGTGTCTTTATTTCATTTTATATTTAATGTTATATATTTATAATGCTTTTACACCGCAAATTTATTCAATCTATATTAAAATTACAAATTTTGTAAAAATTATTTTGTACTCTATTTGTAATTACTACTTTCCATGCCTGATTCAATTTAATTTTATAATTCTGAACAAAGTTGCCGTTGCTAAAAGTTTTTATTCTACCATTTTTTTTAATCTACTATAATCCTTTACAACAAATTTGTAAGCTATCTGAATGCATACATATGCAATTAGTAAAAGTATTTTTTTACTATAAAAAATGGGAAGCAAAATTGTAAAGGTTACAAAATATTTAAACAAGGAACAAACTTTCTGTAGAAAATACTATGGAAGACGTAATTATTTGTAAAAGTGTGCCATCTTCACACATAAAATCGAATTTAGAGTAATTTTGGTTAGTTAATACAATACAAGGTTTAATATTTTTAATTTCATTCAAAAATTTCTTCGAATTAAAATTTTTATCAATGCAAATTTCGGATTTTAAGTTAAAAGACATCTATGAGAAAATTTAAATTTTTCAATTAATTTCAGTATTGTTACTAATGACCAAATCATTTGTTATAAAATTACTCTAATTGGTTGAAAAATAGAATTTATTGTTAAATATAAATATTGTAAACATTAACTTTCTGACTGGAATTCTTTGGTGAGATTATTTTTCTGACTTAGAACTGACTTCAGAAATATACACATATCTCCTCCGGCGATCTCGAAGATTATAATCAGTTAAGTTTTGGTTTTTGTGCGCTAATCTATTTATGTTGTATAAATATTCGTTTTTGCAATAAAAACTATTTCAAAAGTAATATATTTTCTCACTCTTACCATAATTAGCTATAGCCTACCATTCTAAAAATCCCAAAAAGATCTACCAAATTTGAGAGGAAAAATCCATAAATCGTAACGTTGGTTTTGAAAATATTTATTATATTTTGAGTTAAAGTGTATTTTAATAAACTTTAAACGATACAAGGGACCTTGTTAAATGAGCAATTAACATAATAATTAATGGAAGCCTTATAAAAGACTAAAAAAATGTTGCACTTCAAATTATTGAACATAGAACCTACGTGTGTGAGTCTGACTCGCACGCGACTGATTTATTATTGTTTAAAATGTTTTTTGTAAAAGTATCCAGACACATGATGTTCAGAGCTTCAACTAGGAGCTTAACAGACTGGTGGGTTTCAGGTTTAAAATTCCATCAAGATGATTTTGTGCACTCAGCTTCTGATGCAGAACCTTTTGACTTTAACGCTAAAAGTCCCTTATTTTTTGTTTTACAATTATGGGTTCATTTGTTATTTTTTAAGAGGCCACTCGGTACTTGTGGCTTTTATAAACAATTTTCTGCATCTCTTATTAAATAAAGCCACATTACTTTCTTGCACTTTAGATTAAGAAATAAGATCTTAAGACTTTATTTCTCTAGAGAGAAAGTTATTAAAATCAAGGTATAAAAAAAATTAATTTTATACCCTTAGAGCGAACACTTTAATTAAATGTTGAAATATGTAAGAATGCACGTAATTTTCTTTTATGCATGTCATTTATTTTTAGCATTTAAGCAATCAAGATTAATAGGTCGATTATGGATGGCAACCGAAATTTAGTAGCGTTGTCAGAAGGCAACGCAACTGGGAAACAAATTGGTATTATGCAACTTTTTTCAGTTGCCATAAATTTATCGGTAATGCTATTTTTACAGTCTAGCAACTGGAAATAAGTATAAACAATTAAATAGTTTTTAATAAATAACAAAGAAAATATAAAAAACATATTATTTCATGTCTACACTTTTGATTCTTATTGAAATTAATAACCAATCTCTTTAAAAATGTGCCTAAACACACTCGTAAATTTAATGCAAGTTTATCATCATTTTCCAGCCAAGCGATAAATCCAAAAAGAATATATACAAAATACTCTTCATCCACCTAAAGATCCTCCTGTAAGCCTTGGGTTTCATACCAGCAGCAAATGCAATTGTAAAAAGAGTATAAAAATCGGCGGAAACCCATATTTACCTAGTTATGGCCTCTCAAGTTTCGATATAAAATACGTTGTGTTAAATATTTCTAAAGTAGTCAGGTCGATATTCGTATAATTGAAAGGCTTTCAAACGATAACCAAATTTTAAAATTCAATTAACCCGTTACGAACCAATATAAAAATATATATTTTTTCATGTTTTTGGGTTATTACGTCCAAATAGAATTACTACTTTAAATTTGCACAAAATCATTAGTAAGTGAAGCAGTTGTTTGAAAAAAAAACAGAAACCAAAATTCCGCTGTATTGATTAAAGTCTATAACTTTTGTCAAGGCGGCGCACACTGAGACGACTCAGTACTAGCCGCGGCCAAAATAAGAAGGAGTTGAGCTAGAAGCACCAAATTTGGCACACGCTATTATTTTAGGAAAATATAGTTTTTGGCAAAAAATCATCAAAATCGGATGACGGATAGGCACACCTCCTATATGAAAAAATATAACATCCTATGCTAACTCTGCAAAAAATCAACATATTATAATGAAATTCGGCATACGTGATAAACTAAACTAAATATATCCAATGTTCCACCAAAAATGATCGTAATCGCTTTACTACAACGTCCATAAGACGCGGAAGAAAAATTCAAAAACATTTGAATAAAAAATATTTGCATTTATTTCATATAAATATTTTCATACAACTTATTCTTCATCACTTGTTTCTTCATTGCTATCGATTTTTTCAACATCTGCCTCTGGTAGAAGGTAATTTCGTATATCACTTTTGGAACTGAATTTCTTTGAGCGCTTATTACACGTTAGCAGTGGCTCTGAAGACAGCAATAAGTTTGCCATTAAATCGTAATTACTAGCTTGTCGTGATGTTTTTCTGGTGTTTAACTGCCGAACCTTTCGTAATTCTTTGTGCTTGCTTTCAATCGATACTTCGGATAAATATCCTATAGGTATTTGAAAATTGTTGATTACTTGGCAACCATGAATAAGTACCTTGTGAACAGTGCTGGGCATGTAGTACCAAGGGTATAAAGTGATATATATATTTACAGTTTCATTAAGCAATTCTTGGAATTTAGTTTGTTCGACAAGTCTTCCGCAAGAGATAACGCTTAAAATTGTGCAAAATTTCTTTATTAAGTTTAAATCGATTCCAGTAATTTTTGCAGATACTTCAGCATTGGCAAAGAAACGTCTAGCAGAATTGCCTTCATTTGTCGTTCCATATCCCGGGCGAACTATATTTACGAGCAAACCTAATTCTGCTCTAAATTCATTTTGAATTCTCTTTTTAGTTTGATTAAATATAGCTCTATTCTGCTCACCAGAAACCCTCCAACATTTTAATGGCAATCTGTAAGCAATATGAAGAAGGCATTCAAAAAATTTTAAATGTGCGTGCAAAGTGGATAGACCGCATTTAATCAATTCTTCTTTTACCGGCCTTTCACGAATATGAAGGGAATTCATTTCAGTTGGTTTTGCACCACATATATAGCAAACAGAGCCACTGCTGTTTTTACTTAAAACATTAATAACAGCACCATCTACCATTGTTAACATTAGTTTAAAGCTAACCGTAATATCTAAGTTTTTAATATGGCAACTATATGGCACGAGATTGTAGATTTGGTTTTGAATTTCATTTTCTAATTCACGTATAACGAGAGCTGATTCTCTTATAAACGCATTTTTTATTGGTCTGCAAAATTTAGGAGAGGAACAAACTGTATTCAACCACAGTTCTTGTCCACTCTCTGCATAAGTAATGCGAATAGGTACCAATGCAGATACGAGTAGAAATTCATCAGTGCTTTGAGCATCTGAAAATTTTTGTTTGTAGCGGCTATGACTCGAACTACCATCAAAGCCTCATTTGCTTTCTAATATCAAATGTAATTTTTGTTGCTCAGTTCTTTCAAGTGAACACATTTGAAGTAAGCTCAAGGTTGTGCTATTGAGCAAACTTTGTAGCGGTACTTCAGCTGAAGTTTCTGTTATAGAAATGGGTTGTGGAAGCAAGTTTTCCTTTGCCTTCTTTAAAGCGTAGTAGCTCGGGTAAAAATCGCTGTGTATTGAGTTACCAACTGACCTTAAAATATTGTACTTTTCTTTCGTCAAATCTAACTCAAGAAATAGTGACAACGCTTCCATAACACCTAAGGTCTTTTTTGTTTTGCAGTCATCTTGTTCTCCTCGTTGGCATCTTTCCGCAGCTTTGATTATTTCTTGCGGCGACTTGGTTGAATCCAATTCTTCTACCCTTCGTCTTTTCGTTCGTTCTGAAGACACTTCAAATGGTTTTGAAGGCCTGCCCTTGCTCGTACTTGCAACCTAAATAACGAATGCGAATAAAAGACGACTACAAAATACTGCATTTACTTTCCGAAAAACTGTTTTAATACATACCACAGCTTCTTCTTCTACTTCAAAGTCCGTATCAGGCCATAAGCCGTTATTCGTTTCAAAAGCTGTCCTCATTCGATAACGTTTCTCCCACAACCTCTTGAATTTTAAAAGCAGTAACTCTATTTTTTGTTCATTAATTATAATTTTTTCACCACATCTGTCTTTAATGAAACACGCAATATTGTGAAGTTGTTCGCCTCGTCGCAAATGTTTGGAAGCCAACCACATATCGAAAATTTGCCGAATTTTTACTTTGGATACCACTACAAAATAACCCATAAAAAACGAAAGTGCAAGTCTCTGCACGTAATATTTTGGATTTAGAATATACTTACATACTTGTACCAAAATAATATAAAAAAAATGAGAGAGCCTTTTTTTCCTTTTTTTAATAATTGCTTAAAACACTTTGCACTTCACTTTAACTTTTTTCATAATCGGATGCTTTGCTTCGTGATAACGGTGCATTATAAAGATCACTTGTCAAAACAAATAAATTGGCATTACCAGATCAGAAATATATTGAAAAATAAAATCCCATACTCTTTTTTCCCAAAACACCTGAATTTTATATGAAAAACATCCTCCCACGCTCATATGAAAAAATTCTTTATAATAATCTCATATGTACTATTGTTCAATATGCAGACTTTAACGGCCTCGTGAAGCTACAATGTTTAAAATATTTGCAAAATTCTTTCTGATTTTTCTTAAGTAAAGTTTTAACTTTGATCGTGCATATTTATTTTTCATTTTTAGCATACTTCATATTTTGCATTTTTGGCCGCTGTCGTCCCAGTGTGCGGCGTCAACCATTGGCATATGTGGTGACTTTGCGTTTAATTTAAAAAAATATATATCATTATATCATTTTTAGTTTGTGCGTTGATAAGTGCGGTCGCGATTTTATTTAAGCTCGCCATTAACAAAAAAACAAAAACAAATTGTGTGAATAAATTCAACCAAAAGCAAAAAACAAACTTCTTTTAATACAACAAAGTTGTCTGTGATTTTTTTTTTTCTCTTTTTTCATTATTTTTTTACAACGGCATTATTGTATTGCTACTTTAAAAATAAAACAAAAACAATAGGGGCTAATGAGCCTCTTTAATTTAAGTAATAAAAATGTTGACAATTTTGATTTAAATAAAAATAAAAAAACTGAAAATAATTTGTGAATTATAGCCAGGGACCGTAACAGTTACGACTTTTTTCAAAAAAGTCAAAATATAATAGTTATTTTTTGACTTTTATTCTTTCGGTCAGAAATAAAAGTTAAAATTTGACTTTTATTTTTTCGGTCAAAAATAAAAGTTAAAATTTGACTTTTATTTTTTAAGTCAAAAATAAAAGTTAAAATCTGACTTATATTTTTTCGGTCAAAAATAAAAGTTAAAATTTGACTTTTATTTTTTAAGTCAAAAATAAAAGTTAAAATCTGACTTTTATTTTTTCCGTCAAAAATAAAAGTTAAAATTTGACTTTTATTTTTTAAGTCAAAAATAAAAGTTAAAATTTGACTTTTATTTTTTAAGTCAGAAAAAAATTGACTATGCCATAATAATAACAATGTAATGGAAATATAAGAAAAATAAGATCGATGACAATCAGTGTTGTTGTTTTGGTTATTTCTAACCATTTTGGTAACATTTTTCCTAAGAGAAAAAAAAAGATATTTCTTTCATTGGAATTCTAATAATAGATCTAAAAGCTTTTCAACAACATTTTTAATAGAAGTAAAAGCATTGATTAGGCACAAAATGATACCCTTTTTAAAGTACTTCCTTTTTTACTAAAATTTGGTTACAAAAATTTTAAAGCCGCGGCCCGTTAGTTATACTTTAAGTCCCAACTATAATATGCATAAGCTGGCTTAAGCTAATGTCAAAAAATGAACGAAAAGTGTGTGAAATGCTTAAGCCTCTTATTGAAGACTTTTAGGTGGCTACAATGTACTTAGATGAATCTAGAAACTATTATGCCACAGTTGCACATTTGTTTTATTCGTACTTTTGCAAAATAATACTTTTTTTCTCAATAAATGAAATTTGTTACCAGAAAGGTGTTAAATAAACATATTAAATATTCTTAATACCATTCATATGAACCCTTGATTATGATAGTGGTATAAGTCATATATTTTATGTTTCGATATATTAAGAGTATGTATTTTAAAGGATTAAAAAATATTTTTCTATTATGGAATAAAATGTTTTGACAATTAAATAGTGCCAACAAAAGAGTATTTATTATGATTGTGAAATTTATAACCATTTTTAAAAGGTAGTGTGGTTAACTTTTTTAACATCTGCTTTCAATAAAAACAAAAGTCAAATTTTCACTTTTATTTCTGACTTAAAAAATAAAAGTCAAATCTTAACTTTAATTTTTGACTTAAAAAATAAAAGTCAAATTTTAACTTTAATTTTTGACTTAAAAAATAAAAGTCAAATTTTAACTTATATTTTTTACTTAAAAAACAAAAGTCATATTTTAACTTTTATTTTTGACTTAAAAAATAAAAGTCAAATTTTAACTTATATTTTTTACTTAAAAAATAAAAGTCAAATTTTAACTTTTATTTTTGACTTAAAAAATAAAAGTCAAATTTTAACTTTTATTTTTGACCAAAAAAAATATCGGTCAAAAAATAATTATTATAAAATGACTTTTTGATAAAAGTTAAAAAAATTAAAGTCTTTTAAGTTTATTATTCCTTAGCATAACAGCATCAATATGCTGTATTCAAATATCTGATAGACAAATTATATCCACCTGACTTTTTGATTTTAAATTTTAAAAATAACTGTTATTTTCGGTCCCTGATTATAGCTACGCAAGTTATACGTGCCCAATCTTGTTCGTCGCTTTTGCTAAAACTGATTTTACACGACGTGTGATTGTCATATGACTTGTCAGTTTGATAACCCATATGTAATTTCATGTGTTTGTGAAAATAGGCATTTTACATACGGTTTATAAAATTTGATTTCAAACGTACATGTGTAATTACATCTGACATAACCTATAATATATAATTTTTCCGCCACATAGTTTTGTATTGCCAACCACAGCTGATGCAAAAATGGAAACGTAGTGCTTTTGTCACGCTATTAGTGCTTTTGGTACCACAAAAAACCTAAAATAGCAAAATATCAAGTTGGAATTACAGGATGTCAGATGCTTTGTCACATCAAAATAGAAAACATTCTAAATGTATTGTACACATGGAAAATACACATGTTATGTTTGAAAGGGTTCACACGACGTGTTTAGAATATACACATGGAAAAGTGACAAGTCATATGACAAATACACGTCGTTTAAAACCACTTTAAAGGTGTGTTTACATTGAGTGTACAAGTCATATGGAATGTCAAATTTTCCATATGTAAAACTATACATATAGTGTAAACCTCTTGAAACATAACATATGTTATTTACCTATGTGCAATAACATGTGTTAGTTTTTTATTTAAAGCACGCTCTATTTGATGTGTAAAACTATATGACAACAGCTGTTTTCAGTGATGTTCACTTTTATTTTTAAAAATTCCGCTCATACATTTTTATCATGAATTTAAGAAGTTTAAAATTAACAATATCTTTATTCTAACTTTTGTTAGTAACTTAATGTTCGAAGATTTATATCGATACCTCATAGGTGATATTAATAATAAAGTTATGTAATCTAATATAGATACATATATTATATATTTGCAAGTTGGATTATTTGTACGTCAATCACGGCCAAATTGAATTTAATGATATTTAAAACATAGACAGATCTTTATTTTTTGTGGGTCCATTTGGATATGTCTGTATTCAGAACTAGGGTATAAGGGACATTTCTATTTTGAATTGAATTTAATGATATTTAAAACATAGACAGATCTTTATTTTTTGTGGGTCCATTGGGATATGTCTGTATTCAAAACTAGGGTATAATGGACAGTTTTATACGAATGACTCAATTTTAATAGAAGTTGAGAACACAATTTCATAAATGTATAGTGATGAAAGGCAAGGAGTGCTTATATACATATATTACCGGTACTAAGAAAAACTGAATTAAATTAAAATTTTACTTTACTATAGTGTATTATTTTTCAAATCTTTTTTAAGACGGTAACTGTGTAAACTGTAATATTACCTAATTAACAACTTTGGACTGTAGGACAAAAAATGCTATTGAGGTATTGTGGGTATCGAAACTGCTGCAAATCACTTAAATGAGCCGTTGCTTTTGAAAATGAGAGAACTCCATTTTGCGAAAAAAAAATGAATAAAACCTAAATGTTATTACAAATTAACAAAATTTTATGTTTTTAATCCATGTTGAATAGTTCTATTTTTTATATTGCAATATATTAAGAAGCATTATCAGAATTTAGCAATCATACTACAACTATGGTGAAAAATCTACGCTATGTAACCTAGGAAATATAAGTATTGTAATTTCTTACTTTCTTTTTCCACTTTAAAATTAAATTAATTTTTTTTTTTGGTTTTTTGTTTTGCTGTACCAAAGAAGAATGAAATGATATTGAAATAAAATATGTATATATGTAAGTAAATAAACTATTAAATTTTTTGGTATTATAATTACATTCCTGTAAAAGAAACTCAACGTTTTCATCAAACATTGCCTTTGAAAATGAGACAACTACATTGGCGCATACAAAAACCTTATTAAACTTACATGCAATAAGACCACAAAATAATCAGGTATGTGATAAGATTCGATAGATTTTAAACGTAAATCGAATACTGAAATCGAGAACTGTGTGATAAGTTTCGATCGATTTCATTTTTCATTTTAGTTTCGATTCCGTTGCATCTCTTAGGAAAATATAACTTTGAAAAAATATAACTCTGTATTCATACGACTTTGTTATGCACAAAAAGTCAAATTGAAAAAAAACAAAGAATTCAATTTCACAAAAGTTTAAACATTTAAATTTTCGAGATGGCTTTTATAATTGCATCTTCTCTAATTTTGTTGGAAGAAGAAAATAGAACGGAAGATATAAAACGAAAACAAATGAGGGATAAGTCAGATCCATTAAGTTTACCGGATGATATGTAAGTTTATTTTTTACCTGTTTTGACATTAAAATTAATACCTGCCTCCAGATTTTTTCAGTGTTTTAGATTAAATAAGGAAGGATTTATAATGGTTCTAAATAAAGTGGGGAATTCTTGGAAAAATACTTCCATACCACTCGTTATACAATTAGCAAGTACTCTACGATTTTTGGCAGAAGGGGGCTTCCAAAGATCTGTTGGTAATGACGTCAATATTGCAATGCACCGTACCACAGTTTCCAAGTCCTTAACAAAAATGTTAAACTGCCTAGAGAGAAAAATATGTCCCGACCAAATTCAACTAGAATCCAACGAAAATGAAATCAGGAAATCCAAGCAATTCTTTTTCGAGAAATATGGAATACCAGGAGTTATAGGATGCGTAGATGGTACCCATATTGCAGTAAAAAGTGTGAAGAATTAAGAACACCTTTACTTTAATAGAAAGGGATTCTACAGTATTAATGCTATGATTGTGAGTTTTTTAAATAAGAATAAATATAAAAATACTTTGTAAACTATTTATATTTTAGATTTGTGATTATAAAATGAACGTTAAAGCCAGGCTTGAGCCTGGTCTAGTTGCTTACATTTTTATTTTCTTGTTTTGATTTGATTTCAATTTTTTTCTTTTCACACAAGACAAACAATGTGATTTTAAAATGAACTCAAACTGGTATTAACGATTTTCATCACACTACAAAACGATTACTTTTTAAAGGAACAAAATGGAAAATGAAATCGATATTATGAAAACGAAAAAGTAACCACATCACACATTTTCACTCGATTTTATGTCGAAATCGATTTTTATCACATACCTGAATAAGTTTATTACTGCTTGTGATTTTTTAACGCCATTCAAAGGCAAATCATTAAATAAAATAAAATGGAGTTCTTTCTTTCATTTTCAAAAGCAACGGCTTTTTAAAGAAATTTAATTCTTTTCTATTGTCATAAGAATTAGGATAAACAATATTTTATTCCTAATGAAAAAGAGCGAAAATAAATTGACATTAACATTAACAAAATTATTCATTTAATTGTTGCTGATATAGTTCAAATGATATTAATTAATACTTATTGTATTATTTATTATAATTATTTTTTGTTTTTATATAATTTCTCTCTTACAAATTGATTTCTGTACTGTTGTAGAAGCTCCCAAATGATAACACAAAATGGTAGTTCTTTGCATACTTGACATCACTAGCGGGTTTCTAATAAAATGAAATGGTGGCAAAAATATGCAAAATTGGCTAATAACTTATTCCAGCAAGACCCAATAAAGCTAATATTATTAGTTTTATTATATAGACTAATAACTTAAAAAATAATCCATCAAAACCACCCTTTGAAGACCAGCTGTATTTAATATTTGATTTTTGTTTTCAATAACAGGAGGTTATGTCATATGTACGTAACATATGTACGTTTAAACACAAAAATTTTAAACCATATGTAAAACACTGATTTTGACATACAAATGAAATTCCATATGGATAGCAATATTGACAGTACATATGACTTGTACAGTCAATGTAAACACACCTTAAGCGATGACAATAAAATAACTTCAAACAAGTCGCCTTCTGAACACAGTGTTACCAAAACTAATATGGATAGTGTGGAAAAACCTAAGACGCAAGTGGGAATGTATTGAAAAGAGGTCGAAGCCCTAAATCTTCGCAGCTTGTACCAATGTCTAAAGTACATAAATATAAGAACTCTAACGGAATAAGTTCCCACAATCGTTTTGCTCTCTTAGATAGCGAAACAATTCAACCTAAAACGGCACCCAGGTCGTACAAACCACCTCCAATTTATTTAAGAGAGAAAAACTCGAGCGACTTAATAAAGAAGTTAATTTCAGTTATTGGTAAGAACTCATTTTATGTTATTCCCATCAAGCGTGGCAACATTGATGAAAAAAAATACAATTTATTGATGAAAACAGTTATCGTAAAGCAGTAAACAAGTTTGAAAGCTGCAAAAAGAATTTTTATACCTATCAGCTGAAGAGTAGTAAAGGTCTACAGGTAGTAATTAAAGGTGTAGATTCGTACGTTGATCCAGCTGAAATAAAAGATGGCCTTCAAAAAGCGGGATTTAAGGTTAAAAGTGTAGATAATCTCCGTAATCGAGAACGTGTCCCACAATAACTATTTCGCGTTGAACTGGAACCTGGAGATATCAGATTGAAGAAGAACGAAACGCACGCATAAGCGACCAGGACCTGTCCAGTATCTAAATTGTCAAGATTATGGTCATACTAGGGCTTACTGTAAGTTGCCTCCGGTTTGCGTTGTATGTGGCGAGCTACATTGTTCCGCCCAATCCGACAAAGCAAGGGATGACTCAAAAGTTAAAAAATGTAGCAATTGCGGTAGAAACCACACTGCTAACTACAGAGGCTATCCAGTCTTTTCTATGGTAAGGAAAACCACTCAAAAATTAAATACTCCTGCTAAGCACCCACAATATCGAGCAAATGCTCATTATCCTCAGTTAGCCCAACCAACAACCCAACATGTTTCATACGCGGATATGTTACAAACCAATCATGTTTCAGTACATAAAGCGACACCGACAAATAATTCTACTCCAAATTTGCACCCAGAACCTAAATAACAACCATCATCTGGTAACTATAATCGTCTCGAAGCAAGCATCGAGACATTAGTGCATTCGTTAAACAGTTTTATGAGCTCTATGAGCAGCATGATGTAAGAAATGGTACGCATGCAATTTATGATGTTGCAGGCGGTACTAAACAAACCATGAACTGTTTAAAAATATGTTTCTGGAACGCAAACGGCTTACGCCAACATAAAAATGAACTCGAATACTTCCTCAAGAACCAACAAATTGATGTCATGCTGATTTCTGAGACACACTTAACAACAAATAGCTTTTTTAAAATCAATGGTTATATTTTATATGATACTAAGGACCCCCGTGGAAGAGCATGTGGAGGTTCGGCAATACTTATTAAAGCCCGAATCAAACATTATTTACTGCGTGATTTTTGTGATGCTTACCTTCAAGCAACAAATATCTATCTTGAAGAATTTAATCAAAGCTTAGTTATTTCTTCGATTTATTCACCTCCTAGATTTCAAATATCGGAAAGTCAGTATAGTGACTTCTAAAAATCACTAGGTCCCTGTTTCATAGCATCAGGCGACTACAACGCTAAACATACGTTTTGGTGATCACGCCTAATATCTCCAAAAGGTCGTGTTTTGTTTTTTCAAAAATGCGTTTGAATGTGATATCGAGTGAACAACCCACCTATTGGCCTACTGATCGACAAAAATACCTGATGTTATTGATTTTGTCGTGATTAAGGGTATTCCGAGAGATATGATTAAAGCTGAAGCGTCACTTGAATTATCCTCAGATCATTCACCCACTGTCGTCTATATATGGGACAAACAAAACATCATATCACCAACGACTACCACAAACATTAATTGGTTGAAATATAGAAAGTATCTTAGTTCTCATTGTTCGGAAAACATCCCGCTAAGAACACCTGAATATGTAGAGCGGAGTCTTATTGATTTTGACCAAAACCTCAAATCAGCTGCCCAACATTCAACAACAACCCGACGACTAGCTAGATACAATCAAATTTATTCTGCAGATATCGAACGGCTCTTATTGATTTTGACCAAAACCTCAAATCAGATGCCCAACATTCAACAACAACCCGACGACTAGCTAGATACAATCAAATTTATTCTGCAGATATCGAACGGCTCTTGGCTGAAAAAAGAAAAATTCGTAGAGAATGGCAATCACAGAGATCTCCTCAACTCAAAAGCAGACTTAAAGAATGCACCAACCGGCTAAGAGACATGCTGGAATCTCGAAGAGTAGCATCCCTGAATAACTATTTGGGAGACCTAGACGCAACTCCTCAATCAGATTATTCATTATATCGTGCTTGTAGAAACCTTAAAAGGCCAGTCTTACGTAAGCCTCCCTTGCGAACTACATCTGGAGGCTGGGAAAGGAGTGACACCGAAAAAGGCAATTTATTTGCTGTACATTTGAAAAGGGTTTTTACCCTTGAGTTGCCAATTATCGAGGCTAGTGCTGCAGTACCGATAAGATTTGAATTTGGTGATATTAAAAAGGCAATAACGGATTTAAACACCCTGGCGTTGATAAAACCAGTAACAAGATGTTATTTGAGTTGCCCCATATAGCTCGCAGAAGTTCTTTTTATTTTTAATGCCATTTTACGTCTTGAGTACTTCCCCACAGAGTGGAAGGTGTCCTTGGTTACCATGATTCCTAAACCAGGAAAAGACCACACAAAAATTGAATCATACAGACATATAAGCCTTTTATCAAATATGTCGAAGCTGTTTGAAAGGATGTTAATAACTAAGCTTAACCCTATTCTAAGCGACAAAGGTTGTATTCCAAACCATCAATTCGGCTTCAGGAAAAAACATAGTACGAGAAAATACTGCTCTGAGCTTTTTATCGACGTTTCTCAAGCATTCGATAAGGTATGGCATGCAGGCCTAATATATAAGCTAAAACTGAATTTGCCCGTAAACCTATATAAGATGCTAGATAGTTATTTAACCGAACGAAAGTTTATTGTGAAAGAAGGAGATTTTTTGAGCTCACCCCAGCCAATCGAAGCCGGAGTTCCCCAAGATAGTATATTGTACACTTATTATATACATACATGCCAACTAGTAACCGAGTTCACACATCGACATTTGCTGACGACACAGCTTTTTTGAGCATTCACGAAAGACCCGAAGTAGCATCACGATATTTACAAGACCACATATCCAATTTAGAAAATTGGTTGAAGATATTGAGAATAAAAAGTGCGTAGAGAATCTTGCCCCCCTATACGGATAAATAACCAAACGACGTCAGATATCTCGGCATACATCTTGACCACCGCCTTACAAGGAAACGCCACATAGAAACAAAGTTAACACAAATGAAGTTGAAAGCAGTCCAACGAAACTGGCTTATTGGCAGAAATTCTACTCTAGCTTTAGATAGCAAACATTTATTATACAAGTCAATTCTAAAACCAATATGGTGTTATGGCACTCAATTATGGGCACCGCCTCAGCTAGCAACGTAGAAAAAATTTAATAGCGCCAAAATAAGATTCTTCGTATAATTACATCTGCTCCTTGGTATATAAAAAACTCGAACATTCATAAAGATCTAAACGTGCCATCAGTTAAGTCGGAAATAGCGATACTTGCCATAAGGTATTTAAAGAAGCTTGAAACTCATCCGAATACACTGGCCCGTAACATACTAAATGAACCTGGTTACATTCGACTAAGAAGGAGGGAAACTGCTTCTCTCATCCGTACATCAGAGGGATAACCCGCAAATTACAGTAACCGTGAAACATACATTTTTTTTTGTCCAGCATTGGTTGGACTTAACAAGTATATTTTTAGACTTAAGATATGAGTAATTATTGATAGTTCAATTATATTGAAGACACAATAAATAAAAAATTAGCTGATAGCCCTGGTAGCTAGTGCTGTTTTTTATATATTAGTCTTGTATTTATATAAGTTTAATATAATGTAATAATAATAATAATAATAAAAAATTGCGAAAAAAAATTATATCATGGTTTCTTCTTGAATCTGTTTAATTTCGACTGATTACAGAAGTGTTAATTTATCCATTAAAACAAATCCAGAGCCTGCAACTTTTAAGATACTCTAATGAAATTTGTTGTAGTCTTTTTTTGGCCCACATATGCAAAAATTGACAAAAATCGGTTTACGACCAGGGCTGCCATAAGTGCCAATTTTTAGCATTTTGCCGATTTTTACACTAAAAAATCACAAAATGCCGATTGCCGATTTTTGGTAAAAAAAAATGCAGATTTTATCAAATCAATTGATTTAGGAATTTAAGCTAAAAATTTAATATTAAAATCTGAAATTCACAATATTATTAATAACTGCGTAAATTTTTATATAGAAATGCGCACGGAAACGTTTGATTTTGAAACTAACTTTAAATCACTAAGTTTATTCCATCCATATGTCATAATGAATAACAAAATTAAATCCATTTTAATCCTTAAGGATTTTTCCGAATTTTTTAGATGAAAATGAAAAACAAGCGTTAGATTCGGAGTACCGAGAATTGCATTTTCTAGAATTTGAAGAAATATTTACAAAGTATGAAACTAATTTCTGTAATTTTTGGCAAAGAATTGCTTAAATAAAGCGAGGTCCACCAACGCTCTTCTAATTTGAACAGAATATGTGAAACAAATTATGATTCTACCACATTCATGCGCAAATGTGAGATAAATATCAAAAATTTCGATGTTTCTTAGAAAATAATATTTTCTATGACGGACATGGCTGTCTAGAAAATGTGCATTCCGCTCCTGCTGGTGTCTATTAATTTAAACTTAATAAATATTAAACTTATAAATATATTATCATATTAAATACGATTTAGCAATAATGTAAAATCCTGAAATGTATTTCTTACTATATACGAAACATATATGTAAGGCAAACTAACGAAAAATACCTTATCTTACCAGGGTAAAATTTTCAGTACGGCGCAAAACAACATTATATGTTTCTGCTGCACCAAATGATATTTTGAGATCAACTACAAAATAGATATTATCCATTATTTAACATATTTAATTACGCAGTCTTAACAACTAATTTATTGTCCAACTTTAACCTCGACTATATCAAAACTATACTTATGAACTGAAAACTTCAAAACGACATAACTTCGTTAATTTCTCAGATTTGTACCTGATTTTTTGCGTTCTGTCCAGACTTTTGTACTTTATCAAAAATCATCGATAACTCATTTTTGACCCGTGGCAAGATAAGGTCCCTTTTTGTTAGCTGGCGTCATATATTTAGCTTGTAAAATTAAATTGAATTATTTTATCATCTATGTTTTTAAAAAAATATAGTGTTTTTTTTTTGTATTTATGTTTATAAAATCTATAAAACTATTAGAATTTTTTATTATGTTTGTTTGTTTGTTCATTAAGAAAAATCAAATAAAACCCCAACAAATACTTAGTTTTATTTATGCCAATTTTCAAATCTGAAGTGCCGAAAATGCCGATTTTTTCCCAAAAAGTACAGACTTTTCATCAAAAACTTCTGCCAGCCCTGTTTAGGACTTATAAAATTTGTGTACTTACTTTTTGTGTCATATGTTGATTCCATACTATTTTCTGGTTTATGTTCTCCATCTGCTTTTGATGGTATCGCAGAAGCTGATGTAGAAGATTTTAGTAGTGAACCAATTAAAGGTGGTGGTGGAGGAGCTACATCTTTTCCTGTCGTTTTAATGCTAGCAAGGATTTGAGATAAGTTTGAAGGTATAGATATATTAGCTAGTACTTTTGAAGTAGACGCGGTTGCTGAACCAAATGTCTAAAAAGAAATTAAAGATATTTTAATAGATATTAATTTTATTATTTTTGCAAATTAAAAAAAATTAAAATTACTTACCGAAGGTTCACCCGTTAAAAGACCAGCTATTTCCATTTCTTGGGCTGCAATCTGTCTATTAATTTCTTCCATTTTGCGTTTCAATTCATCTTCAGCTACTTGTGTTTGATCCATATTGCTAGGCATCTTAACAGGCAATAATGGCAAATCATCATCAGAACTTCCTCCGGGTGAATATGGCTCATCGGCGTCGTTATCATTTAATTTGGTTAAAGGTGCTGCCACGACTGCTTGATTAGGAAAATATCGTATGTTAATTTTTATATATTAGATTATTAGTAATTACAAAGTTATTTTTTACTTTTTTGTGCTTTTGCTGTTATAGGTGCTTTTATAATGGCATCTATGTCAATTTCACCCGATTTGTGGGGAGCAATGGACTGACGACGCTTTTTGGATTTGGGACTACCAGGCGGTGTAAAGACATCCATATCGTTAGAGCGGTTTGATAGCTAAATGTGTCAAAAATCGACAACTTTTAAGAATACTTTATAAAAATACATAAATCCAAGATAAGCTTACTTTGTTTAATATTGATGAAGTGCTTGCCCCTCCTAAGACCGATTGAGATGAATTTGGTATAGTACGCTTGCTAACAATTACACGCACTATGATGCCAATTAAAACATCTGGCCTATAAGGATCATCATAGAAATCAACCGGTTCAATTGGCTGAAGCAATGTGGGAACATTCTTTCCAGAACCTAGTGGATAAATGTAAAAATCTTTAATCTGAGAAGATGTGCTTTTAATGACACCTAAACGATTTCGATTATCTAAATACTCATAGAGTATTTTGTATGCAACAGTTTCAGTTTCACTGGCCGGTATTAAACGTATGACAACTATTTCCTTATTTGGGCTCTTTTTGATCTTCGAAATATAATCCCACACAGTTTCGGGACCTATACGACCTACAACGTCCAGCTCTTTGGGCAATAGTTTTGCCAAGCCAGTTGAATTGCCTTCGATCGGTTGAAGGGAAAGTTGAAATGAAGTCACATCTACCATATTTATATTTCCAGTCCATAATGATATGATGGTGTACTGCAGATCACCAGAAAAGGAAGAAGGACTTGAGCAAGCAATAAAACGCGAATAGGGATCATGAGGTGGTGTAGGTATTGAAACGGTACTAGTAGGCTCCTGATCACTCTCTGTTGAACCCAAATTGGATGATATATCTACAACTATTGCCGAATCAGCACTGCTACTACAAGTGGATACAGTAGATGTTGCAGGTTGAACAGGCTGTGGTGTGACAACAGTTTTTCGTTGACTTTCACTTTCCTTTTCTTTTTCCCTATCCGAAATAAGATTTGCAGCTTCCTCCACAGTTTTAGTAGATTCCAGTATCTGATCAATTAAATTATATGTTTCCATTGGATTAATAAGAGCCTTTTGTTGTTCGTGTAATTTTTTAGTGGATTGCCTTGATTGTGAAATTGTGGATTTCTTTATTTCAGAAAAAATTGATGATTTTTTATCAGTTCCGCCGGTGTGATGCTCTCGTTCGGTGCGGTCTTTATTACGTTCTTTATCTGTTCGAATACGCTCATCACGTTCACGTTTTTCGTCTTTATGGCTACTCCTATGACGTTTTTCACCCTTTTCACGACTTCGACTACGTGAACGGCTGTGACTTCTTTTGCGCGAACGAATTTTATCATGGTGCCGATCTTTGCTTTTGTGGCGTTTTTCACGCTCTCGATCACGAACTCTTGCTTTTTCTTTATCTTTATCTTTATCTTTCTCCTTATCTTTATCCTTCTCCTTTTCTTTTTCCCGGTCTCTCTCCTTTTCTTTAGACTGCGTGCTTTTCACTCGTGTTTTATCTTCATCAATCAAAGAATATGATGTTTCTGACAGCATACTATGTGAATGTGATAAATATGTGGTGTCGACATCAGACCAATGTGTTTGGGATTCCTTGCGGACTAAAGAACTAGCTTCAGGTAGATCTGACTTGTTTATCGCTGATACAACATCTTCAACTGGTATCGTAATATCAACATTGACGTAGTCTGATGATTTTCCCTCAATAACTTCTTCGCCCTTATGTGTCTTAAGAACGTAATTTTTTGCACAAGCTAGCAAATCGAGTTCAGATTTTTTTATCATTTCTAATTGATGCTTATTTGCCTGTTCTCTCCATTGAGCCAATTCTTGACTTGCCATTTCTTCGGGTGACATACGTACTAGCTGTTTTGGTTCAATTAACTTTCCACAAATCTTTGCAAACAAGGTATGATTTTTGCGATCCTTAATATTAAAAACTAACGAACGATATTTAGCTTTATACTTAATACCCGTGTCTCGATTAAAATAATTGTACATTTCAAGCTCTGTGGACTTAGCAAATTCTTCTATTTCCTCTTCTGTCAACTTGGGAACATCATTAATTTTGGGAGTTTCTTCTTTTTCTTCTGTTGTCGTTGAGGAAATTGAACTTGTTTCCTCCTTTATACGCAATAAAAGTTGCTCCTTAAGAGTCCTTCGCACTACCAGACGTATAGGTTCTCCATCATTACTAGAGTTCTTACCACTACTTTCTGTACTTGTTTGGCGTTTGGTAGCCGATGTTTTGTCTTTAGTCGCAGACTTGGATTCTTCTGGTGTTTTGGGAACCTTATCAGGTTTAATACCCACATTCTGCGGATACTTATGTAATTGTTTTGGTGTACTTGGTCGAGGGCTGGCAGGATTAGAATTCGTACTCTTTAAATAATCTGTTATATTTTTATGTGTTTTCGTCGGTATTTGTGGGGATTGTCCTTGAGATGGTGAGCTGGCAACACTTGAATCCATCTTATTTGTCGCAGCACTTCCCGCTAAAGAAAACATTTTTAAAGGAGGAGGACTGGAAGTGGCCGGTTTTAACATTGTTGGGGAAGAAGAATTTTGTGTACGAAGCTTTTGTTTTTTCTAAAAAAAATATATCATATAATTTCAAATTTCAGCTACAGTTTAATTTTAAGCCAACTAAACCTTTTCTATCTGACGGTACTAATTAGTAATTGTGAGAGTTTTTAGTTATGAAATTAAGAAATTTTATTGTATATTTATATTTTTTCAAAATGTATGTTTTAGAAAATTGTACCTGTTCTGAAGGCCACCGAATTGGTGTCTGGGCACTACATCCTGTTTTGGACAGGAAAATTCTAAGGGTCGTTTTAGGTGTGATCAATGGCCATTAAGGCAAGAACCATTAGATTAGTTATCGGTACATCAGATTTCTATAGAATGTGCGAGGACGAAGAGGAATTGGAAACTGTAGAGCTTAGATGGCTTGGGGAAAGATTTCACGACGGGATAAACGACATTGCTCGGTGTAAACTAGAATGGAAGATGTCGTCGCTTTCATCAACTTGAATAGCCCGAAACCACGCCATTAAACAACTTTATTTTTTTAATATGTACATATTAGTTTTTATTCTCATTTTTATATATCCTTCGGCAGTATAACTCTATATCATTAAATAGCCGGATAAATAAAAAATTAATTAAATGGCTATTTAGTCACCAGAGGCGCTGCAAAACTGTTCTAAAAACGTGCAATTGCATAGTTGTAAAAATTAAGCTTTTTTATTCCTTTATTTCACTACTCTTATCTTATCCACTCTATCCATTTCCCAAAGAAACACAATTAGTTGGAAGGCATCCTTGCCTGAGTGTGTAGGATTTCACAATGAAATAAATTAATAAAAGCGCTTAAAAATTCGGAGTTGGAGCCGATAAGAGGATCTTAGTTAGGTCTTGTTTAAGCTAGGAAGATGCAAAAATTAAGTCAAGCGATCTCTGGATACCTTCCGACCTACAATTTACCTATCGCATATGAGGTGGGGAGATTAGTCTCTAAACGAACTGCGGTTTTTATTGGGCGGACAAGTCTGACAAGAACACCTCGCAAAGGGAACACGGTTTAATCTGTAAAGACAATAGGTCCTGAGTACTTACTCTGAGTAGAAATTATGACAACGTGGCTAAACAAGCATTTACATGGCAAGCTGGCAGAGCACGCACTACATGGCGACGCTCCACAGAATTGGAAATAAACATCCTAGGCACAACTGATCGCCAGCGAAGCCGCCGGGTTATTGGCGTCCTATGCTCCAAAAGGAGTTAGAGCAGCTCATATATTTATTGAAAAATCAGACATGGCATTTCAACTGTTGCACGAAAACAACTTATTGCGTAAATTAAAGGCATCATTGCGAGGAAACACAATTATTGTCAGCGTGGGCAGAAGATCATATATTCACTACCAGATTTTCTAAGCGAAGTCAGCAAGAAATCTCTTAATAAAATCGTACCTACATATCTTTGCGATTTCGTACCTACATATTGTTGCGATTTCGTACCTGCATAGCGATACGATTTCATACATACATGTTCGGTTCCGAAACCGAAAGATTTTGTTGAACTCTTACGAACTCTTTAAGAAATCGGATCATTTGGGTTCTCACAAACCTCACCACCTACAAAATATAATAATAAACAAATTTGATGATTACAATTGAAACAACCTAGCAGATGGTACAAAGAATGCTGAAGAATGATGTAGCAATATTCTGCTAGCATCTAATTTTTCTTTATCTCTTTATAATAACATAACATAAGCCTGAAAAACTGATAATTAATTATTCATTTGTGTATTTTTTTTAACTTTGAATCCATATTTAACGTTTAAGGGCCAAATTGATAAAAATTAGTTTTATTTATAAAAGGGTTTATTAAACAAATTATCATGCAAAATTTGTTTAATAATCATTTTATAAACGAAAAATATTTTTCATGAATAGGTATGACCAGAGTACCGAAATGTACACTCACTGTTCATTTATGTATGAATATGTACATTTTATTTTTTAGCTGTTTCTTATCATACATGTGTGAGAGACTACAGAAATTTTTTTGTGTTTACATTTATGAATGCGAAAATTTATTTTTTTTTCTTTCTGTATAAAAGTGAATAAATGACAACATATTTTGTTTTTCATATTTGAGTGCTCATATTTGAGTATATACATATTTGAGTATATACAATTGTAAAATTGTATTTTGAGTTAATATGTACAGTGGATCAATAAAGTTTAGGCACAACATGATTTTCAAAAGTGTTTCGCCACTAACTTTTCATCTGCATAACTTTATTAAATAATTTTCATGCTGTTTTCAAGATTGATAGGTTTATTGACCATTTACACGAAAAATAATTCATATCTTATTATTTCTAATATACAATGGCTTTTAAACTAAAAAATAAGGTAAGTCTATGTAAAAAAAGTTTAGGCACACATGTGAAAATGTTCGGTATATTCGTGGTTTTTGCATGTCTAGTATTTGGTCGAACCTCCTTTAGCTTGGATAATTGCTTCTAAACGTCTACTCATACTTCTTACCAAGTTAGATGTTTCTTCAGGAGTATTTTTTTCCCATTCTAAGCAAAGTGGCGCTTTAAGTGATTCTTTGGATGTAATGTATTTTTTTCTCCAGTAAGTGCCAAATTTGCTCTATAGGATTCGTGTCTGGCGATTGCGGAGGGGTTTTTAACTGTTTGCAGTGGTATATAAGCCATTCCTGCACAAGATATGAAGAATGTTTTGGGTCATTATCTTGTTGGAACAAGAATTTCCCATTTAAGCCCAGCTTCGCAACACTTGGAGATAAGTTTTCTTTTAAAATATTTAAATAAGAGTGCTTGTCAATTTTGTCATCTATAAAGACAAGATTTCCCCCTCTAGATGCCGCCATACATCCCCAAACCATAACATTACCACCACCGTGCTTCACAGTCTTAATAATATTATTTTCTTGAAGCTCTTTGTTTGCTTTTCGCCAAATTTTTGTGGACCATCTGAACCAAAAATGTTAAATTTCGATTCATCGCTAAATATCACACTGTTCCAGAAGGCTTCAGGCTGATTAATGTGGAGTTTTGGAAACTCTAACCGCTTTTTTTCATAATGTTTTATGATGTTTCTTACACTGGTATAGGGCCTCTGTACAATAACACCAATTTCGCGATAGGATTTTCCATGTGCATGAAGATTTATAATAATTTTACGGACATCTACGGAAATTTCTGAACGATTGCTTATTTTCCTGTTTTCGTCGCGAATTAAATACCAAGAATATTTTTTTACATTTAAAACTCTCGCCTACTGAGGATTTAACATGTGCATAAACATGAATTAAAATAAAAAAGTGGAAATTTACCGTTATACAACAGTTTAAATGCAGTTTGTGCCTAAACTTTTTTTACATAGACATAGCTTGTTTTTTAGTTTTAAAGCGTTGTATATTAGAAATAATAAGATATAAATTATTTTTTGTTATAAATGGTCAATATAACTATCAATCTTTATAACGATATCAAAATTATTTTATTAGGTGAACCAGATGCAAAGTTATTGACAGAACACTCTTGAAAATCATGGTGTGCCTAAACTTTATTGATCCACTGTATGTATGTTGCATGTGTTTTTAAATAACACGAAAAATAAAATTTAGAATACACTTTCTTTTTCCCTTTTACATGTAAGTACCTAAATATGTTAAATAAGTTGATATGTACTTACATGTGCGATCGTAGGCAAACAAATCTTTCATGTTCATTTATGATAAATTTTTAACGTTCATAAATGTACATATACATTTATGACAAAGAACATTAATGACAACAAGCTAATATACCACTTAACATGTATGTATGTTACAAAAAACAAACAGGTACACGCATACATGTATGAACATTTTTTGTTGTTCGTTTATGTGTATGCAAAATAAATATAGAATTTTAGATTTCTCATTTACGAAAAATATCTCATGAATATTGATTTTTGAATGTTCATAAATGAAAAATTTTGAACCCTGGGTATGACCATAGATAAAACATAGATAGCCAACTAAAATGTCAAAAAACTAACTCTTTTGTCAAATAACCTAAGTCTAAGAATGTATTGGTAGACAAATTTGTATAAGTGTTTGTTTTTAAAAATATTTTCCCACAGCAACTAAAGTGCACATACATATGTATAAAATGTTTTGTAAAAAATAATATTATTTTACAATCAATGTTGTTTTTAAATAAGAACATGAGTTTTGAATTTTTGCTGAAATATTTATGTGCAAAAAACGATAGATTAAAGACTAATTTTTATTATTTTTTATTCCGTATTGAAAATTTTCATCCGCTAAAAGACAAAAATATACAATACTGTGAAGAAAACAATTTCACTTTACAAATGTCAACAAAATTAAATTAATTTTTTGTTAATAACTTGAAAATACTTTAAATTGTGAATGAATTTCGAGTGAAAATATTGTGAATTATTTACGTATTTAGAAAGTGCAACGATATATCGCGTAATAGTGTCTTAATGTGAGAAAAATTTTACACCCCTATCTGTGTGGAATTCACGCCGTGCGAAGACATTTATAGCCACGTTTTTGACATTTGATATAATATTATGAAAGTACCTAATAAGTCTGTTGGTGATAACTTTAAAATATATTCATATGTATGTATATTACAACAAGGTATTGACCATAGATTACATAGATGGCCAACTCTCCAAATGTCAAAAACGTGGCCACAAATGTCTTCACACATATGGGTACGGTGTGAATTCAACACACTTAGGGGAGTAAAATTTTTATTCACATTTACGCGATATTCCATAGCACTTTCCAAATATTTAAATATTTTTGAATTTTTGCACAAAAAAATATTTAACAATTTATTGTATTCTAAATTAACAATTTGTATTAAAAAATCAAAATAAATTTAATTTTTGTTTGGTGAAATTTATTTCTACAGTATTATATTTTTTTGTCTCTTAGGGGATAAAAATTTTCAAATCAATATAATAAATATATAAAATTAGCATTCAATCTAACGTTTTCGCAGATACAGTGATGGACTTAAGTATAGGCACAAGCTGCACATTTGACATTATTAACATGAAATGTTTATTTTTAGAACATAAAATGGTTCTAACAGAGCTTCATAAACAAATATTTTAAAAAGTCGAACAGATAGATAGATAGAATAGAACATAGATAGAATAATAACAAAAAAAAAAAAAAAATTTAATAATCTTAATTTTTTATTGGACAAAAGTCAATGTCAATGTTAACGGAAATAAAATACCATTTTAAATTCGCCAATGTTACAATAATTTATTTTTCGACAGACTGGAATGTACCGATATTATTTTCAACTTATATCAGTTGGTAATTAGTTTGAAAAACTTGTTAAAATAAAATAATTCTTAGTTTTTTTCTAACAATGTGTCCCAAATTAAATGAAACTACAGAATCACAGCGAAAAGTAATTCTCCATCGACATAACCAAGGCAAATCTTTTGCTGAGATTGGCGAATTCACAGGTCGCAGCCATTTTACCATTTTGACAATTATTAATCATTTTAAAGGCAGAATTAACTTTAAAAGTGCTAAACGCTGTGATCGTCCAAGAAAATTAACTGAGAGAGAACGTGTCCAAATAACACGGAAAGTTAAATTTGATCCGAAAACAACATGTACACAGCTGGCAGCAGACGATAAGAAAAATTTTGGTAAATAAAATATTTTCAAGGCTGATGGACATTCTCGGGTATGGCAAAAGCCCAACATTGCATATGCTGAAAAAAAATCTTACCACAACAGTAAAGTATGGTGGAGAAAGAGTTATGGTCTGGGGCTACATGTCTGCTGCGGGTGTCGGAGAACTCCTCTTTGTTTATGAAATAATGGACAAGACTGTTTCCTAAATAATTAGGTTTATCATAGTCATTTACATTCTAACATGACAATGACCCCAAACATTCTGCTCACGAAGTCAAGATGTGGCTTGCGTATAACACATGTACTGCCACGTCCTCCGCAGTCCTCAGCCTTAAACCCCATTGAGCATTTGTGGGAGGAGCTAAATCGAAGAAGCGAAAACGCAATATTTTAAATAAATGTGTGCTTAAAACAGCATTAACGGAAGAAATGCTTAAAATTTATGAAAATTTTACAAAAAAAATTAGTACACTCTGTGCCAAATAGACTTACAAGCGGTTATTAAGCTGAACGGACTGCCAACAAAATATTAATTCAAGTTTGTCACGAATTTTTATTCCGGTAACTAAGAATGTGCCTATACTTTTGTCCCCCAGAAAACGATGTTTTTTAAATCTTTTCCGTTATGATTCTATCAGCGAATGAAATCTATTCGAGTTTTTTCGTTATTTTTTATATGAAGCTCTGTTATAACCACTATATGTTCTTAAAATAAATATTTGATGTTTATAAATGGGGAAAAAATTACATTTTTATTTTTTTTATTTTGCAGCTTGTGTGTATACTTTAGTCCTTCACTGTAAATACATATATTAGAAAAATACAAAATTCATATTTTTATTAAAAAGCAAAAGAATTATTTAATTTTAACATCTAAAATTGAATGTAAAAAATATTCTGTTTTTACAAAATATTCTATACAACTATGTGCAGTTTAGGTGCAATACATTAGCTGTGTTTCTTTACTCAACTTTGGGATCCCTCGGTATCCCAATTTGCACGAAAAGCGTTCCTGTACTTTAAATTTGGGTGAATGAGAGCAGTTTTGAGAGAATAAAATTCTTCCTCTTCTTGCACGAAACAGCCCAAAGTTTTTCTTCGGGCAAATTGTTTAAATTGTCAAACAGCTATAAAACATAAACAATCGAAAAAAGAAAAAAAAAATCGAGAACAAAATTTAAAAAAAGTGTAGAATTGTTACATACATATATACATATGTATCTATGTATATTGATATAAAAGATTTTTATTAAAAAGTGTTTGTGTTTTATTTTAAGTAAGATTTTGTTTCCTACAGATAATTTCCAATGAAAATGTAGACAATAAAAATTTATTCAAAAGTAACAAAAATTTAAATTACTTTATCAAAACTTCCAAAACACTGACTTTTTATTTTGTGTTAAAAATTTGGTTTCTGGTGTTCCCGTACTTTTATGTAATCTTGTCTCTTTATGAGAAAAAATTATGCTTGCTCTCTTTTTCACGAACTTTACCCAAAAAGTAAAGAAACAGACCCATTCTTAGACTTAGTTTTTTGACAAGAGAATTAGGTCTTTAACATTTCAGTCGACTATCTATGTGTTATCTATGATATTGACGGTATCCATAAGTCAAGATAACAGAAATACTATTATTAAATAAATAAAAATTTATAAAATTTGTCTGCTCTAAAGAGAGTCAACTCAAAATTTTTAAATTTTTGCAAGAAATCAATGTACAGTGATCATATCTACGCACTGTAAAATGTTTACATAATTTGTATGGTTCCGTACCCAAAGGGTAAACACGTAACCCTCTTGTTTTCGCCACAATGTATGTCCGTATGTCCGTCCCTCTGTCACGGCCTTTGATCTCTGGAACGTAATAGGTAGACTCTTGATATTTTCACAGAAGGTGTATTAATATGGCCTTTATAACAAATAGTTAAATAATTAAAGGGTATTCCGACAGTGTTGTGATTTTCACGTATATAGCCTTATTTTTTTTAAACGTATTAGGTAGACTCTTGAAAATTTTACAGTAGATGTTTTGCCATCGCAATTAAAGGGTGTTCAGCAATAGTGTTTTACAATTATTTTTTGAACCGCATAGGTATGCTCCTGATATTTTCATAGAAAGTCCTTATATTTGAACAGTGATAGGCTGACACTTAAAATTTACACAGATTATATTTTACAAAATATACAGTAACAATAAGAAATGAAAATAAATTTAATAAAAATAAAAGGGAGTTCCCTAGATCACGCGAATTTGAGAAATTTGACCTTCTCTTCTAAACGTTATAGGCGGACACTTGATATATACACAGGGTATTTAGTACTATGCTATAGTATACCAAAATAATTAAAAATTAAAGGGTGCCCCATAAGACGTGAAAAATATAACAATTTGTATTTTTACAGTTATACTGAACATAGTACATAGTAGTGTGCGAGTCTGACTAGCACTTGACTGATTTATTTCTACTCATTCACCAAAAAATACAGTTTTATCACTCTTCTTGATATGAAAGTATATAAAAAAACAAGTTCGTTACCTTTACTGAAAATTTTTTATTTTGAGTTAACTCTCTTAGAGGAACAAGTGCGATATATAGGGTAATTTTTATAAAAAATTATTTCTGGTTTATACAAGTATTATTGAACAAAATATGTATGAAAATTTGTTTTTAAAGCGTTTATAATACAGAAATATTTTTTTATAAATTTGGCCCTTACAACAGTTTTTGTTAACGATATCCGATAGAAAAAGTTAAAGCCAAAATTTTTGTGGGCGGCACTCTACTAAGTTAAATTTCTTATAACTTACCTCTAATTCCAAAGCTTGCGCACTGCCTGGTTGAATTACTTCAAACGTGGGATTATCTTGCAACCATTTTTTTAAATTAGCAACTGTGGGAGCACTATTTCCTGTAATAACTCGTCCCGATTTCCTTTCGTAAACATTTACCTAAGTAGCAATAAAAAAGGAAAACAATTATTTTAGAAACTTACACACTACCTAAACAGCAAGAGTTTGGTTTTAATAAATCCGATTGGTTTTCTTTTATTTATGTATAATTAAAATAATAGTCATCCCATTTTTGCAAGAGTTTTCAGGAATGTTTTACAGCTATCTAGGATGTGCTGGGAGAAACATTATGGAATATTGTTATTGTTGCACAATATTCCAAAATGTTTTGAAACTCTCTACCGCTCTTCGACCCTTTCGTTTTTTTTTTTTTGCTGTACTTTTTGTTTTTGTTTCGCCATTTCTCCCCCTCTTTTACCACATAAAATATTAAAAAAAAATCAGATTTTTATTAAGAAATACAGTAAGTATATTTCTCCCACTTTATTTTCAGCATTTATACTTAGTTACTGTATGGCTTTAGTTACTCATACTTCAGTGTTTGTTTCTAGTAACCGTCTACACTTTACTGATAAAAACCTGACGTTGGAACGACGGAAATTGATTTACGACCTCTTACCAATGAAAAAAGGATCGAATGTTGTGGAATTCTCCCGAATGTTCTAGACTGTTTTACAAATTTCTGAAGGGGGAAACTTTCAGTCTCATATCTTAGATAAAAACTGGGAATACAAAACGGACCGTAGCTACAATCGTTTCTGCGTTTAAAATAATTACTGATTACGCTTGTGAACACAACTTTGATATCAAGGTCGTATATCAGAGGCTCTGTTTGTCAACATAGCTTTGAATCACAGCTACGCTTCTCTTTCTTCTTAACTAAACGCTTTTTGATCCCTATTATTTAATAAAGTACCATTAACTATCGTTTGTTTCCGGGTTATTGTTTTATATTTGGCAACAAATTTTAGGTTTCTCTCAAGATCAGTGAGACACAGCTCTACGTCGTTTGGCATTCTTAACAGTTTACTTTACTCCAGTAAAAACTGGAGTTTAATGGTTCTGCTTTAGTGAAAAGGTTAAGTTAAATGTTGCTCCTCCAGTCAAAAAATGAGTTAAAAATTGTGCTCCACCAATGTACGACTTTATGAAAAAAAATACTAGTTTATACACTATAACAAACACGATTCCACGTGGCTTAAAGCAACCACCAATAACATTTCCGTCCCAACAAATTAAATGACAAGAAAAATATTATAAAACATATAGACATCAGACTACCGACTACAAACTGTCAAAATTAAAATACAAACATTTATAGGAAAACGATTATTTTGACTACAGAACAACTACATGGCTACACTAATTTCTATTTTTGTTTGCGACAATTTTATTTTATTCAACAGAAGAAAATATCACAAAATTAAAAATACAAATTCATTTACAATCAAATACATATGTACATACATATATTTATTTGTTTTGATATACATATATAATATGACAAAAGTACTTTTTGAAAAAGTATTTTTTTGCTTTAAGAAAAATATGTATTTCTACATTTTCATAGTTTTCATGTATGCAGCTATCATCTTCAATATAATTCATTAACTGACTACACGGAAACGATTGTAGCCAACTTCATTTGTAGTCGTGTAGCGGTTTAGCCACTGTCGTCTATGTGTTCAATGTATTAAGCTTGAAAAAGTCTTTATCATATACAGTCTGTCAAGGAATTGTTTTTACATAGTGAAAAAAGTTTTAGTTTTGACTTATATAATAGAAAATGTTGTTTCCTTTTTGTTTTTATTATTTTTTTTGCTAAATTAATTTTATCTATATGTTAACTTACAAATAACATCAAAAATTAAACCCAGAAAAAATAAGGATGAAAAACAATATTAAAAACAGAAACACTTCCGGAATTTTGATATCAAGAAAGTGTTTTTACATAATATGAAAAAATTGCTATGGATATGGAATTGTAAGACAATTAGTTAATTTGTATGACAATCATTGGCATCAATCACGGCTTGCAGACACCCTTCGATGGAATAAACTAATTTTTGTACCCATTCCGATAGAATTTTGTTTTATTCCTCTAAAACTACAGCCTTTAACTCATCTTTAACAACTCATAATTCGGCTTTCTATCAGTATAAATCCTATACTTATTAACTCTGGAAATTAGATGACCAGTTAATATATTCGCAACTATTATGTGCACAATAAAACAAATTATTCCAATTTCCTTACTAGATATGGACCTACAAATTATTACAGAAATTTTTCAAAAATCTACTACTGGAATTATGTTCCGACTTACTAACGCTTTTAAGGGTTTTCCCCATCCTATATTGGGCCATCCCAGTAGGTTTGAAAATACGCGGTAAAGCAAGGACCAATCGACTTTTTTTGTGTTACATTGTATGCAATAGTTTCCTTCGAGCTACTTTTGATGAATATCCGTTTAACTGAGAGACTTGCCTTACCAACACGTTCTGTTCTCTCCAAAATCTTGCGAGGGTGGCACATTGAAAGATCTAATGTGAGCCTATTTTGATTTTTTTTTTTGCGACTTAAAATATTATAAGTAGTTAGCCTTGTTATTGAACACATTTTAGACAATTCTTGCACAGTTTTGCCAATCGCGAGATTATAATAAACCAGTTGAATCAGATCAATCGATGTTATTTTACCAGATATTTTAAATTTTCGTTAATTTTCCGTTTTTAACACGTTTGTTAGGAAATAAAACATATCATTCGTCGTTCGACTTTCAAAAAAAATTATGGTTGACCAAAAAAAATTAACAGTAATATAAAAATAACAACAAGTACAAAAATTGTAAAAACAATTTCTTGACAACTCAATTTTGTTGTTTCTTTTGTTTTTCTTCCTTTTCTTAATTATAATATAATTGCGGCTTTTTTCTATTTTATTGTTGTTGTTTGTTAGTTAATATATCGATAAAATGGAATTAAAAAAAAAAAATATATAAAAATTAAAAAGATGATAGAACTCAAAACAACGAATTTTTCATTGTATAAAAAGAATATCTTGACAGACTGTACATATTGAAAAATGCTATCGTAACAATTGTAGAAAAATCAAAACGGAACCATTTTTACTAAAGCATATGCTTGCAAATGTAGATAAGCTTATGTGAAACAATGTTGTATAGAAAAGCTTATTCATCTTAATATTTTTATAAGCTTCTTCACATAATTGTAGAATTAACTTCACAAATAATCAGGTATGTGATGGAAAACGACCGTTTTTAAAGAGTGTAATTAATTTCGATGAATTTTGAATTATTTTTGAATATGAAGAGCAATGGAGCACATCAACCAGCTTTCTCATAATCCCATTACATCGCGATTTCCTTACTATTAACACCTTTTCAGAGTAGACTGTATCATATTAGTCAGGACAAGATTTGGTACATCAACACTTAGCACACGAAGTGTTGTGTGCTAAATGTTGAAATGAAGAAACATTGGATAGAGCATTGCTCCAAGATACTCACTTTTAAATACATACAGTTTTTAAGATTGCCCCAGAAGTGCCACAAATGGGACACTTGAAGAGATTCTTAACTGCAATAACAGGAACTCAGCAATAAAAAGTAAACTAACCATATATGGTATATTGACCTAGTAGCCCAAAACATTACTTTCTGTATTTTGTAAATTTATTTTTAAATAAATAATCATATTTACAAATTTTTTGAGAAAAATAATTCTGTTAACAGAATTTTGTCAAGAAACACAACATTTTGTTTAGAAACAGTTGTGTATAATAATAGTTTATCAATCATTGTTAAAAAATGCTTGTGAATTTACATTCTACAAATATTACTATAAGCGAAATTAAGAAAAGCTTAAAACACACTATTTTATATAAGCTTAATCTCAATCTATTTGAGGAAGCTAATCAGCTAGGGTGAGAGTGAGACGCAAACCACTCGAAGGCCGAGCAACAAGGACGGCCTGATTGACTTTAAGCGATAACGACAATGACTCTCGCACATTATTTCTACACCTCGAGGTATTTTACGACTCTGAATTCCAACAAATTTAATTTATTAAATAAATATTTCACGATTCTTTCAGTATGAATTCAGCAAATATAAGGATAAATAACATTTTTTTTTTTGGTGTTTGTTTCAATCAGTGTAGAAAACACTTAAACTTGATATATACATATAAATATAATATACGCGTACGAAACACGAGCTATTAGGGTAGTATATATTAAAGCACTGCATGAGCATAAACAACGAAGTTCATTAGACGCTCATCATAATATTTCATTGAATTTATGTTTGTTCATTGCACACGAGTAACGACGAGTGGACAATAACAAACACCGAAGACCAACAGCTATGAAAATGCGATGAGCTTGTAGAGTTTTGATAAATAAGTTTGAATAAGTATGAATAAATGTTGAACACAATAACAATGAACTTGGACGAGTTCAAGCAGTTGTATGCTTTGAGTGAAACACAAACACAGTTTGAGTGTGCAAACATAAAAAATACAGCATTTTTTAACAGCACCACTTACGTTCATTTTAAGGTCTTCATTTATTAAGAAATACAAAATGCAAAACCCACTAAGCTTTATCCAAAAGTTCTACACCACTACTAAACAAGACCCACTAACTGTTTCGAACAGGAAACGATTAAACTCGTTTTGCTTGGTCAGATCATAGCGTTTATGATACGAACTAATAGTATGATAATAATAATAATAGTAGTATGGTATGAATAGTATGTATGTATGGTATGAGTAGAAGTGTATTTAGAAAGCTAGATTTCGTTTAAGTATGACCACTTGCTCATGAGCTTATGAGCACACCCATTAGACGAGCTAGCTCATGCAACTGTTTAGTATATATTTTACTGGCTACTTACTCTCTCCACTTTAGGTTTACGATCAGCTGCAGAAAGTAACTCCTCAAATAAGCCCTTAGATTTCTTTTTTGTTTTGTCTTCTGCGATACTTTTGTTCAACGGGCTAGTTGTAGCGCCAGATTCCGTCTGTGATTTGTTCATTAAAGAGTTTAGAGCATTATGTGCATGTTTACGTATACAATCATCACTACAATAAATAGAATTAGAGCGAGCAATTTTTTTGCAAACAATACACAATGTTGAACTTTCATTAGAACTGGATACCGAAGTGGATGTTATAGTTGTGGAGCTAGATACAGAAGCTACTGGACATGCTGTTATAGGTGTTGTGCTTATATTAACACTTTGAGGGGATGCAGAGCATGTAGCAGGAAATAAAGTTTTAATAACTTTTATACTGCTGTGTTGTTGTGGATTTGGTAACTGCTTAACCATAGTTATTGTTCTAATTGGCGTCCCAGGCTGTGAAATCATTTTCAAATTGGCTTGTCCTGAAGTCACAAACAATTTCTTTTGGCCCGCTGTTGGAGTGCTTGTACTAGACGTTGATGTTTGTATAATAGTTGCTCTTTTAGCACTGGTCGTACTGAAATCTTTTAAATTTATTATTTGACCACTTTGTAATTTCAAATGTGGTGGCGTTTCTAGGTTTTGAAAATTAGAATCCTTTTTGGATGTGATATTTATAATATCTATACCGCTAGCTACAACTTTACTCGTTGGCGTTTTTTGGATGGCCACAGAAGAAACTGACGTTGGTTCCAATGTGGATGAATTTGCCCCTGGATCACTTTGACCAGAATTTGTGTCCACTGTTTTTTTAATCAGCATTTCAGTAATTTTCGGTTGTTTCTGCAAGGAAAGTTAATTTTTTTATATCTGTCTATTTAGATTTTTGTTTGTTTATTTTGATATTTTTGCAAATTTTGAAAATTAATGAATTAATTACTAAAATATACATAATATCCGCTTTAGAAATAATGACCTGTATCGGTCGCGAACGAATACCTTTTCTTCCTGTTTTTTTATGCATTTGGGGCAGGTCCAATCAATTCCTTTTTGTTCCATTTCTAAGCCCATAGCTTTAGTAATGCTAACACAAGTTCCGTGAAACCAGTCCTCACAAACATCGCAACAAATCATAAAACGATTATTGTGTGGTTGGCGACAAATACACCAAAGCCTGAGAAAAATTATTAAATACAAAACCAAATATGAAATATAAAATAATAAGTACTGCTTTTTAAGAACTCCATTCCGATCGAATGTATTTTTAATGCCATCGGAATAAAAACACTTAAAATTGTTAAATTAAAATTTAAAAAAGGGTTATTTTTCTAATTTGCGCAACTATGAACTACTTTATGAAACATATAAAAAAAAATACTTTTTATAGTGCAACTAGCGCATTAACCAAAAACCACAATGGATCATATTAGCTGACCCGGTCCGCGTTGCTGGCCCAAGCACACATTAGTGATTTGTTACCACACGACTTAAATTGAGCTTTTAACGAAATTTACGGCCTTTAATTAAAAATCCATGGAATACCTTTCATAAAGTTTTTTTTTACAGAAAATGCAAGAGTACACAAAGTTGTTTATTATCGATTGATAATATATTATTTTTAACTTATTGTACAATGTTGCACCTTAGTAAGCGTCGAATATCTTGTGTCATCGAATGATGTAAATTTTTGTAAATAAACCGAAAACTCGGATTTTTGAATGCAACATTTCGCAAGTTTTAAAATTTTGATATTGGATCATTTTTAACATAGGTTTTTTGCAAATATCTTCCGAACTACATAGCCGATTTAAGTTTCGATATCTCATTTTGAAAAACATAAGAACGGCTTTCAAAAAAAAAAAATAATAATAAAATAAAAAAAGGAAATAAAATAAATATATTTATATGTCACTGGTGGTGCAATATGAAAATTGGATTTTGCCACGCCCCTCCGCCCGCAGACCGAAAATCAAAAATTAGACTTTACAGTGTCACCCGCCTAAATATTCTGAAGATTCCCTGAAAATTTAATCAAAGTCGGCCTAGCCGTTTTGGAGTCCATACGTTACATACATACACACATCCGTTTTATATACATATATAGATTGACATTACCTAATGCAAATCAACAAATATTAATTTTATTGTATTGCTGCAAATTAATGCGCTGATGCAGCAGCCAAAAAAGCACAAACTTTTTTACATGTTACCGAAGCCCCTTGTATTCCCAAGGCAATTTACAATCAAGATAAGCCATCACAAAGGCGACTTCATGCTTTTTCTGTAAGACCTGATTACAATATCAATATCAACACTACTATAATGGCAAAATGTATTTTCTGTAATGTGACCCTTTCAGTTAAACATATTTTATCGGAATGTATCATGTATCCAAAATAGACTAATCCTTAAATAAAATCATTGACTGCACTACACTCAATTATCTATCATCCATAAAAACCAGTCTGCAAAAACATAACATTCAAGATGTATAATTCCATTATTTATTTTTACTTTTGTTACTCTTATTATTCTTTACTTTAATCAATTTTTAATTCAGTGATCTTTTATCTTAATAGTCTTTCTTTTTTAGTTTGTTATTTTAATTTATAAACTCGAATGCACTTTCCTTATTAACTATGTTATGATTTTAATTGTGCGCATATGGTCTCGTCACCCGGCGCCATTTTTATATTCTTTTTTAAATTCATTTATAAAGTATATTGTAAATAAATAAATAAATAAATAATAATTATTGTATTCGAAATTTAATATTTATTTAAGTTTTTCAAGGTAGTAAACCTGAAAGCTTATGGCTTGTCTGCAGAAAACACCCAGAGTTTTTGGCAGGAATGGAACCCGCAACTCGCAGTCTATCGAGGTACTCATTTTAAACCGACATTATTGTGACTTTAATTTTTGTGTAAATCAGTTTGTTTTTGGATAAATTTTTTTATTAATTTTGTTTTAGTTGTACTATATTGCTAAATTAAAAAAATGAATATTTATCACTTTTGAGAATAAGCCATTCGAATTTTGAATATTTAAAAAAAAATCGATCGGAATGGTTAATACAGAATCAAAATCATTCTGACTAGAATGTGCGACAGACCTGAAACTTTTAAAGATTTCGATAAACTTTTTTTCAGTACTAAAAACTTACTTATTGGGATCATCATCATCGTCTTCTTCTGATTCTGTTGCCTCAGTCTCAACTTTACCTTTATTGGCATTCGATTTGTTTCCTCCTTTCTTGGCAACTGTTTTTTGAGTTTTTGTCGCCTTTTGATTTGATGCGGCAACCGCTCCTGAAATATTTTCTTTAGATCCACGTCTTCGATTATTGGCATCCGTGATTTTTTTCTCTTGTGTTGTCGCAGCGCTGCTGCTACTAGGCATAGTCATTGAAGAATTTGAATGCATTGAACTATCTAGCGACGATTCGCTCAAGGCAGCTGTGGAAACAAAAGATGTATTACCTACACTTGTACTATTAGGATTTGGTTGAGCTTGAGCACGTCTTTTAGCTCGGGTCGTAGGAGCCTCAATAGGTGGTAGCGTGATTACGCGCCCATTACCTCTAATGATTTGTATAGGTTCTTTTCGTGCCATTGATGGCGATATTTTAGACGCTTGATAAGACATTTGTCCTACTGTCGTTACTAAAGTCGGAGTTGTTATGGCTGTGCGAGTTGTAATGACAGCATTTGATTTTTCAGATAAGGAAGTTGAAACTATAGATGTTGGTACATTCGATATAGCCAGTTGTATAATGCTCTTAGATGAGGTTTGTGGAATTTCCTTAAAACGTATTGTTAAATTAACTTGAATTTTTGCAATTTATACTAAAATTATTTTACCTGTACTCTAACGGGTTGCTGAGAGATCGGTGCTAGTGGAGGAGGATTTTGATTTACTATCATATTATTTGCAATTCCGTGATCGCTGCAAACACTTGAAGCAAATACTTGCTTGTCAACAGCTTCCTGAAGAGTTTTATCTTCTTTTATTAGTTCTACTACTTGTTGTAGTATGTCATCAGGCAAATCATCGGCATCACCATCTCCCTCGGGAGTGGCTAAAAGGGATGCACTTGTTATATCAATTTCTCCAACAAGACTGCTGGCAGAAGCTGACAGTGTTACAGAAGGCATATTAATAGTATTTTGATTGCCTATAACACCGCTGATATTTGCAAGTGGATTTATACTTTGACGTGTTTTTGAATCGTCCCCATGTTGTGTATTAGTGGCTACTAATACCTTTTCCGTACTTTCAAGCATTTTAACCAGTTCTGGTATATTTTCGTTAATATTTGTAATTTGATCGTCCGTTTTTTCATTTGATTTTTGCATCTCGTTCTGTACGATAGAGTTGATAAGATCTAACTGCTTATCATGCTCAGCCTCTAATTCGGATGAGCTTTGATGTGTTTGTAAAGAAATTTGTGCAGGCAATTGATTTTTTACTGCAGTTTCTATTGGCATAAAGCCTTTTAGTGATCCCGCTGCTGTTGATGTTGGAGAAAATGTGACCACAGACGTTATGGTAGCAGTATGCGCTGATTTCGGTGTTGCCGGTGGCCCTATTGCTTTACCTGGTGTTTGTTGTCCCGTTTGTTCTATTAACTTACTTAGATCGGTAAATCCCTTGCTTTTAGGACTCGACATAACCTGTTACGAAAAAGTATTTTTTTTTTAATATCAAATGATGTATGTATGTATAAATAAATATTTAAAGTGTTTTATTATTTGAAACTGAAAACACAAATTTTTTTATAATTAATATTACAACAAATGCTTATTTTTAAAACATAAACTTAAATATATTTGCATGATTAAGTTTTCAGACAATTTAACTTTAACAGACAAGATACAACAAAAAAAATTTACCTTTCGTTTAGTCTAAATACTCTCTTATTACGAAACTATTTTGAATAAAAAAATAATATACATATGTATATGAACTAACCTTATTTATGACGATTTTCTTATGAGTTTGAGGTGGTGATTGCGCAGCGCTCTTATGTTCTAGCTGACCCTTTACAAGAACAAATGTTTTTGGCGACAAAGTAACAGTAGTTGAAGTACTCGTTGTATTCAATAGTGATTTATTTTCACTTTGTTTTTTTGGAATTGGGGGTAATGCTGCAATAACTGGAGATAAGACATGCTTTTGACCCATCATATGCACTACTTTTGAAGGTGTAGAACGAATTGTAATGCGAGCAGGATCTGATATAATTTTAACAACTGATTTTTGCCGCTGTATTACATTTGAAGGGGAACATGTTGCAACCGTTGGTGGAACATTTGATTTTCTTGGTAGCTCAACAGATTCATCTTGGCTACAATAACGTCTTGATTTTGGATTTACTTTGCTTATGCTCAAAGATCGTTTATTAGTTTTCAAAATTTTCACCTTACGTTTTCGTCCCTTAGGATTATTTACATCAAAATCTAAATCGCTGTCACGATCGTTGTCAGTTTCAGCTGAATAATCTGAGCCACTCAAATCACTTTCATCCTCACCTCCTAGATCATCCTCATATTCATCAAGTGAAGAACGGAGATCGTTGTCTTCGTTGACGAAATCTTCGAGAGTTGATTTTCGATCTTTAACATCTTTCTTTATTTTAGGAGCCAAACTCATACCTTTATCTCTCGTAAAAACAGTTGTAGAAACGTTTGTTTTGGATATATTCTCCGATTTTAAGGCAACGTTTTGTAGTAGTTTCTTTCGTATAAATAATTGCTTACCCGCTGTTAGTTGCATAACGTTTTTACGACTCGCAGCTTGTTTCTCGGCCTGTAGTTTATCTGCAGCTAGTTTTGCTTTCATTTGTGTTGGCGATGTAAAAGGCGTGTAACAATGATCATTTTGTATGACCAGCAATTGAAAATCATAATCACTACTGCTTTTTTTATCCGATCTTAAACCCGCCATTTCTAAAAAAAATTAAATTATCCATTAATTATGACGATAAAACATAAACAATGATATAAATGTATGTATACTGACTCAGGGCTTCTTTTATAATTTCATTTGCATCCTCTGGGGGGTAAAACTCTTCTAGACGTAAGCCCACAATTTCAGGACGTTCTCGTCTACGTTTACGTGTTACTTTTTTCTGTTTGACAACATTTGGTTGGCGTCCTCTGCGACGTGGAGGTCTTCTTTGTTTAGATTTATCTTCTTCGCTCGACTCATCAGATTCCTTAAAAATCTTTCTTTCCTCGTTGTTATCATCATTTGAGGAACTAGAATTTTCTTCACTGTCATCATCAAATGTATTTTTAACCTCATCTTCCGAATCAACACTATCTTTATCAGACACAATTTCCTGTCTACTTAACATTTCCTCCAACTTTTCAGCTTCATCTTCCTCATCTTGCATGCTTGGAGTTGGTGATGTCAAACGAACTACACTTATTGATGAAATTTTCTTTTCTTCTGTTAAAATAAGAGGAAAACACTTTTTAATTACCTCTATAATTTTTAATTATTTTTACCCACCAATAAGATTTTCTAAGCCCTTGTCATCAAAGCTTATTCCATTCTTACCGTATACCACCACAAGGTTTGAATCTGATGTGCTAGCAAATTCACTAGTATCCGCAGGCTGTAAACTGCTCTCAATGAATACCGAACTAGACATTTTTGCGTATAGTTAGGTAGACATAAAACTTACAATTTTATTATTACTAATTAATAATGTTTTACATTTTATTTGGAATAAATTCGCTATTATTTCATGGTTGGTGTCATTAAAATGAACTGCACCCAGTATGCTGGTCTTAAAATTCACTTAAACAAAGAATTTAGAAAACAAAGTAAACAGTGAAAAAATACTATATTCTTCTTCGACTTATTTTTTGGCAGCGACCGCCTTGAGAAGTTAAAACCTAAGATTTACACAAAAATTCTTGTTCGTTGACGAAAGTTTATATTTTTGAAAATTCCACAAATGTTATATTTAATAAAATAATAAATCTCTGCAGAAAACCTTATGTTTTCATCATAGACTATTGACTAGACTCGACAACTCTGCATTACAGAGTCGTTAGATTATTATGACAGAGTTGTTTGAATAACACCATTATTGGAAAGAGATAGCATATATATATAATTTTATATTGCTATCTTTATTGTTTGAAAGTGGTATTCAGTGGCAAATTTTTGTTTACTGAAAAAATTATTTTGGCGGCATGGAAAAACACAGCAAAATGTAAGTATATTTTTCCAATTGTAATTTAAATTAACTAACTATTTATAGGATTTTTTGGCGGCATGGAAAAACACAGCAGAAAAACACCAGAAGCCACAAAAGAAGAATCAAAGTCAATTAAAGCCATTAACAAGGATACTGTTCATAAAATATTTGAGGACAGGTGCGTATAATAAAAAAAAAATATTTTTGTTCACATTCACATTCAAAATTTTCTTTTCCAAAAGGTGGTTTTAAAATTGGCGGTGGCTGTTAAAGAATTGGTTGAGAATGCCATTGATGCTGGCACTACACTCGTTGAAGTTAAATTACGTGATCAGGGCTTAGATTCCGTAGAATTAAGTGACAATGGCTGTGGTGTCGAAGAGAAAAACCTTGAAGGAATGGTATGTTAAATGAACCTTCAATGAATGTGTCGTTATTAAATTTCATACTTTTTAGCCGCGAAATATCATACCTTCAAGCTGAAGGAATTTATAGACCTGCAATCAGATGAAACATTTGGTTTTCGTGGCGAAGCTTTAAGTTCCTTGTGTGCTTTAGCCAACATGTCAATAACTACTCGCCACAAATCCACAGATGTAGCAATAAAAATTGATCTGGATCACGTTGGCAAAATATTAAAAAAGCAGCCTTGTGCCCGTGGCATTGGAACGACTGTAACACTAACGAACCTTTTTGAAACTACCTGTGCGCAGAAGATACTTTGTGCGAAATATCAAAAAAGAGTTCAAAAATGTGTCAAATACTGCAAGCGTATTATTTAGTCTCACGTGGAGTTCGCATTATATGCAGTAACCAAACAATAAAGGGTTTGAAATATGTAGTATTGCAAACCCATGGATCTCAGGATATCTTATCCAGTATATCTGCGCATTTGGTAGCCGCCAAGTAAATTATATATTAGAACTTAAATGTCCTTTAAAAGACGCCGATGGTGCAACTATACCAGCCAACGTATTAATGGAGCAGTTGCAAACTGATTTAGACGAAAGTTTTCATTTAATAAAAGATGTCGCGGACGCTTAAAACTTCAACTTGGTATATTTTTAAAACTAGTTGTAATACCTCAATAGCTTTCACATTATTATACGTCACTATTAATATGAATGATATTAGTTTTCAGTAAATAATTCCAAAAATTTCAAACATCTATGTAATATAGTTTTTTTAGAATTTTGTTTTATTTTGATATTTTTTAGCATATTTTATATTGTAATAATATAATTATCGTATTTAATGTTATAATTGTATTTATATTTAAATTTAAAGAAAGATACACAATAAAAACTAACATAGTTAAATGTTTTTAATTTCATAACATAGTTAAAATGTTTTTAATTTCTTTAATTAACAAAATGCTTGACTTTTTACAATGTAAAGGCTTAAACAAAATATTAAAAAAATCTTACTCATTATATTAAACACTAATAATGGATATTTTTTAAGATCTAAATGTATAAAAGTTTAAAATACTATACAATTTCTACTCAAACGTTTTACCTTTACTTTGGACTTACGTTAATGTCGTTTATAGAAGCAGTTTCAGCCATAACAATATCTTCGTGTGGACTTGTGGTCAAACCTTTGCCAGCATCTTCTTTAGGTGAAATTTGCGATGTTAAACTGCTGCTACATTCCATTGGCTCATTTCCAGTGCTAAGACGACTTAAATTATTTTCATCTACCAGAACTATTTGTATCTGCCGGTTTTTCTTCTATTGCTACGTCTTCTTCTAATATTTCATCAGTTTTTGCAGTCTTGGTTGTCTATTTCTGTTAGTAATTCTTTATCTTTATTTTCTAAGGTTGTGTTTTAGAGTTTCCCATTAAGTCTTCTGTTTCAATGGGTGAGGATTTGTAATTTGACCCCAGGGCTCTTTTTTAATGAAAAACTCGAGCAACCATTTGCTAATAGCATTTCCTTAATTAAATAAAAAAGTTTTAAATATATGCCTTCATTTTTTAAATGTAATAGAATTTACTTAAGAACCATGGGAGGATAATATATGTTCTTGGATAAACAGCATTCAACTGCTAAATCATCAGTGCCAGTATCATCATCATTTTCCGTCTCCAGTTTTATGTCCGCTGATATAGAACCTTAAACACAGACAAAAATATAGTTCATATTTGGGTTTAAGTATTTAAAACATTTACTTACTATTTATTTTCGAATACAAACTGCATCTTGACCAGTAGGCAAATGTATAAATTGCTATGGTATTGGCATGAAATTCACAATTTGGATTGGTCATTACACGACGCAAATGCTATATGTATGAAGCCAACGTGCACTTCGCCGGAGAAACATACATTGAAACCAACGTACACTTGGCCGGAGAAGCATACATTCGTGCACAGAATCCCTTACACTGCACCAACGACGTGAAGTATAATGTTTTTATAATAAAGGACTCGAAAAATTTTCAAGGGACCTCTTCATCAAATAATATTTCACCATTCACCATCAGCCACTGCCAAAACTTATCGTGCCAATATGTTTACACCTTTATGCCTAAGATATTTATTTTATGTTTTATTTTTACACTTTTTATTAATTTAAATATTATTTCACTTATTCATTCATTTTGTTGAATTAATTTCAAACTTTTTAAGAAAATAAAACTTTTGCTTAAATTTTATTTATATTTTTTTGTTTGTTTAATTGTAAACAATGACTACGTATAGCTGTTTCTTTGTTTTTTTCTTATTCGTCCAAATAAAAGTGTTAAAAACATATGTTATGTCCCTTTTTCAGCTGTCAGAGTTGGGTAGTCTGGTTATTTTGTGGTTTTCATGGCTCTACGAGTGTTTTTTGCTCTTGTAATGCAAGCAAAGCGCAAAAATTGGAATATGTACTTAGTACCAGTAATGGTGATTTAGAGATTTTAATTTCATATTTAGCGATTTTATGTTTGATATTAAACAATTGGTTCGCCTCAAATTTAAAATAACATAAATACAACTTTTTGGTCCGTGTTAAATTTTTCGAATAGTTTCGCAATTTATCTTCTGAGGGAAGAAATTAGATGTGATATAAATAACAAGCTGAATTCATTAAGAGGTGGCATTATCAACACAGCTGTTATATGACATTGCTTTTCAAACGCAAAGCTGACATTGTCTCAATTGCAGTGAGTATTGCAGCCATCTTACACCTCAGAGTACTTTGAGAGACCTTCGGCCTTTGGTTCACGAAATAAATATTTTCAAATGCATCTTAAATTTAAATTATTATGTCCGTAAAGACGAAAAATGCTACTTCATCTTTGAGAATATCTCTTCTTGCTACTCTGGCAAGTTCGTGCAGAGGGGTATCAGTTCTACTTGCTCTATAAGTATCAGATCTACTTGCTCTATAAGCATGTTGGTATCTACTTAAAGGCCTATCCATCAGCACATGGATCTCAAGGAAGTCAGCTAACCCTCTCCATTGTTTTCAATAGAAAAGATGTAAGGCCTATGCATCAGCGAATGATTCTTTAGGAAGTTAGCTACACCCTCTCCCTGTTTTCAAAAGATATAAGTGTAACTCGCCTGAAGAACTTAGCTTATCCGGTTTAAGGCCAGTACGCAGCTCGGCTGAATTTTAGTTTCCCATAAGAAGTATGTGTAAAAAAACAGCCTGAATTTCAGGTTTGAAAATTTTCAGTCAACTTTCCGTTTGGCAGTACACAGCTAAAAAGAAAACTAAACGGAATTTTCGACTATTACAGGGATATTCTAACAAAAAGTGTAGACTTTTTTTCTTCAACTGAAACAAATATTAATGTTTAGGCAATTGTTTGGTAACGGAATTTATGACATTTCATTTTTTATTATTTTAAAAAATTTTTTGTTCATTTCTGTGTTGATATAATGTTATTGTATACAATATACAATAAAATTTTAAAATCACGACATTTTTTTTTTTTTTTCTACAAACGACCACATGATGAATTTTATTTTTGTAGAAATAAAGGCAAAAAAATCAAACCTGAAATACCGTAGAGCTGCGTACTGAGCTTCAAGGTAAAAATTGTCAGCAGAATATTAAGCATTTAAAATCGTCAAAACAGTGATAAATATTGAAATCTGGCAGCTAAGATCTTAGCGCTTATTTTATAATCAAAGGAAAAACCGCTGAATGTGTACTACTGCTAATAAACAAAAAAGCGGTGACCGTGACAACTAAAAACATAAACATCTATAATTTAAAAAATCTTAATTGAAAAAATTTTATAACATTAAAAACTCAAATGCAAGAAGATAATGAAAAATCTACGACAAATATTACATCATATCAAATGCGTCCATTCTTAACCCAAATCTTTAAGGGTAGCAAAATAAAAGAAATAATACGGCAGATTATGTACGAAAAACTACATGGTATGTTTTGTTGTTTTTAATTGTGATGAAGAGTTTAAAGTGAATAAATTTAAGGAAAAAATTATAACACGGAAGAGGTAAAAACTTGGACGAGAGATATAGCAGACAGTGTTAATGCCGCAATTAAGGATCTGGTGGTAATGCCTCGTTATAAATATGTTGTGCAGGTTATGTTAGGACAACAACTTGGAGCTGGATGTCATTACTATTGTAAATGCTGCTGGGATGCCGAATCTGATTCCCAAACATCTGACGTTTTTACAAATACAAGTTTATTTTGCGTAACAACTGTCTTTGGTGTTTATTTGTACTAATTAAAATAATTTTATTAAGATTTGAATAAGATTTTTATTTTATAGCCAATTGTATATTCAAATAATTTACTATAATTAATTATTTTGTTTGTTGTGTATGTATGTAATTCAGAGGTTTATTTGGAGAAGTATTTATAAAATATTCGCAAGGTAACAAATGCTGAATTGTGATTGCGATTCATTTTAATGGAGCGCATATGCTACATGTTCAATATTTATCGCTGCAGTATTTACGTTATTTTGTGCCGTATGGGTCGTTGATTAAAAAAAAGAGAAAACTAAATTAAGTTATAGAAAAAAATTAGTAAAATGCTTTACTTTCTTTTCTCTTTGTTTATTTTTCTTTTTCAATGCGTATAGGTAATATTTATTATTTTTCACATCTGAACAAAATATCGCTATTTGATATTCACCCCTATTACGGATGTCGTTGTCACACATCGACAACGATAATATTGTAATAGATTAAAGAAAACAATCAGAAAATACTAATTGTGTTCTTTAATCTATTACAATATTATTGTTGTCGAAGTGTGACAACGACATTCGTAATACGGGTGATTATGAAGTAAAATATTTATCGTTTATTAAATATCGCGATCAATATATGTACATTGTACGTGTAGCTGGGGCTTAGACGTATTTGTCATGTAATATCATTAAAAATGATTTCGAAATTTTATGGAAATTTATTTCGAAAACGGAAAAACGTTTTTAATTACAAAGTACATTTGGGATAAAGTTTTTATTTTCGTTTTGTATTAAACTTTTCCTTCACATACCTGATATTTATATGAACGTATGCACGGCAGAATAATAAAACATGTAATGTCTTTGCTGTCAAGCTCCGTATAAAAAAGGATTTCCAACTTACGTTTTTTCCTTTTTGTTGAACAAAAAAAAATAATAAATAGTACTACTAAATTTTGAGTAGATTTTGTCAAAATCTAGTGACGAAGTAGATTTTGATTTGTATGGGGAATCTAGTAAAAATAACTAGATTTTGTTCGAAATCTCGAAGTTTTAGTTTTTTTTTTTCAAGTGTAAATGCACTATAATGGTTTATGGTATGGTTTTTTCAGCTGGCAATACTGATAGTATATCAACACTTAATCTTTGGCTTAAAAATGCGAATATTGGCAGTACTGTCAGTCGGTAAATTTGTCACAAACTGTTTTTGTGTGCACGCCATTGTCATAATTTTTGTTTAATTGCGGTAAAAAGTTGTTTAGAAACAAAAAAAATTGATATGGGAGAACATGTGGAAGTTGATGTAACTAACGAAAATGGAAATAATGGAGTAGAGCTTACAGAAACTGAAAATGAACTGTACGACCGTCAAATTCGTTTATGGGGCTTAGAATCGCAGAAGCGTTTACGTACGGCCAAAGTATTAATATCTGGTTTAAGCGGCGTTGGGGCAGAAGTAACGAAGAACATTATTTTGTCAGGAGTGCACGCTGTGAAATTAAATGACGATAAGAAAGTTACTGAAGAAGATTTCTGTTCACAATTCTTGATACCTCGTTCAGCTCTAGGTTTAAATCGCGCTGAGGCATCTATTGAAAGAGCAAAAGCTCTTAATCCAATGGTAGAAATATCGGCAGATGAAGAGCCTTTATGTAAAAAAGATGTGACATTTTTTGAAGAGTTTGATGTGATCGTAATTATAGGAGCCAGTAATGATGAACTAGTTAGAATTGACAACATTTGTCGCGAAAAAGGTATAAAATTTTTTGCCGGTGATGTGTGGGGCACTTTTGGCTTTTGTTTTGCAGACCTTCAAAAACACAAATTTGTAGAGTAATAAATACCAGTATAATTTTTAACCGTATTTCTAAACGTATCTATTATTTTTACAGAGATACCGTTAAACATAAGGTAGTTTCAAAACCACACGAAAAAATAAAAACTGAAATGGTTACAACAACAGTACAGCGAGAACTAGATTTTCCGGCTTATACGGAAATCCTTAAATTTGAAATAAATTGTGCAAAATTCCAAAGAAAGATAAAGCGTACTGGACCAGGTTTTATTTTGCTACGTATACTGCAAAAATTCCGCGAAACTCATAACCGCGACCCATGTTACAAATCAAGAGATGAAGATAAAAAGGAGTTGCAAAACATTCGCAGTCATATATCTAGTGACACTGTCGTTCCTAACGAATATTTTGAACACGTATTCAGCCAAGTTTCTCCTGCTGCAGCTGTTGTTGGTGGTGTTCTATCTCAAGAAATCATTAAAGTGGTGACTAAAAAAGAGGCTCCAAACTACAATGTATTTATTTTTGATCCTGAGACATGTTGCGGTTTCATTGAAGCAATTGGAACAAATTAAAAATATTTAAAATCAAAGGCATCATATTTAATTAACTCTCCTCCCTATATCTTAAAAAAAAGAGTATTTTTTTCTTTAAAATAAAAATGTATATTGATTTTTGAAAAACACTTCATTTCAAATGTTTAAATACAATTATATATTATTTATTGTATACTAAGCAGTAATCAAATCTAGGGGATATTGACTAAGTAGTCTTTTACAGTATTTGGATCTAAACGCTTAAAGCCATTACGGTCGCAAATGCCAACTTCTATATTATCTGCGGTCATTTTTCCTTCAAATCCTTCTTTTAAAGTTAGAATGGCTGTGTGAACTGCATCATCAAGTTCCAAATCTTCGCTGTAACTGTTAAATTGCTTGATAATTAAATGTGTCCATTTTGAAAAGATTTATAGTTACCGTTTTTCCAGAAATGTTTTACCATTAACAGCGTTCTTGCCCATTGCTGTAGCTTTCCAAGCAAAGTATGCTCCTGATGGATCACATTGGAACAAATAAGGACGATCGTTATCCCATCCGCATACAAGTAATGAAACACCAAAAGGCCTTACGCCACTGAAAAGACAAGGATGTTAATATATTTTTGAAAGTTCTCATTGAAAAGCGACAACTAATCTTTATTAACAAGGACAATCTAAAATCTAGATGAAATATGTAAATTTTGCAAATAAATCACATGTAATAACTTACCCACTTTGGGTATATTCCTGCATTAACGTTGCTACACGTTGAACTAATTGGGCTACCGGTATTGGCTCTTTGTATGTAAGGAAATAGTTCTGTGCAAGTTTGCGGGCTTGCTTGACTAAAAGACGATAATCGGGACCCATACCTGAATAAACCATGCCAATATGACCGGATATCATTTCAACGCGAAGAACACTATGTTCTTCGTACAGCACAGATTTGTGTTTGTTTTCTGTCGCAATCACAACACCATTGGATGCTGCAAATATACGGTTGTTAAACAAAATAATACAAATAGAGTTTGTTAAAAGTTACCCATTATTCCAACGGAAGGTGCACCAGCTGATACGGCAGCTAAAGCATATTCCAGTTGAACCAGCTTACCGGAAGGACTATATGTTCAAACAAAAATAGAAAATTATTGCATATACAATTAATGTAAAGTCATTGTGTAGGTTATGTTTTGATTACAATATAGCGGCATTCAATAGAGCAAACCCAACATAAATCCATACCTAAAAGTAGTCAAGGAAAAACTATAACGTTCTGAAGCCATTTTATGAGTTTCTTAATATAAATGCAAAATGTGTTGAAAACTAATTATATGGCGAATAGCAATAAATCCCGAAAATGTTTTTAACAAGTAAACTAAAAATGACACAGCAAAGCTGCAAACAAATTGTCAAATTAAACGGACAGTGATGCCAAATAATTTTTAATAAATAATTAACACTAAAATAACTAGATATTCAAAAGACCTTATGTTAACATACCAAATGACTTGTGAAAAAAGCTTATTTCTCCATTAGACATTAACACGCGTTAACAAAGATCAAACTTCATATGAAAAAAACATTATTTTTAATACTGTTTTTTATATGAAGTTTGACTTTTGTTAAGTCATGTTGATAGCAAATGAAGACGGGGGTTTAAGCTTGAAAAAGTTTTTAGAATATATTAAAAAAATACTATCACATCAGTTGTAGAAAAATAAAATCGGAACCCTTATAAAAATATTATATGTACATGATTAATATAAGCTTAGTTCTGTAATTGTAGAATAAGCTTACAGAAATAATTTTTATTAATTTTAGTATAGAAAAGCTGATTTCTCTCAATATTTTTATAAGCTTCTTTACATAATTGTAGAATTAACTTAATAAATAACGTACACATGTTTTTTAATATTACTTTTTTTCTATATATTTTTTATTTTTTTACAATTTATAAACTACATAATTATAAATTATTTAAAAAGTACATAATAAGGCGCAATTTAAAATTCGAATGTATTTATGTATTTATAGATTAAGTACAAACTAATGTAGCAAATTAATAAGCTAAATCATTAATAAAGAATAAATAAACAATAATAAAATAACAAATAATAAAATTATTCTTGTGCGATTTTATTACCATGTATTTTTTTATTATTTTTTTTTAATTTGTACTCAACTTAATGCGATTTTTGCGAACTGGAAATAAGTTCGGGTATCTTCATTACAAGCAAAACATGTCGAAGTGTCTCCATTATCTCGGAAGTGTTTTCATGTTCGAATTTTCGAAATTATTTTGAAGTTTATTTTGTTTACAATTTTTTTATTATAAAACAAACAAAAATTTTGTTAAATAAAATCTATATACATATATAAAAAGAAGTGTACACTTTGATGTCACCACTAACTGGGGAAACGGGATAATTTGTGTGAAGTATGCACGAAATCGGCCCAGTGGTTCCGGAGAAATGCACTTACATTTTCCTATATATTCCCATACAAAAATCAACAAAATGCTCTCAATTTTCCATATTATGATTTTTTGTTGTCACTTGAAAAGTTACCAAGCCATGTATCGTAATGTCTTATGTGTATAATGACATTCGGTCTTATTAATTGAAATGTTGAACTGAATCTTTTCAGTCGTTGCTTCGATCGTTATTTTATTTGTGCGCTGACAATTCGATTTTTCACTTGCTATACACCTGCATTGTATGATAGGTATGTGTTACTTTTTTCTTTGCGTTTCCTTAATCACCTCCTCGATTGGTTGAACCCGATATGAGATGCTGTTGTTGAGATGTATGCAAATGCTTTGTCGTGAAACTATAATTGTTTCTCCTCTGTTGAGGAGAATGTTATTGAATGTTTCTCCTCTGTTGAGGAGAAACAACGCCGGGTAAAATACACTAGTTATTTATAAAATGGAAGATAAAATTGAGTTTTTGTTAAATTAAATAATGATATGCGTACAAAAGTGTGTACTCACTTTACAAACGCTACAACGTTGTCCGCAAAGAGTTTAAAGAATTAGCATTAAAAAATAAACACTTGATTTGAGCAAATCAAGTGTTTTGATTTGAGCAAATCAAGTGTTTTGGCCAAAATCACATAAATGGAAACGCACTATTAAACTAATTAAACTCAAAAAATACTTAAAAACTCCTACTTTTTGTTATTTATAACGAGTTGTTAAAAAAAAAATGTCAACTATTTCCCGGTATTACTTTTTTCAAACTTCTCAAATCTTCATATTTTTGCTTTTTAATGCCTATGGAGGTTTTGTAAAGTGGAGGCAATGTTATGTTGATGTCAATATTTTTCTTTTTATGGGGAGATAAAAGAAATTAATTTTCAAAATTCAATTTGTAGAACATGCCATGTTCATTATATTGCAAACATTTTAAATCAATGACTTGCGGATCTCCTGATTTTAATCCAGGCCTTATGGATTGATAAAATTTAATTTCTTTTAAATCTTTGAAAAAATTGTATTCTATATAGTGAAACTTGTATGGAGATTCTGACGTTTTCTATTAACTGGACATAATCTGTTGGAACAAAAATTTATTTATCCTTTGTCTTTCTTTCGATGAAGGGATGGACCGAATGGCATCGCTTTGGGCAGAACATCGGTCATAATAGAATCCTGGACCTTATAAGTAAGGAGCTTAGGGAAGCTCAAATGCCGATGGAACTCATCAGTAGAAGAAAGGTAGTCGAAAGACTGCATCGGACACTAATTGCGGACGGCGTTATACACAATGAGTGTATGGAGAGTGAAATCAGCATTTTCACTGATGGTTCTCTTATGGACGGTAGAGCAGGAGCAGGTGTACACTCAGTTGAGCTAAACTTGTCCTGTAGTCTCCGTTTGGGGGAGTACGTCTCCCCAGAATTGCTTGGGCTGCTACATGCGTTGGATCACCTGCTGGAATGTCGGGTTCAGGGAAGAAAGGTACTCATTGCACTTGACAACCAATCGGTTATAAAACGCATGAAGCAGGTGAACGTATACTCCAAACTAGTGCTGGAATGTGTTTTAAAGCTTAACAGATGTTCCTCGGTTAACGAGGTAACATTGATGTGGGTTAAAGGACACATTGGCACTGCTGGGAATGAAGCAGCAGATCAACTAGCAAAAAGGGGATCTGCTGAGAATTTTTTTGACCAGAACCCAGAGTATCACTGGGTAATGGCTGAACTCACTAAACCTGAAAAGGTGGAGGGAGCCTTCTACATGTAGACAGGCTCGAATGGTGCTCAAAGAGCCCCTTGGCAGGAGAGCCAGCAAGGTTCTTAGATACAATAGAAGTACCTTAAGCTGGATAACTGCATTAATGACAGGTCATGGAAACTTCAAGTATCATCTAGTCAAGATGAAAATCGAAGATGATACTTGCAGACTATGCCTGGAAGCCGCTGAGACGGTAGCGCACATTGTGTGTGAATGTCCAGCACTGGATAGCGTAAGACTAAGGACCACGGGCAGAAGCTTGTTAAATGTGGATTCCATGGGGGAACTAAGCCTTAGACAAATGCTAGCAATCACTAAAGACACCGTGATGAGAAAGTATGCCGATAATTCCCAGTCGACACTCTGAATCACTAGAGTCTAGATTAAAGGCTGGTTGTAGCACGAGACACAATGATAGTAAGATTGCCGCAAGTTATGTCGGTTGTCTATAGTTATTGAGGACGGAAGGGGGTCGAAAAGGGACCCATTTAGTAGTGGTCTGCTTCGTTATTCCTCCTACATTAATAATAAAAAATATTTATTGTAGTTTTTGACCTTTTTATATTTTTGAATTCTATTTTTTAATAAGCACTAGGTCTTTTTATAAAAATGTTATAATAATTTTTATTTTCTCAAAATAAAAATTATTATATTAAAAAATAGAATTCATTAATAATAAAAATATATGAAATTAACCTTAAATATACATATGTATGTACATATGTTTAAAATTCGTAAAAGAAGCCAAAAATGTACTTCTTTATGCATGCCACACAATATTAATTGCTTTTTATTAAAAAAATAGTTAAAGAAATTAAAAATTATTTTTTTCACTTGTCCCCTTTTTAACCGACTTCAAAAAAGAAGGAGGTTATCTATTCGTTTGAATGTTGCTTTTTTTATGTATGTAACCGCAGAACTCGGCATTTCTGAACCGATTTTAAATTTTTTTTTTTATTTGAAAGGTTATGCTTTCAGGTTGGTCCCATTTTAAAAACAGTTCATCATATTAAAAATTAAAGGATGTCCCCATACAACATACATGTTTTTTGGTGTATTAAGAACCGTAAAGGGCACCAAATTAAAATTTTAAAAAATTGCGTGTCGCTATAGCTCCCAACAGCAAAAATTAATAAAAAAATAAATTTAAAATTTAAAGGGTGTCCCCATAGGTGACGTAATTTTACCTATTTGAGCCTATTTCTTGAACCGTAGGCAAAACCTTGAAAACTTTACAGAATGTCGATTACTATGACCATTATAATAAAATGTATAAATATTCAAAATTTTAAAGGGTGGTCCAATAGTTCATTTAATTTGATGTATATGGCCATACTTTTGAACAGTTGTACACAGACCGCTAAAATTTTCAAAGAACCTGTATTGCTAAGTCCACTATAACAAAAAGTATAAAATTTGAATTTGGATATAAAAGGGTGTCCCAATAGTTAATGTAAACTTTTAACACAAACACTTAAAAATTAGGCAGAATTTCCACTACTTTCTCTGGTATGATAACAAGTATAAATATTTGGAATTATAATGTAAAGGGTGTCCCAATAGTTCATGTAATTTGATATATATGGTTAAACTTTTTAACCGTTATAGACAGATATTTGAAATTTAAACAGAATCTTTGTGGCCAAGTCCTCTATAACAACAGGTCTTTAATTTAAAATTCTAAAGTAAAGGGTGTCCCAATAAGTGATGTTATTTGATCTATGTGACCCTATCTTTGAAACCGTTATAGACAGGGGCGTGAATGGTGTCCCCATAAAATACGGATGCTGGTAAAAATAGCTTAACTTTTGAACAGTAATAGGGAGAGGATTGACATTCACATAGTCTTTTTTCGCTAATTTTGGCCCATCTATTATTTGGTTTAAACCTAATTCTTACAGATTACTTCTTAGTAATCTTAGTTTATAACTTGTGCCCTTCTATCTGTTTTGAAATCGGTTTTTTTTTGCAAAAATTATTTGCAATAAAAAAAAATAAACGTGAGTATAAAAAATACAATTGAAATGACGTTTTACTTCATAATATAATTATCTGTACATGAGCTCTGATAATTATATCATAACGCTGATATAATGCTAATAAATGAAGTCTACACGAGATGAATTTCCATCATGATACAAATTTGACATTCATCACGATTTAAATTTATCAGGTGTTGACACCGGGTTAGACTTTTCTTCTCGGGCTTGTATTTTTTTTCAAAAATATGCTTCTCGTAGCACTCTTTTTCATATTTCCTTCTTTGTAAGCAAAACATATATCACACTGGTCTTTCTTTGGCTTATAAAGCCAATGTTTAGCGAATGAACAACTTTTAAAAATGTTCCAGAAGAAGCGATGCTTTTGTTTCAGAAGTACCATCACTGTTTAAGTTGTTTTTAAAATCAACTGCCTATTTCACAACGTTACACGAAGTTGTTCTTTCGCAACGAACGAATTCCTGTGACGTTGTGAAATAGGCAGCAAAATATTGTTTGTTGAAGCTCTGCAGTAATGGATTTTAATTTTTGGCAGGCTCAAAATGAACCGCTTTGCACTAAATTTCGAAAAATTACATGTTTTTTCTTACATTTTACGTTTGTATAACAATTACTATAGAAAGCAGAGATAGAGCTTTTAAATTAATGTTAGTTAAATAAGATAATTGGGGTTAGTCTTAACAAATAACTCTTACGATCCGAAAAAGAATTTCAGGTGAGAACGAATTTTTGTAAGGGAGCCACGTTTAAATATCGATGTAGAGCTTTGGAAAAAAACAGCATTTTATTAAAATAATGGGGACTCGAGAAATATTCGCACTGCATAGAATATATAGTGTTGTGTTACTCGTTGAAAAGTCTAGTTTTTACCGAAGTAACTGAGATTGAGAGTGTGGCGCTGCAACAAAACTACTCCGATTGGCCTTAAACTTTCCAGATTTTTTATATCTCAAATACAAAAAATTTGTTGGTTGAGACTTTAACATTTCCAACTTGAAATATAAAAACTATTCTATTTTGCATGTAAATGTCATTTTGTATGGCGCTTACGAGGTTTTGGAAATGGCTTTAATTTTTCTTTTTTCATACAAAGTTGTTAAGATGAGAAAGAAGTCGAATGGAAAATATTATTTTCTACCATAAAAACCAAAATAGTCAATTTCGAAAAAATGCCGCTTACGAGGTTTTAGAAGAAACGCGACGATAAGTCGTATGAGTAAAAACTCATTATTCATGCTTTAAATAAATAAAAGACAACGGCCACGCAGCTAAATGAAAACAAATTCCGTTGGCTACAATTGTCGCCGTGTTGTCAGCTACTTAAGTGTGCGATTACCAACGAACGACATTTGATATTATATAAGTATGTATATAGATATGTACCTATGTACGAGGATTGGTAAGGATATGTTAAGTATATCTATCCCAAAAATTTAGACCTATAGGTCCACTGCAATACCACGAGACCCTGATCTAAAAAGAGTTTCTATCCAAGAACCAATTATAAAGCCCAATAGCAAAGCAGATACGTATTTTTTCGTTATTATAAGTAAGTTAAAAATAACCTTTTACTATCACGTACTGTAAAGCCAAGTTATAGTAACGAGCCTTACCCTCGGTATTATAACGAAAAGCTACTTATCTCTCTGATAAAATCCTAACTTTAGTTATTGGCAAGTTATAAAAAAGGGCCTAAGACTAACTGCCTTGTAGACATACAATTAAGTTACTTATGCAACATATTTTTCAGAGTGTATTGAAGGTTATTATCTTCAAATAAAATAAAATTATATAAATTTCCATTTATGTTGTAAATATAAATTTTTTTTTGTTAGATTGGTATATACAATAAAAGTTTTTGCAAGTTATGTATCTAGGGTCTCATAAAATCCCTTCTTTGATCAACACAGGTAGACATACACAGTGATTAAAAATGCTTGACTATTTTCAATGCATATGCTATTGCTTAACTGTTGCTTAGAAAAAGCAAAAAAAGAAGAGCAACTCATTTGCTTAAGTTTTCTATGTGTGTCTTTCTGCAGCAAAGCATTTACTTTAAAAACATTTGCTGTTACTTAAGTAATAAGTCAGTCGTAAAGTAGCTTTGGATTGAGGAACACGTTCGCGCGTCATTGTCATTACCGTTTAAGGTCAATCAGGCCGTCCTTGTTGCTCGGTCTTCAAGTGGTTTGCGTCTCCCTCTCGCACTGGGTGATTGGCTTCCACGGTTACATGTACTATGTTACAGTTAATTAGTGTTTGCATTAATCACCCACGCGCTATCGTTCTGGTTATCGTGTATAACCTAAATTTTGATATTTAACTACATAATGAAAATTAATAAACGAAAAGAAAATTTTACATGACAAAAATAATAAATCAACAAGAAAAATTAACAAACTAAAGAAATCTAAAATAAAAAGTAAGGATCAGCCTAATTGAAGAAAATCAATCAAAGCACAAGATTTTAAAAACGCAATTTGACGAGAGGATAAAAATTAAAAAAAAAAAGTGGATGAAAGAGTGAAGACCAAATTAAAACTGAAAATTTACTTAACATTAAGTAACAAGAAGAAATTATACAATTGGATGAACGAACCTTGTGGAGAACCAAATTAAAACTCGCTGTGAGGATTTTAACCTCACTTTTTTGACGTGGTGCAGTACCAACAAAAAAACTAAGATTGATACTGGTGGAGACCAATAATATTCTAGGAGTACACTCTGGTGACCTACTTCCTGTGCAAAGGTACAGGTCGGCTGGATTTTCCGGGGAAGGGTCCTACATGTTGATAGACCTTGGCAATATAACACACTAGTGTTCGCCATTTTAAACCAAACCCCCCCAAAAAAATAAGTAATAAGTTGTTCTTCATTTTTATTTTTGCTTATGCATAACTCTTTACTGTGAAGTAGTGGCTGACTACGATTGCTTTTATTTGCTGTTACTCACTGCTTCAGTCTTAAGTTTTAGAAAATTCTTTAACAGTGAGAGATTAAAATTATGGCGCCACGTGTAATTAAAAAAAATTAAATTTTGAAGATCTGCAAAATAAAGTTTTCTAATATTGTTTTACAGCAACAGCAAAAGAAGAAACAAACATTAACTTTTGCTTAAGCAACAGCAAACGTTTTCAAAAAAATTGCTTTGCTGATTGCTTTGCAGCAGAAAGAGACACATAGTAAGCTTAAACAAATGAGTTGCTCTTCTTATTTTTAACCGACTTCAAAAAAGAAGGAGGTTATCAATTCGTCTGAATGATGCTTTTTTATGTTTGTGCCCGCAGAACTAAGCTATTTCTGAACCAATTTTTAAATTTTTTTCTTAATTAGAACTGTTATGCTTACAGATTAAAGAGTAATAAAAAACAAACCTAAAATTTAAAGGGTGTCCCCATAGCTGACGTAATTTGACCTTTATGGGCCTATCTTTTGAACCGTTAAAGACATAACCTTGAAAGTTTGGCAGAATGTCGATTACTATGACCTTTATAATAAAGAGGATAAATATTCAAAATTATAAATTAAGGGGTGCTCCATTAAATTTGATGTATATGCCCACATTTTTGAACAGTTGTACACCGACCGTTAAATTTACAAAGAACCTGTATTACTAAGACCGCTATAACAAAAAGTATAAGATTTGAATTTGGAATGGTACCCAAAATTGTTGTAATTTGATCCTATCTTTTGAACCGTTATAGACAAACACTTGAAAATTAGACAGAATTTAGAATTTAGACAGAATATTTAGAATTATGAATTGAAGGGTGTCCCAATAGTTCAGTAATGTGCTGTATATGACTAAACCTTTGAACCGTTACAGGCATACAATTGAAATTTACAAACAATTTTTGTGGCCAAGTTCTCTATATAATTTCTTATTGATTAATTTTATTAAGTCTATGAATTATTTCTTTAATATTAATAGCAAGTGAATCAATTTATAAATATAGAGTGTAAATTCGCTATAAGAATTATAAAATTGGAAAGGGTGTCCTTATAGGTAATGAAATTTGATGTAAGCCTTCTCATTTGAGCCGTTTTAGATAGACAACTGAAATTTACACGTAATGTGTACTACAATGGTCGCTATTACAACTGTAAAAATATAAAATTAAATAGTGTCCCCATAAATGACTGATGTTGGTTAAAATAGCTTAACTTTTGAACAGTTATAAGGAGATGCTTTCACATAGTCTTTACTTCTTTTCCTGCTAATTTTGGCGCATTTTGTTTATATATAGTTTTATTTGTTTTATATATACCGATTACTTCTTACATTTTTAATTTTGAACTGGTACTCAACTATCTGGTTTAAAGTCGACTTTTTTTTGCAAGAATTATGTCTTTTGCTTTTGCTTCGCTTATAACAAAATGTTATATAAATGCTGAGGAATTCAGTGTTTTTATTTGCTGAAAAAGATGTAAACAAAGCAAGGATTTTAGTGCTGTTGCTATTTTTAAGCAAGCAATTCAAACCCTGGATATACAGACATAATGAAATAAAATTCTCTACTTATAAGGATCCAAAAGATATGAATGCTCCAGTTTATAAAATCCCTACACACACTGTTTAATTAATCACAGTGATCAAAATCTAGATAACAAGGATTTTAGAGTCAAATCACCGAACTTAGATTTCTATTCTGGACTAAGGAGTTCCTTTTTCCATATACTTAAGAGGTCGCAAATAAATATTGTAAAAAAAATGGAATTATATTCATTTTAAAATACCGTTTATAACTATCTATTACTGTACTTCTATATCCTTAAAATTAATATTGTGCTTCTGGAGTACAATAAGAACATTCGATTACTGTAATTTTATTAGAACTTTATAAAATGCCATTGAAAATGGTGTAGTCAATTTTCAATGTAAAAATTATTTTTTTATTTAGCTTTCAGAGAAAATTTTGTGTACATATGTATGTATATTATTTTATAAACAATTTTGTGTATATACATACATACATATTTTTTTGTCGACAAAATTTTACTATGGAAAGCAGAGATTTAGTAACATTATCTTGGCCAAGAATAAATTCTTGTGGAAAAGACGAAAGCAACTATTGTTCATGTAGGTGTTTGACCAAATTTTTTAGATATTTTTTTAAAAATGGCTTTGGTTGTTTGAATAACTTGGACTTTTTGCTCCTGTATTCGTTCTTAATAACATTTATTGGATTTGCCGTTGCCGTAACATTTTCGCTTTTGGAACCAAGTAATATTCAGAAAGTAAGTTAAAGACAATATTACTTTAGAGCCTATATCTAATCAGTTTTTGCCATTTCAAGATTTTCAAGAGCCTACAAATTTACATGAAGTATTTAAACGAGCAAAAGAATAAAATTCCGGATACAGCACATAAATTAAGCAGTGTACTTCAACAAAAAGTGAAAAATATTTTTAAAAATCGTAAAAATTACATAACGTATAGTAAAAACTGTAGTAGAAGAAAAAACAAATAATTGTGATATAATACAATAAACTTATCGGTTTAAAACTGTGACAATGATTATGTCTGATATGCTTAATATTGTTTTGTATAATCATACGAGTAGAACAACCCTCTTCCTTTTCTGTAAATCGAATTGTTTAAAGGTGAGCGTTTTTTGATTGTTTAAATATTTGTATAAGGGAGACTTCGATTTCGAACATATACAGGGGTCTAATCGGTATCGAGTAAAATCTCTCGTAATTTTTGATTTTGGTATCATGGTACTCGATAAGTATCGTAATTTTATTCGAAGAAAATGTGTTTTAATCGTGTTTTTTTTTTGTTCACTTGTTGACATTATTAATCTATTACAATTTGATATAAATAACGATTCGATACATGCCGAATGACATAATTAGCCTACTCGACTCGATAGCTTACACGATTTCGAATGCGGTGATTAGGACCCAGGGAGGCTACAGCGTATTTCGATTCGAAAGAAATATTTTTCGAAACACAATCAGGAATATTGTGTAATCCGAAACCGATTGAAATTGAATCCGAATGAAATTTTAAATTGTCATAACTTTTGAATCTTACATCATTTTGATATTATTTTTTATACATTTGATTAAAGACCATTCACATAACTTCCTTGATTGCTAATGTTTTAAAATAATAGGCGCAACTAAGTTATATTTTTCTTTAAAAATTTGTACGATTTCAATTTCAATCGGTTTCGGATTACAGAACATACCCGAATGTTAAAATCATACAAATTCGAATGATTTCCTTTTCGAATCGAAATACGGAGTTACCCCCCAGGACTGGGGGGTTACTGCGTAATTCAATTTGAAAAAAAAAATGTACGAGTTCGAACTATATACACTGAGTATTACGATTTTCGTACTATTTGCTACGAAAGTGCGGAAGTTTTGTTTTTTGTACTCTCCCATACATTTGCAAAATCATTGTGCAATAACTGATATTGACCAATAACATTGCCTATGTGTATATTATATTAGTAGATGGCACATATATTGAACAAAATCAAACGTCTATTGATTTATATTGCGCAAAAAGGAATATTTTGAAATGTGTTGCAAAAATTGCACAATGATGATTTCCCACCAAATTACTAACTTTTTAAATAACTTAAACTTTTATTAATCAAAAATAATATTCCAATTTGAATAAATAAAACTAAGTACATACATATGTATAGTTTTGTTTACTTTTACCCCGTCTCCATTACCTCCCGACATCATTAGCCATCAACATGTCTTAACAAAAGTAAAACTTCATGTAAAAAATATTACTTTTAATATTGTTTTTTTTTTATGAAGTTTGACCTTTGTTAAGATATGTGAATGACAAATGTAGACGGGGGTTTAGGAAATATAAAAGTAAAAATGTAAGTATTTAAATGTTTCAAGCTAAATAAATGTGTATAATACCTGTGGTGAAGGTATAAAAACATTATTATACCCTTCACCACAGGTGGAAAGGGTATATATAAGTTTGTCATTCCGTGTGCAATTTTTACAATCTTCATTTTCGACCCCATAAAGTATATATATTCTGGATCCTTATACATAGAGAAGTTGATTAATTTATGTGGGGTCAACAATTTGGATAATGCTGTACATTTCTGTATAAATAAAATCACCGTGGTGAAGGGTATAGAAGATTCGCCACGGCCGAATATAGCAATTTTTTTAGTACCTTCTTGCAATCTATATTGGGTCAGACAAAAAAAGAAAATCCTTAAAAAATTTCCTTATATTGGACACCCTGTTGGTCCATTGCCTACCTCTATGTGCTTTGCTTTCTATAAAGGTCTTTAATACAAATCAAAGCAGAAAAACCCTACCAATAAACAAAAATCGCCCCTCGCAGGAGTCTTAATAGAAAGAAAATCATTAAACCCGAAAATAAATTAAAATATAGATGGGCGTGGTTATTGGCCTGCAGCCGCCAAATGAATGACCCGATGTTGCTGAATTACAATCCCAAAATTTTCGAAACTGTGCCTGACAGATTTGTGAGCTTAAATTGTTTGGATCTCTTCTGGTGCCTTGGCAAATGACATTACCATACGAACACGGACAGACAAACATCGCTTAATCAACTTCTCTATGTATAAGGATGCAGAATATATAAACTTCATGGGGTCGGAAATGAATATTGTAGAAATTACACACGGAATGACAAACTTATATATACCCTTTCTACCTGGGGTATAAAAAATTAATAAAAATTAAAAAAAAAGTTAAAACAAAATAAAAAAATTTTTTTTAAAATATTTTCAAAACATTTTGAAAAAGATATTTTTACAGAAAATTATTCGAAAAAAAACATTTTTTTAAATTTTCCAAAAAATTTTCGATTAAAAATTTACAAAAAATTAAAAATTTTTTTTATTATTTATATTTTTAATATTAAAAATATATGTACATATATAGAGTAACATATTGTTTATTAAATATGTTTGATTCTTGAACAGACAGCATCAAAATACCGACTACAGACTGTCAAAAATAAATTATACTCGTTTATAGGTAGACGATTATTTTGAAGCAGCAAAGCGACATGGCTACACGATCACCGTTTGTATGCGACAATTTTTTTTATTTAACAAAAGAAAATGCCACAAAATTTTAAATGTCAAATTCTTATACAAACAAAAAGTTTTGGAGGAAATATTTATTATTTTTTGAAAAAGTTATTTAATTTTATAAAATCAAAATAGCTCTCGTCTTCAATATCATTAAAAACGGCTGCACCGATTTGACCGAGTTTCTTTAAATCTTCATCATAACCCAACTTAGGTTTTTACGGAAATAAAAATTTATCACGTTTACGCCCAAAAAATGTAACTCTTTTACGCCCAATTTTTAAGTAGCTAGAGAACTATAATAGATAGATCTTTAAAATTTTCCACCAGTAACCCCCTTATTAATATAGCGAAACACAGACTGCAGTAGGACGGTGAGTGTGGTACCTTCTATACAAAGTGAAAAAAAATATTATCGTTGACCTAAAGAACTACAATAGGAAGAGTCTGAAAACTTTGCACAAGTAACCCTAATGTGCATTGTCTAGCAAGATATAGACTGGATTAGGACGGTGGTCGTGGTACCTTCAATACAAAGTAAAAAATGATTATTGTGTACATAGAGAACTACAATAGGTGGAGTCCTTAAACTTTGCGCAAGTAACCCTCAGACTAATGTGCAGAATAGAGCACCCATGCGATTTGCAAAAGTGTTATTTTTATCACTCTCCGCGCATTTTCGGTTATCTGAGAAATAAAAATTGAGATGTGCATAAGAATTTCGTTTCCAAAATGTAAACAGTATGGCCCCTCGTATTTAAGTGGTAAAAAATTGCTTAAAAAGCTGTAAAAATGATGCCTGGATTTATTTATCAAAAACTCTTAAACTAAGAGCTTTTCGTAATTTTTATTCGTTATAAAGAGACAAATATTTTTTTATACAAACTTTTAAACCACGATAAAGCGTTAGTAGTTTTTTAGCGGTTCAATTCAAGTTTTACCTTAAAACTGAACATTGAGTGGCTCTCATTAATTTCTGAAGGCACAAAAATACGACTCAGCGGGAAAAGGTAATCAATAAGAAACCAGTAGGTAATACAAATAATCAGGTACACCCAATTCTATTTTTACACGGTTTTGATTTAACACGGATTGAAAAAAAAAAATTTTTTGCACGATTTTATTCTATTTAGCACGATTCAAAGTCTTTTGAGCTTAGATTTTATTAGTAAAATTTAAGTTTTGCGAAATATTTTTAGAGGAATTCCCTTTTTGTGCATACAAGCATATTTACTTGTTAGAGCAATTGAAATGTGTTAATATTTTGTGAACTATAGAACTAAACGAAAACGTCGAAAACTACAAATAAAAAACTACAACGTTAAGCCATTTCTTTAAAAAATTTGAAAAATTTAAATTTATATCGTCTTCGAAATGGAGAAGGCTTAACATTTCTTGGCAAAATGTTCGGTGTAAACATAAGTCACATTAAGAACAATAAAAAAATTAAAATTCAATTAGGCAATCCTTGATTTCTGAAACGAAACTATCTATTAAGTCTTCATCATACACTAAAGATGCAAATAAACGATGCAAATACACATTACCTATATTATTTAGTAAAATAAACATGATTTCTTGTTCTTAAAAAATTCTCGTTTTTCACTAATTTTAATAGGTTTTAGAGATAAGGAACCATTCACCTATTTTTGTATATGATCAATGTCTTTTTTTACACGCATTTTTCTGGAACCAATCTAAGCAATCTAAACGTGTAAAAACAGAATAAGGTGTATGTGATGAAAAACAATTTTGAAAACGAATAGATTTTAAAACGATTTTGTTGTTTTGTATAATATTTTTGTCGAAATTCCTCATTATTGTTTGATTTTTATCTTCTGGTATACTTTTCAAACCCAAATGTTAAGAGATTGGTTCAAAAATAATTCTCAAAATCTATCGAAAATAATTCTCTGTAATTCGAAACAGAGTGAAATTGAAATCGAATAAATTTTTAAAGAAAAAAAATATAACTTAATTGCGCCAATTATTTTAAAACATTAGCAATCAAGGAAGTTATGTGAATGGTCTTTAACTAAATGTATACAAAATAATATCAAAATGTTGTAAGATTTAAAAGTTATGACAATTTAAAATTTCATTCGGATTCAATTTCCCTCGGTTTCGGATTACACAACATACCTGGAAATCTATCGAAATTCATCACACTATTTGAAAACGATCTTTTTAAAATTGATAGTTTTCCATCACATACCTGAATGTATAACGTTCTGCTTCCAGTATCCATTGCTCTTAATACAGAGCATGTCAGAGCATGAAAGTAATGCATTATTTCAATGTACTCTGCGAACGAATTGTAGAATTCATTACTTCTAAAGCCTGTTCTGTTCAGTTTTTATATGGAATGCTGTCAAACTACAAACATAAGAAATTTGTATGAAAAAGTCATGAAAAAATGTTGCAGAAGAAGTACTCTGTTTTTACTGTTGAAAAACATTGAAATTTTTCTGGCAACATTTTATCAAAACTGTGAAATAAAGCTAAAGGGCATTATTTCATGTAGAATTTTTCAAACAACAGGGTTTGCTAACATTTGTAAAACAAAGTGGTATACTTAAAACAAAAAAATCGTAAAATTCTTCAAAATCACGAAATAGACACCATATTTTAAATGTCAAATTTTCCTTGTGTATTAAATGTTGCTCAACATTTTCCACAAACTAGAACAGAGTACTAGGCTTAAAGCATAAAATAATGTATACATTTATACTATTTAAGTATACACATTTTAATTTATTTTATTTATTATTAACACAATAGAAAAACATTTTAAATTATTAAAAAAAAAAAATTATTAAAAACCTACAACCGTACAAATTGCTGCAATAAAAGTTGCTCGATGTAAACACAAATGCAATATTTAAGAAGAAACGAGAAAGACTGCAGCGACAAAAGTTGCATAATGTAACTCGGGACTAATTTCAATATTAAAATTAAGACTATATATTACTGTTTCCAAATAATTAAAAAAATTATATTTTTATAATTTTACTTGCTGGATTTTTTGATATTTATTGGTACGCGTTTAAACATAAACGAATCTTTTTTTTTTGAACAAAATATAGGGAAAAACACGAACAATTTGTCACACGAAGAAACAGTACAATCCTTCCTCTGTACTTTTGTGTCGGTTAAATTACCTTCTCGATTCCTGAGTAATGTATTTCTAAAGTAATACATATTTAATTATACATACATATATGTAATAAATTAATTTTAAATGGGTTTGTGATTAAAGTTTTTTAATTTCAACCTTTTTTGGGGGTTTTGCAAGTGTTAGTGAATCAGTTTCATAGTAAATAACCATTATATTTTACCGATTAATCGAATAAAACTTAAAAGAGATTTGATTAATCTATATACCTATAATAAACCAGTAACTCATCTCCTGTCTGTCTGTCTTTCTCTTCGTGTTCGCTGCATACTTTCAGGCATATTTTATTATTGAAAGCAGTATATTTTAAACAATGTTGCGCAACAGATGGCGCTGTTTTAAAATAATGAGTAACTCATTTTCTGTCTGTTTTTTACAGAGCTTTAAAATAATTTTTAGAATTGTATATAAATTTTAGAATTTTATCCAGGGATGGGTACCTTTATATAAAGTAAATACGTAAGAGTCTTAAAAACTGGTGTGGATTACTTTCAAAGCAAAATCGAACAAAATATTGTAAGCACGCACACAACGTGTGTGGGCACAGCGAGTTGCATATAAGCATAGTTGCATATTTTCGTGAGAATATCGTGCGTTTTCGAGTTAACGGTTGGCCATACTTTTCTTCCAAATGTTTATTGTATTTTTAGTGGATAGGTGTAGCGAAGCGCACCGGGGATAGCTAGTACATGAATATTTATTAATCATTAAGCTTCAATATTGTGTAAAATCAATATATGTATGTATGTATGTATGTATGTATGTATGTATGTATGTATGTATGTATTTATTTTTTATTTCTAATCCAATCATGTTAAAAAGACAAGGTTTATTTATTGTAATTATTTGAGTAATTAAAATTCGATTGTTTTGTTTTTACTATAACTGTAAATTGATTGTAAGGTCTTTTGTATTAATATATCACTGCATTCCATTAAACCATCCAAATGCGTCCAGAGAAACAAAAAGATCAAACCATAAAACGCAAATGAAACTGAACGATCTAAGATGTATAGACGACGTAAAACTTTTTTCGCATGCGGTATTGTTGATTCACTTTCTCCCAAAATAAATGTTCGCATGCCCATTATGTAGATTCGTATATATGTCTCCCAATTTATTTGTGATGTATCTGTATCGAATAGCTCCTGATCTATCCGATTCAGCTTGGTTTGGAGTTGTTGAAACTTTTCATTTTTAAATTCCCATTCTTTAGTGGTGTAATACTGCAATAACTTCAGTCCATTTGATATTTTGTTCTGTGCTCGCACTAAGCTAAAATTAATTTGAAATATTAGATTATGATTGTGGTTAAAAAATAAATTAAGGATTTCTCTTACAATCGTTTACGTCCCATTAAAAGAAGCAGAAAGTCAATAAAGTATGCTGGCAAATAATGATAAAAGATAACGGAAAACAAGTGATGATAATAATTCTTTTTTATGGATCCATCAGGGTACCATAAGGCAAAACTCAGTGGAACTTCATAAAATATACGTTTTCCTGTTTCAATACATTCCCCCCAGGAATAAAGAGCTTTGCTGTTAATGCACAAATTGCAAAACTCTATAGTTTTTGTTTGTAACTGTGACCGCTGGTAACCAGCAACAATCATTCCGTTAATAGCCTTGTCCACTGGCATAATAGTTGAAGAATAATCCGGGTTACAATGCATAGAACGTATAACTCCACGTGCTGCTCCTATCATAAGACCCGTCGGACCATTAACGCCTTCAATCCAACCGGGCAGAGGTTCTTTTAATGCTGCCGTTACTGAAAGTAAAAAAATATATACATACATATTTATGGTATGTTATGACTTTTTTATTTTTGTTTATCTATAAAATTAAAATTACTAAAAAAATAAAATTAAAAAAAAAAATAAAAACATTCCACACTTGCAATTTTTGTTTATGCAACACATGTATTTGTTGTTAGGAGAGGAAATAAAAATGGCTGCGGTAAAATGTTTTGTGTACTTGAAACTCTGCTGCGACTCTCTATTGTTGTTGTTGTTTGCTCTTTTCGTCATGAGAAGGACTGTGTAAAAGTATGAAGTCGTCAGAAACACAATTTATAAAGTATGGACACGAATGCAACTTCAAAAGAGAATTAAAAAAATGTTTCAAAAACAAAAATTGCAAGTGTGGAACGGGACTAATATGTATCAAAATCGACGATGTTTGGATAGGGGTGGAAGGAGAACCGTTACAATTTATGACCCAATTTTCCTCTTATTCGCATTTGCTATAGACCAGGGATGGTAAATGAAATTTTAAAATTGTACTAACCGGCTTCTAAAATTGTACTTTTTAAATTAAAATTGTACTAAATACGTTTTCTAAGTTCAGTAAATTTTTTAATTATAATAAAACATATACATATAACATTATTTATTTCATTCTAACCTAGTGTCTATAAAAAACGATAAAAATTTGTCTTGATAAAAGCCAAACTTCATATTAAAAAATAAATATTTTTAATACTGGGTTTTTTTATATGAAGTTTGACTTTTATTAAGACAAATTTTCATCAGGTATAGACGGCCGGTATTAAACGCATAATTCCTTTTTAAAATTTATTAAATAAATATTTTATGAACGAATCATAAAATAATTATTTTCCAAAAATATTGCAATCCAAACATAATTTTGTTATAATATTTATTAAATGTGGAATTGTTTTTTATTTTATTTTCATGAAATTTTGTCATAAGTAAAATTAGAGTTACAAAAATCATTCGACATAAGTTTATTTTCTCAAAATTTTAATTTATGCATTAAATGCATATTTTTAAAATAATTAAAGTATTCATAATGTGGGTTTTTTCTGGTGAAAAGTAAAACATTTTAACATCGATCTAACACACGCTTGTTGATGAGATGTCATAAAATCTAAATTAAATATAAGCATCAAAACTTATCATATTTCAAAAATAAAATTTTTAGTATTTTCTGTGCTAAAAAGTAATAAGAATAAAAAAGAGAGTTGCTTATCAGGAGTTGTAGTAAAAAACCATTATTTTTGGTTTTAAACATTCCACATCGTTCTAACACCACCATTTTAACAGCTACTTTCTTTTACTTAACTGTACCAAATATACTTTCTAATTATTACATTACCCTTACAGTTAACAAAAAGCGACTATTGTGCAGACACGCTCTTATTCTTCCAGGCTACAAATTTACAAATTTAAAATTAAGAATTGCAACTATACTTTCCTGAATTGAGGCATAAATAACGAAATGGGTTAAAAATAAAGTTTTTAAATAAGAGCAGCAGTTGGCATTACAACTAGTCTGCAACATGAAACATGGGAACATGTTTAAATTGTACTAAATGAGTGATTGATTGGTGTACCATTGTACTTTTCGGGTACAAATTGTACTAAAAATGGTACAATTGTACAAACTTTATCAATCGTGAGATAGACTCTTGAAATTTGCTTAGATGGTATATTACTACGGCCTCTATAACAAATAGAAATAAACTTTTTGTGGCTTAAAAAAATATGCTCGAGGTACCCTACGGGGTCTATCGCACCTCCACTTAAAAACACCTCTGCTTACCTCCTCTGTGAAATTTCATTACGATATCTTTAATTTTAATCCACTGTGCATTTTATACAATTATAGTTGCATTAAGAATTTGTACAAAAAATCTTGTTATACTCACCAATTGGTGGTCTTGCAATTATGATCGGTAATTTTATTTCATATCTGCTAATTAGATCTTCACTTAATGCCTTGCTATAAGCGTATGTATTTGGCAGTCCATTTAATAGTCTAAATATAAAAGAAAACAACAAATATTTAATAAAAAATATGAACATAAATGCCAATACATACAAATATATACAAATTTTTTTAAATGGGTATATGAATAAAATAAAAAGCCATGTGAATAAAATAAAATACTCACTGAGGAGTCAATTCAGCTAAAGCTTTGTCATCCATAGTTTTAATCATTTCAACAATTTCATAAGGATTTTGTGGAGCGGGATATGCTCGTTCTTCCAAAATGCTTTCATTGCACTTAAATATAAAAATTTAATAAGTTTTGTTCATTATTTCAAACAAGTTGTATAAACCTACTTGACAATAAGACGTTGAGACATGTACTAATACTTTCAAATTTAACATTTCTCCCGCCAATTCAAGTACTTTTAATGTACCAACAACATTCATTTGTATCATGGGCCGTAATGGTTGATCAAAACGTACATTGGCTGCACAATGGAAAATTACATCTACATTTTGAATTAAATGTTCTCTATCGGCTGCACTCATGCCAAGTCTATCCTCCACAACATCTCCTTTAACCAAACGAATTTTTCTTGCCATATCTGGGTCTTTCTCTAAAATTTTATTAAAAATCTTAAACGAAACAAAACAAAAGAAAAGAAAAGAAAAAAAATATTATTGAAAATGTATAAAAGCACTCGAACATTTATTTAATCTAAACGCAAATCAATTTAATTCTAACGCAAAGGAGGCAACAAAAACTTGGTTGTGGACTTGGATAAAAAATTATCTTAGAAGAGGAAGGCTTAAAAAGGTTCTCAATATCAGACCAAAGATGTCAAACTGGATTTACACATAGGTTGTCCGACCAATATTTATATATTTACTAAACTTTTTACAAGGGCTCAAAGATGTGCACAACTGGTCAAAAATACGCATCTGGCTGCCTTAGACATTGTTTTGCATCTACTATTCATTAAGGGTTATCACAGCAGAAATAGCGGGGAAAAGTTTCCATACACTGAGTCAGGATTAGTTAGGTTTCAATAAAAAAGTTAAGTTTTAAGGGACTTAGACACAAAAGGTTATTTTATAGAACAATCACAAATACAATTACCGGTTAGGGAGTGATGGGCGGTATCCGACATAATGTATGAGAGCTATGGAGTTTTCACGAACGGCGAAAATAGCAAGGTTGTTGTCTTCGATAAGTTCTGAGGAATGGGAGAGAATGTGTGCAAACCACTTTCCAGTTACTATTGCTGGGAACTCATTTCGGATAGAATCGAAAGTCTTCGTTCGACGGGAAAACGATTGCACTAATGGTTAGACGATATCGCTAGATGTATAAAGAGGCCTATTCAAAGAATAGTATCTGGGGACTACTCCGGAAAAATTAGAAGGGGATCACAATGAACCAATAGGTCTCCGGATGAATTACAATTAAAACAAGTAAAAGTGCTATATTCGGCCGTGCCGAATCTTCTATACCCTTCACCACGGTGATTTTATTTATACAGACATGTACAGCATTATCCATATTGTTGACTCTTTATTTAAATAAAGTCGTATAAGAAAAAATCATTATTCATGAGTTAAAGAAATAGAAGACAAATGAAAACAAATTCCGTTTGCTACAATTGTCGCCGTGTTGTCAGCTACTTAATGATATTGAAGCCGACGCTACATCGTAAACTCTGACATTGTTGTAGAAACACTTATTTTGCTTTTATAAAATTAAATAACTTTTTCAAAAACTTTTAAATATCTCCTCCAAAACTTTTTGTTTGTATATGAATTTGTAATTTACAATAATAATGTAATTTGTGACATTTTCTTTTGTTGAATAAAATAGAAATTAGCCTAAGTTGACGACATCCACAACGGTGGTCGTGTAGCCATGTAGCTATACTGGCTTCAAAAAAAAAACGTTTACCTATAAACGTGTGTATTTTATTATTGGCAGTTTTTACCCGGTATCCTGATGATGTCTATGTGTTTAATGCACCTAGGTTTTAAACAAAGATCTCATCTATTTTAAATCAATCGCATTTAAAAAAAAAAAAAATCAAACGCATTTAAAAAAATATGTTACTCTATATACACACATACATACATATGTATATTCTTAATATTAAATATATGTTATGTTACAGTCATGATTTTCATTTTCAAAGAAATATTGAAATTTTTGTTTTAATTTTTCGAAAATTGTGTGTAAAAATTTTTTGTAAAAATATTTTTTTAAAAATTTTTTGTAAAATTTTATTCGAAAATTTTTTGGAAAATTTTTTAAAAAATTTCTTTTCTAATATTTTTCTGTAAAATATCTTTTTGAAAATGCTTTTTAAATTTTTTTGTAAATATTTTTGAAAAAAATTTTTTTAAAAAATTTTTTTTTAAAAATTTTTTTAAAAATTTTTTTTTTAAAATTTGATTGAAATTTTTTTGTTAAATTTTGGACCTTTCTCCAATATATTGAGTTAGAATGGTCAGACTAAAGCAAAAAGAAATCCTTACAAAAAAAAAAAAAATTTCATCATATTGACACATGGGGGGCCCTTTTAACTGCTCCTATTTGTCAGTAGGTACCCTGTGGGTCCATTGGCTACCTCTAGGCGTATTGCTTTCTATTAAGGTCTCTAATACAAATCAAAGCAGAAAAACCCTACCAATCTAAAAACAAACAAAAATCGCCCCTCGCAGGGGGTTATTGATCCCCCGAGATCTGTATGCACTCCTTGCGATCTACCTGTCACATTCTAATATTTATTTGACAAAAAAAGGCAAAACAGAATCATTAAAGCCGAAAAAAATTAAAAAAAAACGTAAAAAAAATATAGGTGGGCGTGGTTTTTGGCCCGTAGCCTCCAAAGGAATGATCCGATGTTGCTGAATTGCAATACCAAAATTTTCGAAACTATGCCTGACAGATTGGTGTGCTTAAATTTTTTGTATCTCTTCTGGTGCCTTGGCAAATGACATTACCACACTAACACGGACAGACGGACAGACGGACAGACGGACAGACGGACAGACGGACAGACGGACATCGCTCAATCAACTTCTCTATATATAAGGATCCAGAATATATATACTTTATGGGGTCGGAAATGAATATTGTAGAAATTACACACGGAATGACAAACTTATATATACCCTTTCCACCTGTGGTGAAGGGTATAAAAATAAATATGATAAAATCAGATTATTTAATACCGAATTTATTATTAATTTATCAAAAGCCAAAGTTTGGCACAACCGATTATAGGAGCCTTATTCTTTTCATTGGAATTATTTTCCCAACTAATTTTGCCAAATTTGAATTACAATTTATTAATAGGAGTATTATAGACTTATTTCCAATTTTTCGTCAAAACCCCCACTGTGTGATGACATAAACAATTTAACATAAATAATCACAGGTCTAAATAATTACATTTGCAGATACATTGAATGCTACGAACATAATTAATAAATTGAAATGAGTTTTGCAATTTTTATTCGAAAACCCCTTGATTTTTTTAATTTTTGGTAAATGCTTTAAAAAATTAATATTTCAATAATCATATTTAATTGATCGGCGCTTAACCTAGAAATGTCACAAAGAAGATAATTGATTAATAACAAAGCATTAGCAAAAATGCAACCCTAAGTTTACATACAAGCTTCTACTTTATAATTCGATACTTGAACGAATCCAAATCCGTTGGCCCCTAAAATATTCAATGATCGTAGTTATATTAGAAGAGATAATTCTTCTATTGGTCAAACGAAAAGAACATGACCTGGAAATAATTCGATAGCTCATGAACCACTGAAGATACATATCTTAATAAAACTTTACAGAGGCAAAGCGGAGTTTTTTTAGTCGGTCCTTTGGGTACCTCGGACATACATTTTTTTGAAATGTCATTAAAGATCATTTTTAACTTCTTTTAATAACTGAATTCCTAAAACGGGAAAGATATGTTCCAAAAAATTGGGTTTATTTTTTATAAAATTGGCTACGCCGCCTTTGTTCACAATGAGGCAGTCAAATCTTTTTAGAGGTTGTAGCTAAGAGGCCGTCTTCACTAGTCATCAAATTGAACAAAACATAAACATGACGCCGGCAGATCAACGTAAGTAATTTGTGCATGTTGTTATAGGTGACATAATTTTCTGTTTTCCAACAATGTTGTATGAATGCTTATTGCACAGCAGATGGCGCTGTTCGCAAATATTACTGTGAACCTAAAATACAACAACAACGTAATTGTCATGTTATAAAAAAAGAGTTTTTATAAACCCCCGTCTTCATTTACTATCAACATGTCTTAACAAAAGTCAGACTTCATATAAAAAAACACTTTTAAAAATAATGTTTTATTTACATATAGGAAGGAAAATTTGACATTTAAAATGTGGTGTCTATCTCGCGATTTGGAAGAATTTGACGATTTTATTGCTTTTAAATATACCACATTCTTTTACAAAATTTTACACAACAAATATCACAAAAAATTCCACATGAAATAATGCTCATTTGCTTTATTTCACTGCTTTGATAAAATGTTGCCAGGAACATTTCAATGTTTTTCCACAGTAAAAACAGAGTACTACTTTTGCAACATTTTTTATGATTTTTTCATACAAACTTTTTATGTAAGTATGTAGTTTGACAGAATTCCCATGAAAAACTAAACAGAATACTGGACTTAAAGGCTTAAGTCGGCTTAAGCCTTTATTCCTTTTTGCAGAAATTATGGTGTTTTTGATGTTAAGAAAAATATTGTACAGTGGCTCGAAACCATTCGTGTGCACTGAATCAATAGAAAACTATATTTAAAATTAAAAAAACATATATATATATATATATATATATATACTTACCACACATTTTAAAAATTGGCATTTGCGAATTTCAGCAGTTAGTCCCCGTTTTGAACGTATAAGTAAATAAATATTTTTAATATCTGGACAACTTCTTAGTAGTTTTTCTACCAATACTTTCCCCATAAAACCAGTAGCACCAGTTATAAAAATATTTTTCCCAGCATACCATGATGCTACTTGGGATATATTGTTCTCAACGTCAGACTGGAGATCCTCCATTATAATAATTTAATTAGAAATATCGTTTTTATGAGTTTATTTTGCCGTAACTAAATAAAAAAAATAAATAAATTTTAAAAATATTAATATATTTAAGTTATAATCCTACATTTAAGTGGTAACAATTTAAATGTAATTAACATCGCGATAAAAGTAAAATAAAATGAAAATATTCACGTTAAGGTGAAGATATTTCTTACATTTAAAATTTTTCCTTTTGCATAATTAACGTGTTTTATGATATTAATTAGACAGATTAAATGACCAGGTCTTGTAAATTATTTTTTTTTTTGTTTTTAGTCAGATATTTTTTATAAATATTTATTGGTTGTTGTAAACGTACCAGTACATGCCAATGGTATATTGTATGTTGTGTTAATCAACACACAGAAAATTCAAGGTTTTATTTATTTTTAAATTAAAGTTCAATTAATTTTTTAATTGATTCAAATAATTATTCGTTTAAAACAGAATAAAAGAAATTCCTAACTAAACAAATAATTGAATCAATTAATTATTTAAATTCATTTTAATATGAAACCAATTAAAACCCTTAATCTTTATTTTTTGCTGTGTATATAATTGTGATTACATTTAAAAATTATTGTGATTAAAATATTTAATGCAATTAATTTATTGTTATGTCGCTGTAATTAATATCAAGACATACTTTTTATCTTAGCCAGGTGAAAAAAATTATTGAAATAACACGGACAGACGCACGGGCGGACGGACAGACGGACATCGCTTAATCAACTTCTCTATGTATAAGGATCCAGAATATATATACTTTATGGGGTCGGAAATGAATATTGTAGAAATTACACACGGAATGACAAACTTATATATACCCTTTCCACCTGTGGTGAAGGGTATAAAAAGGAAAAAAAAAAATTATCATATTTTTTTCTTACTAATAATATGTTATGGTTATAGATACAACTTTATTTTGGAATACTAATAAAACATTGGTTGTGATTTGAAAATTATATAATTCAAACCAACCATATGGCATTTTTTGGGTGTAGTAACCACTTAAAGATAAATATTTTGTCACTATTTGGTCCTTATTGTGACCATAGTAACAATTAAAATAACTATAAGTTATTATATAAGTTGTTCATCGCACCCAGATAAAATGGTTCTTGTGACCATACCATAACTATGTTTTTTCTCTGCATGTAGATGTAAATAAGTTCCTTGTCATGGCTTCCTTTTAACATTTTTCTTTTCCAAATAGTGAAAATAAACAATTTCCGTTTATGAATTGCTTTGCAAAAATATAAAAATATTTTATGATAAAAAGTTTAGTTTGCTGAAAAATAAGTACATCTTTTTATTTTAAACATAAGCAGTTAAAATAAAAATAAAGTGTTATTTTCTATGTTAATTATGTTATAAGGAAACTAAACGCTGACACCTTTTGAATGTGAAACTGATGTTTTTATTAAAAGTTAATTATTTTTTTAATATTTAAAAATTTAAGCAAACATATTTTGGACCTATTAGTAAGTTTGGGAGTAAACAATGTAAATCATTCGCCGCATTAATTAAAAGGCAGACACTCCTTCTAGCTTTTTCTACTATTTTTAAGTAGTACCAATCATTAACCATTGTTATTAGGTTTTTCCTAACAAGCATTTTTTAAAATAAAGATACTTTTGGAGATTGACGTCTTCAAACGACTGGAGACGTTTTGATGGCCAAAAAATTCTTAGAAACCATCAAGCAAAAACTAACAGGTTAGAAATGTCGAACAATCAAAAAAATGTATTGTTTCAGTTGCGTGGTTTTTATAGCGCAAGTTCTATTTCTATTGGAGATTACCAAGGCAGATGCCCTTTAAAAATTTTTTTTTAGAAAATCTTTTTTTACTCTACAATATTGCTTTTTTGATCTGATGGGTAACAAAAAACGCTATTATTTCTAAATAAAAACAATAGTGTGAAACATAGTGAGAACATAATTAGACTTAATTCTTATTTAGTAAAAAAATTTTTTCACCTTAAAGGTACCTTTAGCTTATCTAAAATTTGGGTTAGGGTTTCCTGATGAGCTGAATAAAGAACTTAGCGAAATGGCAATAGAAACCAGCTTACCCCGTAGTAATCAATTTCAGTGAATTTATAATTTGCGTTAGTAGCATGCTGAATTGAATTAAACTAAAACTTTTTATATTAGGTTGTTGTTAACTTATATAAGTAATATTTGTTTGGCATCGCTTAGCCTCTTTGCTGCTCAGAAATACCGCTTATTTTGTGGCCATTTTAATAAAATTTCCGCTTGCCGTTCAGCGAATTTTTGCTTGGCCTCGGCCTTACTCTTGCAACTATCGCAATAAACTAAACTGGTTACTTTCACTGGAGAAGCCTTATTTTAGTAAAAAACAAGTTTAGAAATTCAGGTCAGCTTTTGGAGTAACTGAAAGTTGGTTGTTTCTTAGTTTATCTCGAGCGCCGAATTAAAATCTGCTTTGGTTTTATTAAATTGAATCTAGTTTTCGAAATGTACCGTTATATCTTAAATACAGAAAGCTGGACGACATATACATATTAGCATAACTCGTTAAGGTTTTAGTTTATTTGGTTAAGTAAAAACCAGAGTACCGAAATGCTCACCCACTGTTCATTCATGTATGAATGTGTACATTTATTTTTTAGCTGCATCTTCTCATGCATTTGTGAGAGACTACAAAATATTTTGTGTTTTTTAATTTATGAATGCCATGATTTACTTTTCTCTTTCTGTTCAAAAGTGAATAAATGAGAAAAAATGTTGTTGTTCCAGCCCCGTTCCACACTTGCAATTTTTGTTATTGAAACATTTTGTTATACCTTTAAAAATTGTGTTTCTGACGACTTTATACTTTTATACAGCCATTTCCATGTCGAAGAGAATAAAGAATAACAACAATAGAGAGTCACAGCAGATTTTAATGTACATTTTATGTAATCTCCCAACAACAAATGCATCTGTTGCAGAAACAAAAGTTGCAAGTGTGGAACGGGACCAAGTGTTCATATTTGTGATTTTACAATTTTGATAATTTTACATAAATCGTAGAAAAATATGCGCTAAGCACATTCGCATACATAAATGTTCGCACATATTTTGTAATGTGCATCTGCCGGCGCATGCAGTAACAAAATATTTTCTTTATTTCTTTCTTCTGCATCTTAGGCAGAAAATTCTTTTATGTTCATTTATGATAAATTTTATAAATATGCAACGTTCATAAATGAACATGTACATTTATTAACATAACATTAATGAGAAGAATCTAATTTATCACTCTTCATGTATGTATATTACAAAAAGCAAATAGATACACGCATTCACTTATGAACATGAGCATGAGTTTGTTTATGAGCGTGAAAAATAAATAGAAAATTTTAGATTTCTCATTTATGACAAATCATAATTCATGACAAAATCATGAATGTTAATTTTTAAATGTTCATAAATGAAAAATTCTGAACCCTATAAAAAACTGAAAATACGCCATTAAAATAATCGGTTTGTTGTTTCTGAGATATCGAGAAAGTTGTGGTGAAAAAGAAAATATTTCCACGCTAGATCAAGGCGAACATGTAATTGCAGTGGCTCATCAAACCTCATCGAAATTCAAATATCAATACCCATAAAAAATTCCTGAATTCACCTAGTAATAATTCGCCTTAGGCTAAACATATTATAGTTCATAAGATATAGAAAACGAATGATATCCTTTTTTTTCAATTTTATTTACTATTAAGTTACTTTTCATTAAGTGAAAATTCGTTTTTCGGACGATTTTTTGCAAATATTATTTTTTCGCGATCTTTTAATTTTCGGGTTATTTTAAAACTTTTTCCTATTTTTTGCGTTTAGTTAAAATTTTGGATTTTTTTTTTAAATTTCGATTTCTTTATAAAAATATAGAAATTTTGGTAAAATTTAATTTTTTGCGTTCTGTGTTTTCACTTTTTTTTTGTGAAATGTCAGGTTTTTGTGTTTTTTTTGCTCTAATTATGATGTTTCAGAAAAATTAGAAAATCCGATTATTTGGTAAATTTTCGATTTTTTTGTTACGTTAACTTGTACGATTTCATTAGTAGAACATTATAGAAAGACATTACAACTTTTGATTTTATAAATTTAATTTCATTTTATTTGTATACATAGTTTGTATAAATAGAAAAATTATTACAAGCAATTTAGCAAATGCATTCAAATTACATTCTGCTGGTGTCTAATTTTTCTTTATCTCTATATAATAAAGAACTTAAACCAGAATTTTTAATTTTTATTAATATTAAAAGATTTTTTAGTAAAATAAATTTGTTCCTAATTTTTTTGCGACTTTTAGTAAAATTATAAACTTAGGATATGCTTTTTTTAAATTTGTTAAAAATATAATTTTTTAGGTTTTTGTAAATTTTAATTTTTTTTTTTTCTAAATTTTCGTTTTCAATGTATTTTTGTATATTTTTGATTTTCAGGAAAAATTTTAGATTTTTACTCTTGTGTTTAATTTTACTAGTAAAATTGTAATATATCAGTCAAGAACGAGTTTGTGTGTCTGATGAAGGGTTCCGTACTCGATATACAACTTTAACAGTACAAGATTTTAATATTTTTCATGTCTTTGATTTTTAATTGCCTTTAAACATTTTAAGTGTGTGCTTAAAACGGTTCAAAAGATAATCACATTTACGTCACTATTACGTCTACTATGAGGACATCCTTTAACTTTTAATTATTTTCTCTACTTTTTATAAGAGCATGGTACTAAATACCCTTTTTAAATTTCAAGTGTTTACTAATAAAGCGAACATTGTTTTATACATTCAACTGACTGCCTATTACGGTGAAAAAATAAAGCTATATAAATGAAAACCACGTCACTATTGCAACACCCTTTAATTTAAAATTAGGCATTCCTCGTTTATTTCCCAATTTAATTTTTTGTGAAATTTACATTTTTTGGTTAAAATTGGATTTTTACAAAATTTCGGATTTTTTTTATTTTCCCTGATTTTGGTTAAATTTTCATTTTTGGATAAAATATAAGTATGCACAGTGGTTTCTGAATTTAAGTAGACCTTGAAATAGTCTATAATTATTCTCAAAAAAACCACCTTAACGTCGTTTTTTCAGTTTTTGAGGTAAATATTATTTATAAAATGGAGCGTTAAAAAAATCATTTGTATTTGCTATAAGTTCTCTTTAAAATGGTTTAAAAAAATTATTATTATATTAGTTAGTACCGAAGTAAGTTTAAATTACATAAGCAAAACAAGAATATCAAATTTTTGGAAAAAATTCAAAAAAAACGGTATTTTTACATTTTGCCAATTCAGAGGCTTGTAACTTTTTAATAAAAAGCGCTATCAGAACAACTTTTTTAATTTATACCAAATTTTATTAAGAATATAGCCAATTTTCTGACAAACTAAAAGAGATAACCTGCACATGTACGCACTTTTGTATAGATTTTTTCAAGATATACTTAAATTTAAAAAATCTTAACATTTGAGTTAAAAATAAACTTTTTAGGACGTTTCCAAAAAGTTATATGCCCGAGATTCCTAACTTTGGGAGCTTATCCAGAAGCCCCCCTTTTTGGGGCCGACAATTCGCAGAAACACCACCACTCAGGAATACCTCTGCTTTGCCTCTGTTTATGAGATACCGAACTATGTCCAAAATAAATTGTTTTGAAACCACTGTGCGTGGATGAAATTTAAAATTTTTAGCAAAAATAATATTTTTTATGATTTTTTGGTGAATTTTCGATTTCTTGCTTATTAATTTTTTGTGAACTTTATTTTGGTAGTTAATATTTTGCTTGCAATAAAAAACTATAGTTTTGGTGAAATTATCGATTTTTTTTTTGTGAAATTTTGTTATTTTTTCTTCGGCTTTTGTTGAAGTTTCAATATTTTTAATTGAAGTTAAGTTTTTTTGTTAATTTTTTTTAGTTTTCGTAAAATTATGTAATGTTGGTAAAATGTCGATAACTTAGTGGACTTTCGTTTTTTTTCGCAATTTTTAATTACTTTTGTTGTGACAAAAAAGAACAAAATAAAATAAAACAGCAGAAAAAAGTGTGAGCAATACAGACGAACACACCGTCATTCATACACCATTTTTGCTGGTTTAAAAAAGAAAATATTTCTACTGAATTGAAACATTAAAAGTTTCTCAAAAACACCATATCAATGCGAATACGGAAAAGTGAACATCGATTAATCGATGGTCGCAAATAAATGACAAACTATATTTTTCATCTTTCACAAACGAAAGACTTAAGGCACATACATACGTACGTACATAGGGATACAAAAATATTTGCTTTGTGTTGAACAAAAATCATTAAGTGTTTAACAAAAATGACTTATTAAAAATGAGCCTTCCGTATTTATTTCCGACTTTTAGATTTTTTTTTGTGAAATTTACAGTTTTTAGTTAACATTGGTTTTTTGGACAACTTTACATTTTTTTGTTATTTATTTTTCTTTTCCCGGTTTTTGCTTAAATGTTAATTTTTGGTTAAAATTGCAATGTTTTACTAAATTGTTTTTGGTAATTTTAAGCACGTTCATAAGATAGAACTGTTGAGCTCAACTACTACGAAACTGTTGCCAACTGTTGAGCTCAACAGTTACGTCTTAGAAACGGCTTGAGAAATATACTGCAAAATAAAGAGCTGATAAATGTAAACAATTGAAAAAAATAAAGGAGGAACAAAAAAAAATAATTTAAATTAACTAAATTAATTACTTTAGCTGAAAATTATGGATAAGAAACGGTAACTCTCTTATATTAGCTATTTAAGCTGAGCGTGACATGTTGACTTTAGGTAGCTCAAATATTTTATGATACAAAAATACCCAAGTTGAGTTGAGTGCAACTAGTCAACAACCCGTTTCTAAGAAAAATACTCAACCGTTACGCAATAGTTACGTCTTATGAACGTGCCCATTGTGATTTTTATATATTTAAAAACATTTGTTATTATTAAAATTTTTAAACTTTCTTTTGGTAGTTAATATTTATTTTGTTTTTAATAAAAATTCGACTTGTAGTTAAATTTAGAATTCAAGTGATTCGATCTTCGGTTTGTTTTTTTGAGAAATTTTGTTAATTTGTCTTAATTTTCTTCGGATTTTAGTTTAGTTTTTTTTTTTTAATTTATATTTTTTTCGAGCAGTTTTCGTAAAATATGTATGTAATTTTAATTATTTAATAAAAATTATTAAATTTAATAAAATTACGATTTTTCAATGAACTGTCGATCTTTTGAAATTTTTAATTGTGAGAAAAAACAAAAAATAATATCACAAAAAAAACAGCGATAAAAAAGTGTGAGCAAAACACTTAATTATTTATACATTGATTATGCTTAATTTAGAATATAATATATTTCTACCAAATTTAAAAATGTCTACAAGTTATTTAGGATTTTTAAAAACCTACTTCATTCCGATTACGGAAAAATAAACATCACTTAATCGACTGCTCTACCAAAATAAACATACTTTATTTAGTTGCAAATAAATATTTTGTAAAATTACCAAAGAAATTACAAACTTATGTATGTATGTATATATATATATATCATTATTCGTATTTGCGCTTAAGGGTAAAAACAAAAGACTTAAGGCACAAGGGTTAGCATTGCATTGAACAAAACTCATCAACATTTTTGCTCTTTAATTTTAAATGTTTTAATTTAAACTTATTTATTTCTCACACCCACTGTGAGAATTCAAGCAATGTGCGTTGTTTGAATTCACAACAATATGTGTGTAAATGTTTACTTTGTGTAATATTTGTTTTTGTTTTAGAATTTTCAGAATTTGACACGCTATTAAAAAAAAAAAACAATAAAATAAATTAGTAACTATCATATTTTCTGTGTTTAGCTACTGCATTTATTATTTTACTATTCAAGTTCCGAAGTTTGGATATTTTTTGCAGCTTTTATTTTTCCTGGTAAAATTGATCAGTTAACACTCACTTAAATTAAAGATTTAATTTTTAGTTAATTACACACTCTATTAATAATCGTTTTGTTTTGAATTTTTTTTTACTATGTTTATTACCAATTTTGTGATATTTATTTTCAGCTTCTGTTTTACATTCACAATTGCAATATTTGAGTAATTTTTTTCACAAACCCCCAATAAAAATTGAAAAACACTTCTAGTCAAATATTTCTTGAAACTTATTTATGATTGCTTTTCATTAGACTTTAACTAATCTAAATTCCGTTAATAAAAAAATACACTTCGCAAAGTCATTGCTTTTCTAAGATTTTTGTTGAAGTGCGTGTATATAAGCTATTAGCACTTTATTGTAAATAAGATAAAAAATATGTCAATATTTAATTTAAACTCGCTTCCTAAACACACAATTATTTTTATATTTAGGCAAATGTTGAACTTTCGTGTTTTTTGAACAAGTATATGGCAATGGGAATATTTTTGATGTTTAGCTTTTTAGTAACCGTTGCAAAAAGACCTTAAGCGCGATTTACTCAAGCTGACGTTAAACTATCAACTAAATTCAATATTGTTGCATCAGTAGAAATTATACGGAAAATCAGAATGATCGTTGGTTACATTCATATGGATTCATTGTAGCAATGTAAAAAGACAAGTTTACATGAGTGCTCACTTCACATCTTATACTCTTTGGCTACGTAGTACATAACCTATAGGCATTATTTGATTAAGTTTACACTAAAATAAGTACCTTTAATACTAAAACGTGTAGATTGGTATCTCTTTAACATGTGCATTTTGTAAGTAAAATATTATGGCAATATTTTTAACTTTACTGACTTGTCTGTATTAGTAAGTCATTAGAATATAAAAGAATCAATAATTTTGTTACAATCTACAATGTATTTTATTACTTGAGTTTTTTTATACATAAATAAAAATTATATAATAATAATAATAATAATAATAATGTGGCTGTAATTTATACCAACACATTACGAGGAATTATTCAATTCCTAATATGAATACTAAATGCGATAATAATATTCTAGTTGTATTTCAAACAATTCCACAACAAATAATTCAAGAATTACAACAAAAACAAACAAGGTTCAAATAGGTTAGTAAAAAATTGCTATGTATAATGTAGAAAGCGCTATTTAAGTTGCGTAGAAATGTTTAGATTGTATTGCTATGTTCCAAGGCGAATTCATACCAGGTGGAGTCGACAGCCCAGCTGATTGTTTTTTGCTCTCGTTTTTTGCGAATGTCTTGTCAAAAAATACATTGTTTCATATCTGCTAATCTAATGTCAAAGCTGTTGCTTTGTTGTAGTTGTTGTCCTACTGCTCACACCTGGTATGAATTCGCCTTGCTATGTTCACAAAAGTTGTTTAGTTTTATAGTGGCTACAATTTTTCCATATATTGTAAGTGAAAGTTTAAAAATATAATTATTTAAATAAATTTCGCCAAACTGAGTATAGGGTTTTGCTACCATTTGATAGTAGTATCGAACCTATACTATCACTTCTTTGTATTTATTTTACTTCGCCGGCGATTTAGTGCTATAAGCTAGAAGGAGCCTCGTTGGGCTAGTAGGTGCTGGTAGTGTGCTAGTCTATAAATCTGGGGTTGTGGGTTCGATTCCTACCAAAGACGCTAATGTTTTTCATTACAAGTTGGCAGGAAGAACAAGAAGGTGTTTGGATATAAGTTGGGTGCCTAAAAATGGTTAAGAACGTTATTCACAGGTCACGTAAAAATCAAAGTAACACGAAGTTTGAAAAACAAAAATGTTAAAATTTTGTTGAGGAAAATTGTTTGCGCCACAACATTTTAGATGTTTCTGTCAGAGGCGCGGCATCACTGCTCTAAAAATAATCATAAGAAACAATTGCAATGTTACCGAAATTGAATCTCTACTTTACTACCACTAACCATCTGTCTTATCTACTCCTAATTATAATAATAATTAATACAGGCATTAGTTACATGAGTGTTATAAGTCAATTACTTATGGCAACCGAACTTCAGTTGCGTTGCCAGTTGCCCGAACTATATTACGGATGGCAACGTCAGTTGTCAAATAGTAATGCTATTGGCAACCACGTTTTTCTGTTTGCTTTGAAGATTTTTTAATTGAAAAAGCCTGTTAAACAGAAAAGTACAAGCTTTGAAAAAAATTTCTCAAAAATTAAATAGTTGTGGACCACCAACAAGTTCAGCAGAAGAATAGCAGAGGGCGTGGATCCATTTTAAATCCAAATTAAAGAAAAAAATGGCTCAAAATAAATGAGCTTAGCATTTCAAAAAACTTATGTATTTTTCCTTGATTGATTTATATTTTATTTTTTCACTTTGTATGCTAATTTTATTTCACTTATTTCTCTTTTCTGACTTGTTTTTTATTTGTATTTATTTTATTTTATATTTTAACATTCTTTTGTATTTTAAAACTGACTTTCTACCACTTTGCTATTTATTTTATGCTTGTTTACATTTATTTTCAGTTGCCGATCTGTCAAAAATTGATTTCGATAACTTTTTGGCAACTAAAAAAAGTTGTCATGCATAATATTTTTTGCCAGTGAGCAGCGCAAGTGAAGTTCGGTGCCATCCATAACCGACTTATTAGATACTTCTCTTAAAAAAAATAAAAAAGAGCGTAGTGGACAAAACCTTACCAGCCGATTTTATGTTTTATCTTTCTGCCTCCTGGCTTATAGTTTTAAATAAGTGTAAGCCCTCTCAATTCTCGTTCAGTTAAAACTGCCAATTTAAGTATGGAACCTAGTGGATATAACTATCCTGTTTCATGGTAAATACCTCCTTTATATGTAGCTCAGATAGGTTGTCTTTTATGTTTGCTTTAAGAAATTTGTAGTATGTTTTCCGACTATTACAGTAACGATAAAACAGCGAAACAAATCCCACATTTTGTCGATGTTCGAGAGAGTCAATAGAGTTGAATATCCTACCCTACTTCCAACAATTAGATTCTTTACCTCCCTTGCAAAAGACATTGGAACACTGGAAAGTTGTATTCCAATTGAAATAAAATAACTTTTTAACCCGATCGGTGTATAATTTTCACAAAACATAATTGTTTTTTACTTTTTTCATAATGAACCTTAAATTGAGCACCTACAAAACGAACCCGTAGCAATAGATTTCACTAAATTTATAATAATTAGCACGCTATTTAATTTGTCTTTGTTTTTGAAATTGCTGATATAAAAAATACGTACAAGCAAAAGCTTTCATAACCCCTTCAATATTTTTAACCCGATTTTGCTTTTTTGTTTTTTTAGGAAACAACTAAATATTCGGTAAAGATCTAAAGATGCAATAAGTCTAAAGACATATCCAAGAACGATGGAAACAAGATTACGCCATCCTGCACATAAAATTTAAAATTTCTTCGTATGTTGGACTTATGACGTCACGAAAACTGTTTTTTATTCACATTATTCATTGTATCTTCAAAATAATGAATTACCAATAAGTGCACATATCTTAAGGATAAAAGTATTGTATACTTTCCTGCATGTTTCGTTATTACTGCATTGACTAGTGGCACGTTTAGATCTTTGTGGATATTTGAGTTTTTTATATATCACGGTGCGACTCGGAGGAGGGTATGAGTCTCTCGCAGTGTGAAAGTAATGTGACCACATTTTTGTTCGTTAATTTTTATTCTCCATTTGTTTAACCACAATTCCAAATAAAAAATGTGGTAAGTATTCGGATGCTACTTCCGGGCTTTTATGAATGCTTAAGAAAACAGTGTCGTCAGCAAATGTTGATGTGTGAACTCGATTGCTAGTTGGCATATCGGGTATGTACAGCAAATATAAAATGGGTCTCAATATACTACCTCGGGGAACCCCCACTTTAATTGCTTGAGACGAGGATAAAAAAATCTGCTTCTTCAAGTATAAGTTACGAACAGTTAAGTAACATTTTAACAGGTTATATTTTAACAGCTTGGGGGTGCTGTAGCTTAGGTGGTTAGCACGTTGACTACTAAGCAATGGTCACGAGTTCAATACTCAGCCGTGGCAACAATAATTTTTCTGATATGTATTAATTTCTCTTTATAATAATGAATATCACAGCGCCCTCCTTCGCCGGTATTACCACATAGCACTAAATCGCCGACGAAGTAATATAATTAAAAATTGGCTATGCTAGCTTCAAACTAATTCGCCTAAATAACACCAGAGGCGCTACAATACTGTTCTAAAAATAATCATAACGTGCAATTGCAGTGTTGCCAGAAGCGAAGCTTTACTATCAACTAACCATCTGTCTTATCTACTACTATCCCTTTCCAAAGGAAGTAACAGAGTTAATATAGATAGGCAATAATTGCCTAAATGTTGCTTCTCTAAAAAAAAAAATTGTGGGCAAATTTAACTTTACCTTGTAAACTATTCCTTCATGCCATACTTTGTCGATACTTGAGAAACGTCTATGAAGAGCACAGAACAATATTTTCTTTCCTCGAAAGCCTTTTTTACTACTACATTTACTAATCTATGCGTTTGTTAAATACTGTTGTGCTTTCTTCTAAAACCGAATTGGTGGTTCGGAATACAAAATTTTTACCTCAAAATTGGGTTTAGTTTAGTAAATAATATTTACTCAATTAGTTTTGACATATTTGAGTAAAACAAACTTTTAGGCCTATATGATTCTACCTTTGTGTAAATTTTTCCTGGCTTAGTTTTCAAAGTAATAAGAGAAATTTTCCAGTCTGAGGGAAAATATTCAAAGCTTATATGGCATTAAAAATAATTAGAATTATTCTCACTGCTACCTGGGGAAGTTCCATTATCATCTTGTTACTTCTTTTGTCAAAACCACAGGCCTAAACTTCTTGTAATTAAAATCAAAGGGGAAATACTGCTTCAACATCTACAGGTGGCAACCCAACTGAAGTAGCAGGTATAATAGTTTTTTAAATAATTAACAAACAAGTTGCCTTTTTCGATATCACTCCTTGCCCAACCTCCTATGATAGGTCTTTTAAGATTTCTTGTTGCATGCCATAATGAATAGTCCGAATGTTGGCTAGCGTCAAGGTCGTACAGGTGGCAACCCAACTGAAGTAGAAGGTATAATAGTTTTTTAAATAATTAACAAACAAGTTGCCTTTTTCGATATCACTTCTTGCCGAACCTCCTATGATAGGTCTTTTAAGATTTCTTGTTGCATGCCATAATAAATAGTCCGATTGTTGGCTAGCGTCAAGGTCTTCCCACTATTTTTGCAGTGATGCAATTCTTCGGGATTTTAGTAGCTCTTTTAGCTATTTCGTGATTTCTCTTAACGTGTTTTTGAGTTGCGAGATCTGTGCGATTGCCACTCTCTTCGAATTCTTCTTTTTTCTGTCAAGAGCAGTACGACGTCCGCTAAACAAATACGATTTTATCTTGTTTGTTGGTTTTCGTAACGGTATGTTTTCCGAGCAATGAATTACTGATATATTTGTTATATTTAAGACAATTAACGCGAGTGCTTGACGTCGGCAAAACTATTTCTTGGCGGTTCAATATTGAAGTTACGAAGTTACGACCCTTCGCAGTAATTAGTCTTGACCCCCAGAATGTGTGTTTTGCGTTGTAATCACCAGCTGCTATAAAACGAGGTCATAGTAATTTGAAGAAGTCTCGGTACTGACCCTCCGATATCGAAAATATAGGAAGCAAACGAAAACTGTGGCTTGTAATTGTGATTGGATAATATTACCTGGCTCATAATTGTGATTGTCTAATATTTATCTGAAGTAATTTGCTGATTAGAGACTTTGTAATCCTTACCCCCGTCTCCACTAGACATTAACATGCCTTAACAAAAGACAAACTTCATATAAAAAAACATTATTTTTAACACTGTTTTTAATATTTAGTTTGACTTTTGTTAAAACATGTTAATGACTAATGTAGACGGGGTTTTACAATGGGCAAACACGTCATCTAACAAAAATCATTCGCATGACATGGACAAGGTCTGCTCATACCTACTAGAATATAAAATCAAACGCTACGAGAAGCAGATTTACAATTTAAATTTATTTTATTATTGATTATTTAAGTTTTATTAGTCGAAATATTTATTAACATGCAAATTAATTTTTGAAGTAAGACTTAAGTTAGTTTTATTCTCCCTTTGTTGAAAGAATATTTAAATATGAATGTAAATAAATATATTTTTTTTTATTAATGTAACTTTTTTATATTTCGAAATAGGTTTTAAATTAAAAATTAATGGTTTTGTAAAGACAATAAAGAAACGAGAACAAATATAACGTTTTCTTTTTAAAACAGCATGATTAACGAAATATTTATTTGTTATAAAAGAAATATTGAAATTTTTAATGGCCAAACAACGCTCCTTTAAAGCTATAAACAAGTTTAGGCATATGATTCAATACTTACTTAGACCTCTGAGTGATTTACATTTACTTTACAGTGAGTTCAGCAACTCTTTTGACAGAGATTGTTTTATTTAGTATCATTATTTATTCCAGCAAGCCTTTATTTCCGATTTGATATTGTGGCTGCTTTGGAAGCGTACGTAAGTTTTGAACTGAAAAAGGTCTTCAGTTGTACTGTTGTAATATAGAGGCAACCTTTGTCGTACCGAGTGTGATTTCTTCCAGAATTGCTATATTTGTTGCCTTCCTTTATGTAGTCTTTTCGCCAGTTAATTCGCCACACACAATTAAAAAAATGGTTATTGTTTTCTTTGAATAAAAGAGGCCACATCTATAGTTTCGAACCATTCTCCTTTCGACGTGCCTGGAAAAATAATAATAATAATAATAATAATAATAATAATAATAATAATAATAATAATAATAATAATAATAATAGTTTTAATACCCAATTTTCAAACTATATCAGTTATATCTCCCCAGATATATGTGGAAAAATGGTTATTTATTTGTATAAGAGATGCGACCACAATTGAGCTGTTATAGTCTTGTAATCAAAAGTAATACCTGTTTCCCACAGACAAAGTATTCTTGCGCAAGTTTGAGTTTTTGTAGAAGAGAAAATGGGATGCAGTCCACTCTCTTCCACAAATAATAAGAATTGTACAAGAAGACTTGATGTTGCCCCCAGAATGTTTTAAAGTTGTACTATATATTTTTTATTATAATATTATTTCCCAATAAAATTGGGTTTAGCTCCCTTAGAAAATATATCCTCCTACGCCAATGGGTCTAATACATCTTCTATGAAAATTTCAAAAGTCTATCTATTATGGTTCGAAAATAAGGTCGGAACACCCTTTAAGTTTTAGTTTTTTTTTATAACTCTTTATATAGAGATCACAGTTTTAAATGATCTGTGTAATTTTCAAGAGTCTGCATTCTAAGGTTGAAAAAATAAAGACATATTAGTTAAAAGGACGTAACTATTGGAACACCCTTTAATTTTTAGTTTTTTTTTTTATACCTGCCTCAACTGACCTGTGTGATTAGTTCAACTGCTCTAGGTCGTTCATTAACTACATAACTCTAGCCTAATGTAATACAATCTTGCTAATGCCAAAAATTTAGTGTAAACGATCTATATGTTGAAAATATATATATTTTTTTTGTAAAAACAGCACAATTTGCGAAGCTTCTGGCTTGTCTACAGAAAACACCCAGAGTCTTTGGCGGAAATCAATCCCGCAACCCCCAGACTGGTAGACTTGCGCACTACTAATTAGTTTAATATAAATGCACTACGTGTAATATATGTACATATATACATACATACAGTCTGTCAAGAATTTGTTTTGACATAATGATGATAAATTCTTTGTTTTTGGCTTCTATCATAAAGGCATAGTGTCTTTTTAATGTTTCAATTAAAGTTTTTTTATTATTTCCATTATATCTATATATTAACTACCAAACAAAAACAACAAAATAGAAAATAGCCACAATTATAATTAAGAAAAGGAAGAAAAACAACAGAATCACCAAAATTGAATTGTTGAGAAATCGTTTTTACAATTTTTGTACTTGTTGTTATTTTTATATTGCTGTTAATTTATATTGGTCTATCATAATTGTTTTTTTTGTTTTTATTGCTCGAGTGACCGATTGAAATTTTTTTTAGATTTCCTAAAAAATAAAACTGCAGTGGCCTACACTCAACTTTACCATACCCAATGGAAACAGATATTTTTACGGATATATTACATAAAGAATAATAAAAGTTTAAAGATTATTAGAATCGAAAAATTAATGATTTTCGGTTTGGAGTGTTAAGTAAACTACCCCTTGCCCCATCGCGATTACACCCAAAATTTATACACTTCTGCATCTCCATAAATAAAAAGCACATACTGAATTTCATTTTGATATGTCATACAGTATGACCTGTAGAGCGTTTTCAAAATTTGGGGGTAAGTAAACTACCCCTTGCCCCTACCCGATTATTCCTAAAATGTATACAGCTCTTCATCTCCATAAACCAAAGGCACATACTGAATTTCGTTTTAATGTCATACGGTATGACCTGTAGACCGTTCATAACATTTGGGGGTAAGGAAACTACCCCTTGCCCTCTCCCGATTATGCTCAAAAACTATACAGCTCTTCATCTCCATATACCGAAGGCACATACTAAATTTCATTTTGATATGTCAAAAGGTATGACCTGTACAAACTCCACAAAAATAGAGGCATACACACCCACAGACATCATCGTGAATATAGCCAAAATGGACTCAGGAGACTTCCGTCGAATTTCCTACCTCGATTTGTTTCATGACTACTATACTATACCTTATACTACGTATGGTAAAGTAAAAACCAACAAAAATATTTTTAGATCCAAATAAAAACAACCATTTGTTTAAAAAAAATTGGTAATAACTTTTTTTGCGTTCCTTTACGTGTATTTACTTTCTTCTACAAAAATAAAAAAAATATTTTTAACTGTCAGAAAAGTTTATTTGCACACTTTATTTATTTCATTTACTAAGACGTTACTTTAGTTTTAATCAAGCTAAGACTCCAATCGAAAGGACAAGTTGATAAACATTTTTTTTTCAGTCTTTTGTTTTTTTTTGTTAAAGTTCACAGTACTGGAATTTCTCAAGGCCAATTAAGATTGTTACAAACTTGTATCTTCACAATTTCTGCATGTAAGATTGGCGAAGTGTAACCAAAAAAAGTTTAAGAAAAACCCTAAATTACTCAGCAAATGTTGAACAATCTTGTAATAATGCACAACAGGTTTTTTATAACAAAAAATCAATACTATTAAAGTATTGTATATATGTACATACATATGTACATATGTATTCGCATACTCATTTACGACTATCAAGACAAAATCTTGTAGGTTGTTATATGACGTGTTCATAGAGGACTCCGAATTTCTTGCAAAACATACACACATATATTTAAGTTTAAATTATTTTAATGCAGCACCTGAACAAGATATAGACAAATCTCAAAAGGAATTTGTAAAGACAATTTCAAAATTAAATGCCTTACCAACAATCCAATTTAATATGATTTAATTACTTTTAAACATTTTAATACAAAAAAATCAATAAATTAACTATTCAATATTTTATACTTAGAGCGGGTTTTTAGGTAAGAGTTTAAACTTAAGTTTCTTTTTTAATTAGCTTAGCTTATTCTTAATTAAATCCAATATTAATTGAAGTTACTGTTTTTAGGTTGCAGTATTACTATACTAAACCACTAAAAAAACGCAATATTTTTTTATATATGTCATAATTTTATCAAAAGAACACTGTGTTGTCTCGAGAAGAAGAAGAAAAATTGCTAGTTTTTAATATTATTTACAGAGAGTTTAATTTAAAGTTGAAAATTGAGTCGTAAAGTAGCTTTGGATTGAGGAACACGTGCGCGCGTTATTGTTATTATCGCTTAAGGTCAATCAGGCCGTCCTTGTTGCTCGGCCTTCAATTGGTTTGCTACTCGCTCTCGCACTGGCTTCCACGGTTAGCTGTACCGTGCTACAGTTAATTGGTGTTTACATTAATCAGCCACGTGTAATCGCTCTGGTTATCGTGTATAACCTTAATTTTACATATTTAACTAATAGAAAATTTTACATAAGACACAAATTAAAAGATCAAAAGAATAATAAATTAACACGAAAAATTAACAAACTAAAGAAAACTAAAATAATAAAAAACTTAAATATAATTAAACTCAATAAAAAGGAGAAAAACATTGTTTAAAATACAACCGTCTTTTCTGGACATGACGAAAAGCTGCAACTAAGCATCTAGTGTTTACGGCAGCTTTTTACCATTTGGCACCAACATTGTTGCTCTGTATGAACAACAATCCAGAAGAAGAAGAAAGTTGAAAATTAATAAAAAAATATGTTGTGTACATTTTTTACGTTTTCTAAAAGAATAATTTTACTTTTTGTATGTTTTAATATATATGCTTATATTTTGATATTTTGGGTGGTTAACTTTTAAAGGCCGATGCTGAATGTAAACCACACCTACACGTCAAGCTTTTTTCTGCATCTAATTTAACATTTCTCATTTTCAGGCACACAATAGAGCTATGGTCAGGATGGTGGCAAGAAATGGCAACGTTAGATTATCAATTTTCCAAGAAAATCATCTTCAGTGATGAGGTACATTTTCACCTCAGTGGATTCGTCAATAAGTAGAATTGCCTCATTTGGGCGAATGATTATCCCAGAGTGATTGTAGAAAAACCAATGCACCCACAAAGAGTGACTGTTTGGTGCGGTTTATGGGCTGGCGGCATAATCGGGCCTATTTTTTCCAAAATGAGGCTGGTGAGGCAGTTACTGTTAATTTTTTCGGCTTTAATGATTCTGTTTTGCCTTTTTTGTCAAATAAATATTAGACTGCGACAGGTAAATCGCAAGGAGTGCATACAGATCTCGGGGGATCAATAACCCCCTGCGAGGGGCGATTTTTGTTTGTTTTTAGATTGGTAGGGTTTTTCTGCTTTGATTTGTATTAGAGACCTTAATAGAAAGCAATACACATAGAGGCAGCCAATGGACCCAGAGGGTACCCACTGATAAATAGGAGCAGTTAAAATAGGAGCAGAAAAAAGTTTTTTCAAAAATATTTACAAAAAAATTTACAAAGCATTTTCAAAAAGATATTTTACAGAAAAATATTCGAAAATAAATTTTCCAAAAAATTTCGAATAAAATTTTACAAAAAATTTTTAAAAAAATATTTTTACAAAAAAATTTTACACACAATTTTCGAAAAATTAAAACAAAAATTTCAATATTTCTTTGAAAATGAAAATCATGACTGTAAAATAACATATATTTAATATTAAGAATATACATATGTATGTATGAGTGTATATAGAGTAACATATTTTTTTAAATGCGTTTGATTTTTAAATAGATGATATCTCTGTTTAAAAACCTAGATGCATTAAACACATAGACAACATCAGGATACCGACTACAAACTGTCAAATATAAAACGATTATTTTGAAGTCAGCAAAGCTACATGGCTACACGGCCACCGTTGTGGCTGTCGTTAACTTAGGCTAATTTCTATTTTATTCAACAAAAGAAAATGTCACAAAATTGTAAATTACAAATTCATATACAAACAAAAAGTTTTGGAGGAAATATTTATAATTTTTTGAATAAGTTATTTAATTTTATAAAAGCAAAATAATGTAGCTGTCGGCTTCAATATCATTAAGTAGCTGACAACACGGCGACAATTATAGCAAACGGAATTTGTTTTCATTTGTCTTCTATTTCTTTAACTCATGAATAATGATTTTTTCTCATACGACTTTATTTAAGTAAAGAGTCAACAATATGGATAATGCTGTACATGTCTGTATAAATAAAATCACCATGGTGAAGGGTATAGAAGATTCGGCACGGCCGAATATAGAACTTTTACTTGTTTCATATGAAGTTTGTTTTTTTTTGTTAAGACATGTTGATAGCATATGAAGACGGGGGTTTACGAAATTTGTATGGAAAACATTGAGATATAACGGCTTCCAGTAACAGTTAGAATGTCGGGGAACAATAAAATTTACATTGCTAAGAATAAATTCTAATATAGCATTACCATTTATTAATTTCAATAAAAACGCCATATTAAGCATTCACCTCTGACTTTTTAAAGTAGTCAATTTGATAATAGCCATTCTTGCTGTATACGACGGAAGAGTAAAACCATTACCATGTAATAAAGTTCTCAAGCAAAATAAGAGAAATTGTTTTGAACTGATTATATGCAGTAAACAGATTCATACTCCAAAATAGGCCTTACGAGAGAAGTATATAATTGTATTGTGATATTTACGTCAGTGAATTATTTCGCCCATCTTTTAATAAACGCAATTAAACCACGAGCTTGTTTACCATCATAGTAATATGCTTCCGGAAATCTAACTTACGATCGAGACTGATACCAAGATCCAAGTATTCAGTTAAAGATGCCAATAAACAACCATTAAGGGAATATGGCAGCGTAGACATTAAATTCCGTGAGACTTTAAGTTTAAGTCCATTAGATTGATTTTACACTAACTGTATAACTTATTTAAATCCTGTTGCAAGAAGATTTTATCTGCTGACAATTGATGACTTTGAAAAATCTTTAATCATCTGTACTCATTAAAACATTGCAAAACTTAATTACACAGGCCAAGGTGGCTTCCTTGAGGGACTCCGGAGTTTACAACAATTTTCTTTGAGATAGTTTTATTGAAAAAAATTTATTTGAGTTTCAATAAAAAAAAAAAAAACTTTTACAAACAAACTTATGTTTTCTACTTAGTTGATATACATATTATATGATTAGGAACAGTAATTACTGTTAGTTCAAACTCATTGAATACACAGTAAATAAAAATAGTTAAAATATGACGAACCGAAGAATAATGTAGGCCATTAAAAACAAATATTAGTGATCGGAAGCTTCATTCAGTCATATGAAAACATTCTTTTTTTGTTTTAATTTCTTTTATATACAATTTTTTTCTGAAAAAAAATTCCTTAATTTATTAAAAAAAATTCAAGCGCCAAACAGATTTAACCAGCATCTAAAAGTTTTCTTTTTTGAGCAATCTACCCCACTGTCCTTAATATTAATAAATAATTCAATATAAACTTAAAAAACAATAAGAAATTATAAGTATTAATTAAGTGGAAAAAAATCTAATTAACATAAAATTATTATGAAAAATTTATTTATTTAAAATAAATTTAATTCAATCTATACGCCAGGGGTTTTTCTATATTCATAACTTGTCGTTGCGCAGTAAAAAATATATAAATATTTATGATTTATCATATAAGTTTAACCATTTTAAAGTTCAAGTAACCAAATAAATAAAAAAAGTCTTGGCATTACAAAATCATACAGTGTACAAAGAATTTAAAACAAAGTAGGGGTTTTAATAAATAAATGGATTATAATTAATTTCATATGTCCCATTCCACACTTGCAATTTTTGTTTCTGCGACACATGAATTTGCTGTTAGGAGATTAAATAAAATGTACAAGAAACTCTGCTGTGACTCTCTATTGTTGTTGTTGTTTGATTTTTTCGACATGAAAATGGCTGTATATAATTCTTGCAAAAAAACCGACTACAAAACAAATATATGTGGATCAATTCTAAACTAAAAATTCAAAAGGAAGTAATCTGTAAGAAATAGTACTCAAATCTAATACGTTTATACTTGTTGCTCTAACGGACATAGTAATATAAGTTCTGTACATTCAAATGTCTATCCATAACGGTTCAGCAGATAAAGCCATATACGACAAATTTCGTCAGATATGAGGACACCCTTTATTTTTTTATACTTATTATTACTGACACAGCAATAAAAAGTAACGGTTCCAAAGATATGGCCATATAGGTTAAACACTTATTTTAAAGGACAGATTCTTTGTAAATTTAAAATGTCTGTCTAAAACGGTTCAAAAGTTTGGCCATATGCATCAATTTACATCAACTATTGAGACACCCTTTATAATTTTAAATATTTATAAATGTTATTATATGGGACATAGTAGTGGAGATTGTGTCTAATTTTCAAGTGTTTGTCAATAACGGTTCAAAAGATAGGGCTAGATAGGTAAAATTATATCAATTATGGGGACACCCTTTAGTTTTCAAATTTAAATTATACACTTGATGTTATAAAGGACTTAGATATACAGGTTCTTTGTAAATTTCAACCGTCTCTCTGTTACGGTTCAAATGTTTTGCAATATACATCAAATTACATCAACTATTGGGACACCCTTTAACTTCTAATTATAAATGTTTAATTTCTGATTATAAATATTGGCCATTCTGTCCAATTTTCAAGTGATCGTCTATAATGGTTCAAATGTTCCATATATTTAATTTGACGTCACATATCGGGAAACCCTTTAATTTTTAAGTTTATTTTTTTTATTAATTTCTGCTATAGCAGCTATAGTGATATGCAGTTTTTTAAAATTTTAAAAGGGTGCTCTTTACGGTTCATAATACGTGTATTAACAAGTATGTTGTATGGGGACACCCTTTAATTTTCAAAATTCTGAACTTCTTTTAAAATGGGACCAATCTGTAAGCATTTCCTTTATAATAAAGAAAACGTTTTTAAAATCGGTTCCGAAATGACTGAGTTCTGCGGGCACAAACATAAATAAATTAGTCAAGTGCGAGTTAGACTCACACACTTAGGGTTCCGTACTATGTTTAGTACAACTTTAAAAATTCAATTATGAATCACCCTTTAATTTTAAAATTAAAGTCATAATTGCATCACTGTTGAAACACCCTTTAAATTTTAGCAATTTTTGTTATAGCGGCCATGGTTTGAGAAACAAAAATTGCAAGTGTGGAACGGGACTAAGGATAAATTAATTAATTTCATAAGGAAGAATTAAGAAATTTAACTTTATGTTAAAAATTTGAATTCTATTTTTTATCAAGCACAAGGTCTTTTTTATATAAAAATCTTTTAACAATTTTTATTTACAATATTTCGCTACACCATTGGGTAGCATCTTCAGGAAATAAAAATAATAACAGTTATAAAATTTTAAGTGATTGAAAAAATTTAAATGAATGAAAAAATTTGTTGTCAATCAATTTAATCGGAGCCGGAGTTCCCCAAGGTAGTATATTGGGGCCCTTTTTATACTTATTGTATACTTCAGACATGCCAACTAGTAACCGAGTTCACACATCGACATTTGCTGACGACACAGCTTTTTTGAGCATTCACGAAAGACCCGAAGTAGCATCACGATATTTACAAGACCACATATTTAATTTAGAAAAATGGTTGAAGAAATGGAGAATAAAAGTTAATGAACAAAAATGTACTCACATAACCTTCACACTGCGTAGAGAATCTTGCCCCCCTATTCGGATAAATAACCAAACGATATCTCAGCTTTCAGACGTCAAATATCTCGGCATACATCTTGACCGGCGCCTTACATGGAAACGCCACATAGAAACAAAGTTAACACAAATGAAGTTAAAAGCAGTCCAACTAAACTGGCTTATTGGCAGAAATTCTACTCTAGCTCTAGATTGCAAACTTTTATTATACAAGTCAATTCTAAAATCAATATGGTGTTATGGCATTCAATTATGGGGCACTGCCTCAGCTACCAACGTAGAAAAAATTCAAAGGCGCCAAAATAAGATTCTTCGTATAATTACATCTGCTCCTTGGTATATAAAAAACTCGAACATCCATAAAGATCTAAACGTGCCATCAGTTAAAGCAGAAATAGCGAAACTTGCCATAAGGTATTTAAAGAAGCTTGAAACTCATCCGAATCCACTGGCCCGTAACATACTAAATGAACCTGGTTACATTCGACTAAGAAGGAGGGACACTGCTTCTCTCATCCGTACATCATAGGGATAACCCACAAATTACAGTAACCGTGAAACATACTTTTTTTTTTGTCCAGCACTGGTTGCACTTAACAAGTATATTTTTAGACTTAAGATATGAGTAATTATTGATAGTTCAATTATATTGAAGATACAATAAATAAAAATTGCAAAAAAAAAAAATCAATTTAAATTTAAGAGAAAACACAATAAATTTTCTAATTCATATACATAAATTTAACCGGAAATGTTACAAAAAATTAATGTTTTTATTATAAATATTTGATTCAAATTCATGTTATTTTTTATGCACTAAATGCCTATAATTTTGTGTAACATTTTCTGTATCTGCTTTAAAATATTTTTCTATTTTAATTTTTATTTGTTTCTTGAATGTATTGAATTGTTAAAATCAAGGTATATTTATTTTACTAGGTAGTGGCGTCCCTACAACAAATACAACAATACAAGAACAACATGGCATTTTGTTGTTGCTTTGTAGTTCGAAATATCAACAAACATATAAGAAAATTGAGAAGGCCTGTATGTGTTTTATTGCTTTCTCACTTCTACACTATAAAATTTCTGAACACATACAACTTTTGACATGTCGAACTACTAAATCAGCTGGGCGGACGACACTACCTAGTAAGATAAATATACCTTGGTTAAAATTTTTAAATTGATTGACAACAAAAAAGTTATATTAAAAAAACTTCATTTTGACTCATTATAAACTGAAAAAATAGAAATTTTTTAATAAACTGGGTAATAAGGTAAGAAATATTCCCTAAAACTGAAAAATATGTTGTTTTTTTAACATAACTTCTGATCCCACCTTGGTCCCACTCTGAAATTTGTATGGCTTACTTACTAAGCCACGTTAAAAAACATATGTATATAAATTTAAAAAAAATTAAAAGACACTATCTCAAAGATTTTAATAAAAATTTCATGATTCATGATTGATACCAAATTGAAGCGTATGAAATACCCTTTAAAATGAGCTATTCTTAACTTTCTAGGACTTATAGAACTGGATTTAGAATATATTTAATCCACGAGCGCATATGCAAAAAAGCGACATTTTTCAATTTTGATAACTGTGTAGTGGAAAAACTGTAAGAGATAGAATTTTTTAAAAATCATATTTGGATTCAGGGAGTCAAAGAATATAAATAAAAAAAGTTTCAATAAAATTTCAAGTAGTCATTTTGAGTGCCTGGTTGATTTGACGTGGAATTACCGATAAGTCTTATAACTTATGAAAAATAATAAAATTTATATATAATTCATATAATATGGATACCATACCAATTTCATATATCAAATAAAATTATTTTATACCCTAGCGTTGAGCAAAATGTCGATATTTGTTTTATTAAAATATACGAGGGCAGTTTGAAAATTCCGTGAGTTTTTGTATTTCAGTGGAGTAACTGCCAGTTAACCAGAGCAGGTACGAACTGCTCCTGTTAAGTGATATAACTGGGCTACTTTGGCTTGTTTACCTTAAACTTACTAATTTTAACTCACCAAGTCATAGAAGACTTCTTGACGTAATTTCTGATATAAAAATAGGTAATAGATGCAGAATGATGTTTAAGTGAGGTGCAACCTGTGATGTTCGGTATTGTACTCCTCTGTGTAAGCTCAGTAATATACTAGGCTCCTAGCGTATCACCATACGTTAAAACAATATAAAAGAATCGTTCTCACAACCTAAATGTTAATTCAGTTTACGACCAATTGGTCTTATTTATCTGTTCTCACTATGGAATTTCTGTACAAATAGTAGGCATCGAGACGTTCTTTTTATGTGCATACACTTTACAAGATATTTTCTTATCTAAATAAAACCTCAGGTACTTTACATCCTATGCTAGTTCCAATCTCACTCTCCCAGTTGTAGAAGTCTGAAAAGAAAAGAACTAACTTCTTTTTGTCCGGGATAACATCCGAGCCTTCGCTAATGGCTTAGCGCTGCCTGCAAGATTTTACTAACAGTAGGAAGAGCGACCAGAAACGCAATGTCATCTGCCACCCTCAACTATCTTCCGAGTTTTCGAGGTCAACGTGAAAAGTGGCGATAAAACCCTTGCTTTATCTCCTCAGTCAGTTTATAAACCTGTTGAGCATAAGGACTACACACCATGATGTCTTTGACGCCCATGTTCCCTAATCGCCTGTATTCTTATATTGTTAAAGGCTCCCTTAATATCTAGACACGCCACTGAAGTGTCGATTATACCGTAAGCCGCATTAAATGTAATGTAACGATTTTTAATACATGATAAACTAACTGGATTTCTTTGAATACGGGACTATTCGTTGTTGAATACGTAGTTGGGAAGGTTGTATTATGTTCCCAAGTTATACATACAAAGCATAATAGAGCAAAAGAGATTTAAAATTTAGATAGCAAAAGCAGGAATAAAATATAAATACAGGCCCTAGCGATTCTTACAAAAATCGAAGAAGGTAGTGAAAGTAGCCTAAAATATAATTTGCTTGTTGATAAAATATAAACAAGCAAATTAAAATATAATATGATAAAATATAAGTTTGTTATCAACCCCCATACCTATAACATTACCTTTCGTAATATAAAACATAAATTATCAGAAGAAGATATATTGTACTTGCATTCTTAATTAATAAAGTTAATGTTAACAAATTATTTATTTATAAACAAAAAGAGTGTAGGGAAAGTTAAATATGGCTTTAAACATAATTCAAAAATAACAAAATTAAAACTTAGTTATTTTTTCGATTTTATCACCTCCTCGATTTAAAGTATCAGAGTCAGTGTAGCGACTTCTACAAATCACTAGGTCCCTGTTTCACAGCATCAGGTGTCTACAACGCGAAACATACTTTTTGGGGACTATGCCTTATTTGACACAAGGGTATTTGACATTAAGGGTATTCCAAGTGAAATTATTAAAGTTGAAGTATCACTAGAATTATCCTCAGATAATATCGTATCACCAACGACTAGCACAAGCATATATTGATTGAAATATAGCAAATATCTCAGTATATACTTATAACCCCTGGTGTAATATTCCGATTGAGGCATGCTAAAAACTTGTTGACCCTATGCCAAAACGGTGCTTAACCGATATCAAAAATAAATTATATTCCATTTAGTACTGAGGTAATAAAGATAATTAAAGTATATTATTTTATTCATCTCTTGGAATTTTGAGTTTTTTACATAATTGAAGTAGATGGCTCTATTATTTTTCACACCCAAAATCTTGAATTTCTAATGTCTTAACGTATATATTTCATTTTAAGTTTTTTATCAAAACAATTGGTCAGTTGTTTGGTCACACAAAAATAAAAACCTTAAAAATTGTTATGAAGATGTAGTATGTTTTTTTCTTTTTCGAAATATGTAGTAAAATTTGGAACAAGACTGTATGTATATTCTTAATATGTCTTAAAAATATGTTAGGTTACACTCATCATTTTTATAGAAATATAGATTTTTTTTTATTTTTCGAAAATCGTTTTGCAAAAAAATTTTGTAAAAATATTTTTTTAAATTTTTTTTCGAAAAATTTTCTGTACAAATATGTTTTTGAACATGTTTTTTTAAATGATTTTAAAACTTATTTCGATTTTTTTTTAATTTTTAAAAAAAAAATTTAAAAAATTGTTTAAAAACTTTTTTGAAAATTTTTTGGAATTTTTTTTTGTCTGGTAGCGGTCTAATATCTATTTAACAAATAGCAAAATATAATCATTACAACCGAAAAAAATAAAAACAACCTAAAAAATTTTAAATATATAGGTAGACGTTGTTTATTGCCCGCTGCCTTAAATAGCGTGGTCTGATGTTGCTGAATTTCAATACCGAAAACTTCGAAACTATGCCTGGTAGATTGGTGTGCTTAAATATTCTGTCGGGGGCATTGGTAAAGTTGATTTCAACCTGAACACAGACGGACAAACAGACATCGCTAAATCAACTTCTCTATTTATAAGGATCCAGAATATATGTATATACTTTATGAAGTCGGAAATTAATATTGTAGAAATTACACACGGAATGACAAACTTATGTATATATACCCTTTCCACCTGTGGTGAAGGGTATAACAATGAAAGCAAAGTGCTACAAGAACAACATAATTGTTATTATGCAGATTAAATTTGTCGGCACAAATTTTTATTTGTTTGAGTTTTATTAAAAAATTTTATTTAAAACTTATTTATTAATTCAAGTTTTTTTTTTTTTTTGCTTAGAAAATAATAGTTATTTTTTTGCCTTAGGAAAATAATAGAAATTTTTATTTATTTTTTTTTATTTAAAAATAACAGTTATTTTTTAAGTTATATTTCTGCTTAGAGTTTAATGATAATTTATTAAGTTTCACTTTTTGCTTAGAAAACAAAAGTTGTTTATCCTAATTAATATGGATTTGCGCACGTTTTACATAACGTAGCTAAAACACAAGTCATTGTAGAAAGATAATTTTCTGCCCTAGAACTAATATTGACTGATTTACGGTCAAAATTATCAATAGAGTCAGTACCAAGGCGAATTCATACCAGGTGTGAGCAGTACTACAAAGTAATAACTTTGACATTAGACTAGCAGATATGAAACAATGTATTTTTGACAAGACACGAACAACAAAAAAAACGAGAGAAAAAAATAATCAGCTGGGATATCACCTTCACCTGGTATGAATTCGACTTGGTCAGTACATTAACTCTTATTTGTTAATTTAGATTAAAACTAACTTTTATTTTATTTATTGTGACACTATTAGAGTCATCAGTTTAATTAATATGGATTTGCGCACGTTTTACATAACGTAGCTAAAACACAAGTCATCGTAGAAAGATAATTTTCTGCCCTAGAACTAATATTGACTGATTTACGGTCAAAATTATCAATAGAGTCAGTACCAAGGCGAATTCATACCAGGTGTGAGCAGTATTACAAAGTAATAACATTGACATTAGACTAGCAGATATGAAACAATGTATTTTTGACAAGACACGAGCAAAAAAACGAGAGAAAAATATAATCAGGTGGGATATCACCTACACCTGGTATGAATTCGCCTTGGTCAGTACATTAACCCTTATTTGTTAATTTAGATTAAAACTAACATTTATTTTATTTATTGTGACACTATTAGAGTCATCAGTTTATTTTAATAAATAAAAATTATAATAATTACTTGATTATATTAAGTGCTTAAAAACATTTTTTTGTTTTATTTCTTTTAAAACCAAAGTATCTATGGCTAAAAGGTGAATAAATATGTATGTATATTGAATAGTTCAAAGGTGGACGTGAGTATCAACACTGGCGACGTGTTCATTCGTACAACAAGTCATATGTTTTTAAAGTTTGGAAAATATGGCAAGTTTGAATTGATTTGCAATTACATATTTGCATTAATATTTTTTCCAATTTTCTAATTTCTATAATATAACGAAAACAAAAATATGAAAACGATAAACTGATTGTTTTTCTATTTTGCAAATAAATATACAAGTAAACAATTAAAAACCCTACTTTAAAGTAATCGTGGTAAATTGCAAAACGTAACAAATTCAGATAAAATACTTAGTTGTGATCATCCAGTCTATCGAAAATTCTAAAAAAATAATGTGCACGGATTTTTTGTGAATGTTAATTATATAATTAATGATTCTTGTATTTGGAAACAATCATAAGCCTCGGTAGTAGGTTTGTTACCAACTTGCATTAATCTTGGACTAATATTCAAAACTACATTTTGAACTACAAATACGGCAAAACAGAAAGATGAATTTCTGATTGTATTGTGTAAAATAGTGGCTATTAAAACATGATGAAAACAAGTTAACGTTTAACGTCTGACTTTACATCTGATCAAATAGCCCATGAATCCTTGGGCTAGTAGTTAATTAACAAAGTTTTATAGAAATTCAATAATTAGCATTAAGTAGATCATGATTACTGAACAAAGTAAAATTGAACAAACGTCGAGCAGTTCACATCACCACCAGCACGAGCTTGGCAGCATTCCTGTGAATACTACAAGTGTTTTTATAGAACGTTTTTTCGGAGCATTTTACTGGAATGAGTTTGCTTGTGGCTGTGGTGCGGCATTCGTTAACATTGGCATTACGTATCCCATTTACAAGATGATATTTCGCCAAATGCTACACGGTGTTCGCATCTCATCCGCATTTGAACAGCTGCGGCATGAGGGTTTGTTGTTTTTGTACCGCGGTATGCTTCCACCTCTCGCACAAAAAACTATATCGTTGTCTATAATGTTTGGAGTATTTGATGGCACACGACGGTATCTGGTGGATGATTTTCATATGAAGGCATACAAGGCGAAAATAATTGCTGGTATGGCCGCTGGCACAGTAGAAACTTTATTGCTACCATTCGAAAGAGTCCAAACACTATTAGCAGACTCAAAATATCACAAGTACTTTGCAAATACACAAGGAGCTTTTGGGTAAGTTATGTTTTAAAACTTTTTCAGATTTCAAAAATGCCTGTAATTTCAAGGCATATTTTTGATGTTAATAAAAGATTTTTTAATTTGATTTTTCAATTTATTCTTTAAAATAATATAAAGCCTATAGGCTAAACTTAGTATTAGTAAATTAATTTTAAAAATATTTATAATTAATAAACAAATTTATAAAAGTTTGTTTTATTTAAATTTTTCGAAAGAACATTTCTTTTATTTTTACTTGTAAAAAAAATTGCAAATAAATAAAAGATCTTAACTTTTGTTTCTGATCGAAAAATAACTTACAACTGAAATTGATAGTTAGACTTATGTTCGTTTTGCATTCATTTAAATATTATAAAATAAATTATATTTCCTGGCGATGCTTCCAAATGGTGTAGCAAAATATAGAAAATAAATTTAAAATTACCTTTATAAAAAAAACTAAAGCTTAAAAAATATAAATATTAAAAAATAACATTCAATAACAAAAAAATCCAAAATTACCATAAAATTTGTATACTTGAATCGGTTCTGCGACGATTTTTTAGTATCAAAAAAATTTATTTTTAGTTCCTGCTCTTAACCACAATAAATAAAGTCAAAACATGGAACCCGCAGATTTTATTTTCTAGGATTAGGTGCGCTATATTTGAGCGATCATTTATTGTCACAGTTGTGCGCTGTTGGAACTGTTCACCATTTGAACTACGCTTGTTTCGTCATACGAACAATGTTTTTGGTTGAAACTTATATTTATGAGATATCTATTTGTTTTGTAGACTGCTTTCATTTTATTTTTCAATTCTAAGTTTTACCGGAATATGTATCGTAGCCTAATTTCATTGTACTCGGTCATATATGGTTTTAAGTTTCTATCGTTATTTTAATTGCTAATATGCTATTAAGGAAACTATTTTACTAATTTGCAGACGTTTTACTTTTTATTTAAAAATAACTTTTGGCTGGGGAGCCGATTGTGGTAGGTTTTAATGGAATACGCTTTATGCATATAGCTTAAGAATATAATAGTAACTTTAGTTTGCTATACTTTTGTACTATTCAGGAATTATTTTCTTTGTAATATACAAGGTTAATTGGCCTCTTTTATATCACTCTTATGAATAAAAAAATGAATAAAATTCAAGTAATAATATATATTATAATATGTGATTTTAAAAGCTCATATGCCAATTTATGTTTAATAGCACGATAAATATATTTATAATACTCAGCAGTTCTCCCATGTAAGTTGTCAACATGACAAATGTAGGATTATTATCAAGATGTACCCCAAAACAACCAAGGTGATTGACAAACTGACAAAAAAAGTTATTTTCCAGCATCACCAAACAAAGGATAAATAATGCGATATTAAACTAGTTTATACATATGTATATAGTATAAAATGTAAAGTGAAAATTTCAAGAAGATCGGTAAAGTAAATATGTGAGTCTTAAAATTTGGTGTGGATTACTTTCAAAGCAAAATCAAACAAATAAAAATTGTCAGGACGTACACAACGTGTGTGGATACAGCTAGTATATATTATAACGATATATATATATTTTTTTTTTTCGTAAAAACTTTTTGTAAAAATTTCATCGAAATTTTTTGTAAAAATTTAAAGAATTTATCGAAAATTTTTTTGAGTGCTCCTGGTTACCAGTGGACACCTTGTGAGTCTAATGCCTACCTCTATGTGTATTTCTTTCAATAAAGGCCTCTAATAGATATCAAAGCAGAAAATCCTTACCAACAAACAAAAAGTCGCCACTCGCGGGGGGTTATTGATCTCCCGAAATCTGTCTGGTCTAATATTTATTTAACAAAAAAAAACCAAAGGAAAGGATTACAAACGAAAAAAATAAAAACATCGAGAAAAAATATAGGTCGGCGTTGTTTTTTGACCGCAGCCTCGAATAAAATTGTCTGATGTTGTCGTGTTGGCAGATTGGTGGGCTTCTTCTGTATCTCGTCTGGCGCCTTGGAAAATAACATTTCAACATTAGCACGGACAGATGGACATCGCTTAACCAATTTTTCTTTATATAAGGATGTAGAATATAATGTATTTATGGGGTCGGAAATAAATATTGTTGAAATTACCAGAATAACAAACTTATATACTCGTATGCCCTTTACACCTGTGGTGAAGGGTATAAAAATAAATATTACCAATTTATGGAGTAAGTTGTAGTAGAAAGCAATATTATCAGTGTTGGGATCTGACAATGTTTAGATTGTACCGCCCCAATGATAAAATTGTAGCAAATTAGCATCTCAGCCTCGGTACTACTCAAAGCCACAGAATGTTGTTTTTTAGATTCCCAGGAAAAAGCACATCCAGCTAAGTAAAACACAAAACCTGTGTGAGATTTCCGACCAGCAATATCGCCTCCCCAATCAGCATCCACGTACCCATGTATAGGTATAGCAGTAGCATTGTATACTAATTTCATCTCACTTGTATTTGTACAAATAACGTAGTACATGTTTTATACTAGCATAGTGCTCATTGTGTGGGTCCACATTATGTTGTGCCAATTTATTTACGGAATGTAAAATATCAGGCCTTGTCGCCAATGCAAGTAACATTAGTGATCCAATCATAGATTGATACATCTTTGGATCCACACGAGAACAATTTTTGTCAAAACAACTAAGCTTACTGCCAGGATCTAATGGGGTTGCTGCGGGTCTACAATCACTCATATTACATTGGGCCAGTATTTGTTTTATGTACTGTGATTGATCAACAGTAATAGCTCCACATTCACCGTCACGAGTAACTCTCATACCCAAAAATAACTTTAGTTGGCCTAAGTCCACACAACCAAACTTATTGGTTATTATGCCTTTAATGCAAATTAGATCCTCTTTTGACTCACATCCTATAATAATGTCATCAACATAAATAACAAAAATACTTAATTTACCTTCTCTATTTATAAAATATAAGCACGACTCATGATCGGATTTTTTGAAACCAATATCTTTTAATACAATGTCAATTTTGAAGTTCCACTCCCTTCCAGACTGTTTCAAACCGTATATCGCGTTGTTAAGCTCTAAAACTGCATTTGGACGGGATTTATCGATATATCCTTCAGGCTGCTTCATATAAAAGTCATCAGACAATTCGCAGTTTAGGATGCTGTGCATACATCTAGTTGGTGAAGATTCATTTTTCTTCCTACAGCAATCGCCTACACCGTTCTTATTGTTGCTAACCGGGAGAAAATGTTTCACTATAATTCATACCATATTCTTGGCTGCATCCTTTGGCTACAAGACGAGCTTTGTATTTTTCTATTTCACCATTAAGACTTTTTTTTACCGCATACACCCATTTACAGCCAACTACTTTCCGTCCATCTGGCAATTCTGTTAAACTCCGTTTTGTTTGCAATCAATAAATTGTACTCCTTGTTCATAGCACTAAGCCAATACTTGGATTCACTGCTATGTATGTGGTATTGCAAGCTCGCCATTTTCAATCATCGATTTTAAAACGTTGTAAATTTTCTTTGGTCGACTATGTTTACCAGTACGTTCAATTTTGGGTCTACCTGGACCTACGACGACATCATCAGAACTTGGAAAATATTTAAAATCTTCCATATCGTCAGCGCTTTCATATTCTTCACTATGGCACTCATAACCTTTTTCATTATTAACATCCTCTTTATTTAAATGATTTTCAGCAAGACATTCGTTTTCAATTAAATCGTACGTTAAATTATCATAGGAATTTTTCATCAGGTCCGCCTCATTAAACAATACACTCGACCACTTCATGCCTATTTGGAGAATAGAGTCTATACTCTTTCGATGTCAAAGAATAACCTATCATACGATACTCTTTGCCTTTTGCCTTAAACTTGCTATGATGCGTTTTGGCGAGAGCTACTGCTTGACATCCAGGGGTTCTAAAATGTTTTTCTGGTGGCACTTTACCGCTCCAATCTTCATAAGAAGTAACCCCTACTAATGCTCATGTTGGTGAGTGATTGCGAATATAAACGGCCGTTGCAATTACCTCTACCCATAGGAACTCACTCATGTTAGAATGTACTACCTTACTTCTGGCCATCTCGACCAAAGTTCTATTTTACCGTTCGGCTATACCTTTTTGAGCTGGACTGTATGGTACAGTAAGTTGACGTTCAATACCGTTGTCTTTACAAAAATTGTTTGAATTTCTTGTTGATAAATTCATGACCATTATTGCTTCTTATTTTTTTAATATTTAGTCCAGTTTATCGCTTCGTCATATTCTTAAATAAAAAAAAATTATCAAAAGCTTGATCTTTTGTTTTCAAAAAATATACATATATCATTCTTGATTTATCGTCAGTAAATATAATAAAATATTTGGAACCATTGATTGATGGTTTTTCAAAAGGGACACAAAGATCTGTATGAATTACTCCAAGAAGATTTTCTGCTCTACTTTCTGATACATGAGGATATGGTTGTGTACATACCTTGGCTTTCGTACATGTCACACATTGATTCGAAAATGTTCCTTCTCAATACCATTAACTAATACATTAATCATCTTAGCATCACATAGACTTTGATAATTCAAATGACCATACCTGTTATGCCACAACACAGCGGAAAAACACTTGTTTTGCATTTGCGCATCATTCTCAATAACATACATTTTTGAGCATATAAGGTTTATATGGGTATCATTTAAAAACTTTTGAAAATATCTTTCAGGTGGTGCTAAATTTTTTTTTAATTAACCCAAGCCGAAGCATTTTTTTTATTTTTTAAGTTAATACACTATTAAGTATAGTAATACGTATGATAAAAAAAGATTAAACTAATCAATAAAGAAAAATATAACAACAAATAAAACTCTAAATTCGCATGAGATTCTGATTGGAGAAGCTTCGCTAAACTATATTTGTTCCGAAATTGTAAATATTTTTTTTCACTTATAATAATTAAATTTTTTAAAATTATTTATTTTTTCGTTTTTTTTTTTTTCGTAAGTAAACCTGAGATTTCGCGATCACGACTAGTGACTAATGACCGTGTATGAAAGTAAGAAAAAAATGTAAGCATGACAGTGCATGAGTGTAATTTTGTATCATGATCGTGAGTAAAAATTTCTTTTCGATCTCTAAAGGTCAGGATTCACAATCCTACACGATCGTACGATTCAATCACAAAAAAATGTTAAAGAACTATGTCCTATTCAAAAACTCGTTTCAAATTGGCGTTGTAGGTGTTCCACTATCATACAAAAAAATATTGCAATTCTGATCGCATGGAAAAAATTATTTTATAAATTTTTTCAAAATATCAAATTATACAGACCTGTCAAAAAGTCTGTCACACATACATTTCTTATCCACACTATAATACTTTTAGCACGCATGCTATTTTTGACAGATCGTACGACTGAGTAATAAAATAAAAATTAAGAATAATTTACTTTAATCATTTATATGTTAATGGTTTAAGATGTGCATAAACCCTTAGCACATATCGCTCCTTTAATGCTACATAGTTAATTCTCATGAGTGAATAAAAATATTTATGTATAACCTAGGTTTAGCTTGAAATGTTATTCTAAATTTGTTTACATGTAAAACTATAATAAATAATTCGATACTACATTAAAACTACTTCATAGATATGTTTTAAGAAATCATGGATTTAAAGAATTATATCGTGGAATTATGCCTGTGCTTTGGCGAAATGGCCCATCCAATGCCATGTTCTTTATATTTCGCGAAGAAGCTAGTTTACGTCTACCAAAAAGGGTAAATAATGATTTTTGATTAGACTCTTAAACTAAAATATATTTAAATGTATCATTTTAAAATAATTTTCAGACATCTATTTCCACAAAAGCTGCACAGGAATTTACAGCGGGCGCTATAATTGGAGCCAGTATAAGTACGCTTTTTTATCCTCTAAATGTCATAAAGGTTGCCATGCAAAGCGATATGGGGCATCCTACGGAAAGTATGTGGAAAACATGCTATAAAATTTATCGAGAAAGAGGCAGCAGTATTGCTTATTTTTATAGAGGGTGTGGTTTCAACACGGCACGTTCATTTATAAGTTGGGGTATTATGAATACGGCCTACGAAAATTTAAAGCATCTCATGAATGTATATTGATTATTTTTAATTTATAAAATCAATTACATATAACAACACTACCACCTACATCTATTAACATTCAGCCAAAGGTTAATTATAATTCTCGAAGCTAATCATTAATTTAATATATGTATATTATTTAATGATTCAAAAAAACAGGTTTAGAAAATTTAATTTTAAGGAGCAAAAAATATACGAGTATTTCATGCTATTTGATTATCCTTTTACATATTTATAATAGTTATTATTACTCTTTAAATTTGATTTTATACATAGGTATAACTTATTTATAGCAATTTGTTGGCCAATAAGACTAAACAGCTGACTCTTACTTGTGAAGTTTGTGTGAAGAGTACAAACTAACCAACATACAAGCTAAATGGTCGTCTATATATTCTTTTCTAACCTAAGTATTTGTTTTATGATATTTTAGCATGTTGCCTTAATTTTGTAGAATAATTATATTTTGTAAATAATAATTAAACAATCATAACCCTTGCTTTATTGACTTACAATGTCAAGATGTAAGAAAAGTTTTTTTATATGCTAGTTTTTCATACAATAAATAATTTAATTGCAGTTGCATGAAAGAGTTAAAATATAAAGTAAACTTGTTAATTTATAATCGAGATCATAATATACACATCCTTATCTGAACAATATTAAAATAACTTTTTTGTATAGCTGTTTTCTAAGGTACAGAATTAATAACAATTTCAGAAAAGTTAAGAATTGTATTAAAAAAAAAACCAAATTTAAATGAGAAAAACAAGCATTTATTCATATGTAATACAATTAATTTATGTAAAAGATATAAAATTAACAAATTGTAAATATGCGTACTTTATGTGATTTAATAAATAACTTTTAATTGAAATTTATGAACAAATTTTTCATACAAAATTTGGTCTAAAATACATTTCAAGTAAATTTGACTTATTATGCCTATGAGCAAAGATCTATAGTTTTAGTCGATTGTTATGTTTAAATAAATTGAGTTGAGAAAAATTAAACCCTTTTTCAATTGTTTAGGTTGCTTGGAGTTTGTTTTATTATACTTTTTAATGCCATAGTAGTAACATCCCGCAACTTTTGTTAAGACAACTTGATGGCTAATATAGATTGATGTGATATCTATTGTTACACTATGTCTTGACGAGTCATTGATTTCTTCAACCATTGAACAAATTCATGTGCGCACATCAAAACATCTCGTGAAGACCGTCGTTGTTGATGTTCCGTCCATGTTCAAGCAGCACTTTTCGAACATTTATTCGAACATCGATGTCTGCCATCAAATGGTGTTTTTAGTATGAAAGTGTGACTTAAAAAACTCCATCTATTGATATTGCTGTACTATAAGCATTCAAACAACATTTACCACAAACAGAAAATTATGTTTTGTCGGAGCATGCACATCGATACGTTTTCTCCCAGGGTACGTATTTGTTCACCATGAATAGTACATTTTTGTACATTCCCTTATCATTTTTTTAATGAAATTTTATTTTGCGTTTGTTTTTTCAGTGTTTGGTTTTGATACTGTTCACATCTCTTTGCACATGAAGTAATTTTTGTCCAGCTTCTTTCTTTTTCATCGTCCATGAAAGAAGCTAAAATTGAACACCACTATTCGCCATGAAGTATTCATGACGGTTCTTTTTTCTTGACCACACATTAAATATTGAGTATGATTTCTTTCGTTTGTACGAAGTGTGAAACGAACATAAAAGAAAATACAAAAATACGTCATTCGTTTCATGTCCAAAGAAGATATTTTAAAGCAATAGTTAATGTTCTATTGAAAATGGTTATAAAATGTATATTCTTACCTACATGTGCGTTATGTACATATTTATAATTGTAAATATTTAACCCTTATGTCAACAGCAGAAAAATTATACCTACGTCTACAGCAGCATACCCGTACTGTTCATATGGCAATTTTTTTGTTCTTAAGTATGTTTGTGATTTTTTCTATGTATGTGCCGAGTTACATTATGTAACTTTTGTCGCTGCAACTCCTCATAACTAGGCAAGAGGGGAGAGAGGAGAGAGGAATTGAAAACGGTACACATATGCTTGTATGCTTGTTTTAGTCTGTTGTGCCACCACAAACTGCCTGGTGTCGTACCCTCAACATATTGAGATCTGGACGAAGTATACAAGAGCTATCCATTCTGGAAACATTCAGATTAATATTTTCGATGAAATGCAACATAATTATTTGGGAAATAAGTAGAAAAGGGAACCAATGCTATGATTTTTATGCATTTGAGTCTTCTTTTGACAACGGAAACTCACACCAGCAACGTAAATAAACAAAGCGGCAGCAATAACGGACATATTTTTGATGCTAAACAATAAACAAATTAGCAATTATACAGCAGGAGCCAACGTCGCTATTGATAAACAATTGTATGCTTTCCATGGTTATACTGTTTTTACTCAATTCAAACCATCAAAACACGCCAAATGCGGAACAAAAGTGTAGTGGGTATGTGCTTATCCGCTGAAGTACAAAATCTACACGGCACTGGCGGCATGCAGTAAAACGGAAAAAAATGTAGGTGAAAGAATGTTGAAAGACTTTTACGTCAACCTTTTCCGTAGAAGTGGACGAAATATTGTTTTCGACAACTTTTTACCAACTATAATTTGAACACCAATTTATCGATGTTGGATACAGCATATAAACAAAAAACTTTTGTATCACTAAAATTTGATATTCCAAAAAGACGTGTAGTGGAATCCACCATATACCATTTTAGCAACAAAATTACAATGTATTCTACTTGACCAAGAAAAACAAATCAGTTGTTATCCTTTCACCAATGCGTAACAGAAGCAAAGTAGGAGGTCTAAAGAAGAACCCAGTAATGATTTTAGTATAACAAAGGTAAAGATGGCGTTTATAACATGGACAAATGTCTTGTAGAATATTTAACCATACGGCGAACAAATATGTGTCCTTTGGACTTCTTTTATCATATTCTGGATGTAGATGCCTTTGCTATGTACACCCCCGTTTTCATTTGCTATCAACATGTCTTAACAAAAATCAAACTTCATATAAAAAAAACAGTATTAAAAATATTGTTTTATATGAAGTTTGACTTTTGTTAAGCCATGTTAACCTACCGTCTATACCTGATAAAAATTTATCTTGATAAAAGTCAAACTTCATATAAAAAAACCCCAGTATTAAAAATAACGTTTTTTTAATACGAAGTTTGACTTTTATCAAGACAAATATTTTCAGGTATAGACACTAGGTAATAGCTAATATCTCTTTTACAATAGGTCAGCAAATGAGCAGACAGACGAGATTTGTTGGCAAGGGGTTCAAGAGGTAGAGTGTGTGTTGCATTACTATCTATACAAATCTCGTGTGTCTGCCCATTTTCTGTTCTATTGTAAAGAGGTATAATGGAGACGGGATTTTATTGTTCCATATTCTGCCGACGCTTTATTCATGTGCAAACAAAACAATGGCTCGTCAAGACGTAGTGTTATGAATTCTTATCTAATACACAAACCGGAGTTTCTATACTTAAATATTGGCAGCCATGCATAATGACATTTGCCGCGAAATAAGTTTGACAGCTCAATTGCATCCAACTTCGCTTTTCTTTCTTTTTGACGTGCTCTTTGAAAAAGTGGTGTGTATTTTTTTAGAAAATCCGAAAAAATTATTGACATCTTTTGTGAATCTAAATTAAGTACACAAGCAATTTAAAAAAGATGTATTAAAAATGTTGCTTTATTGAAAATTAATCAAACAACGTATTGTGTTGAAAAAATAAAGCGCTATAAAGTGTTGCGTTGTGCATTTAAAAACTGGTCACAATTTTTCATTAAAAATTTTTGACATGGATCCTTATCTAATAACGTTCAATTATTTCCAGCTCAAATATGACAATTCGTCCAGCATATAGGCCAAAAATTGTTAAGAAGCGCACTAAGCACTTCATTCGTCACCAATCGGATCGTTATGCTAAGTTGTCGGTAAGTAAACAAATTTACATTGTTGTTGTTCTTGTTTTTATTAACTTCACAATTTTAGCACAAATGGCGTAAACCAAAAGGTATTGACAACAGAGTACGTCGTCGCTTTAAAGGTCAATATTTGATGCCTAATATTGGTTATGGTTCCAACAAGCGTACCCGCCATATGCTTCCAACCGGCTTTAAGAAGTTTGTAGTACATAATGTTAAGGAATTAGAAGTTTTGATGATGCAAAACCGTGTTTACTGCGGAGAAATCGCTCATTGTGTTTCTTCCAAGAAGCGCAAGGATATCGTGGAACGCGCTAAGCAACTGTCGATCCGTTTGACTAATCCTAATGGTCGTGTTCGCTCACAAGAGAATGAATAAACTTTTCTATCATCCTATTTGTTTACTGTTCATTCAAAAAAGATCTGGAGGGTTGCTGTGTATTTCCAAACGAAAGATTGTAAATCATTTTCGACTCTTAGAAATGCGAGTGTTTTCTTTCGAATCGAAATAGGCAGTAACCCATCTGAATATAAGAATTTTAGGCCCCTATTACGGTTTACAACTCAACTCTACTTCAGTTGAAATTTTACAATTTGGTATTATCAATTACAACTCAACTTACTAAAAATTTTTAAATTGAATTTAAATTGTGTTACAACTCTGTTGTAGTTTCACCCTTTACAACCCTGTGTTAGTTCGGTTAACAAAAGTTTAAAAAATTACAACTCATCAGTAGCAGTTGTTTCAAATTACAACTCATCAGTAGCAGTTGTCTTTCAAGTTGTCTTTTAGACAACTCAACTGAGTTGAGTTGTAATCCGTAATAGGGGCATTAGTTTTAAAATGTAAGTGTCGTAGAATTAGCTTGGAAAAAGGTCCTGTTTTGTATGAAATGCTTCTGAAATTAAATTATTTACATTGATGAGTTTAATAGACATTTATACATATACTTTAAAATTAATTCTTTGAATGCATCGCATAAATTGGTATTTACACTTTACTGAAAGGACCAACAAATCTTTTACAGTGCCATTGAAACACCAACTTCAAGACATAATATAAAACGTATAAACATGTAGCTACACTTTCGATTTTACAGGAGAGGAAAGAAGCTTAATAAAATGTTTAAGTAAGCAACCTGAAAAACAAAATTTTCATAAAATTAACCGAAGTATATTTATATCAAGTAAATGCAAGTCTACAACATTAGAAAATCAACACGCATTTTGTTTGTGTAAAAATACTTCTCAAACATTTAATATCAATTCTGATAAATAAAATTAAAAAAAATACAATGAATAATCTGTTTATGTTTAAATCAATCTGAATTAAAACAAGAATTCATAAAACTTTATGCAACTTAATCAATAAATTTCGTTTACCATCCCTGATGAAACAGGAAAGTGAAAAAATTATACCTATTTGAATTTTTTTTCAAATTTTCTTCGATTTTTTAAATTTGATGGCGCTATAAAAATGTAAATAAATTTTGACACTGAGAAGCAAAACGAAAAATATCAGCCGAGGTGACGAATGTACTTGATATACGGATATGTTCTGTAATCCAAAACCGAGTGAAATTAAATCCGAATGAAATTTTAAATTGTCATAACTTTTAAATCTTGCAACATTTTGATATTTTTTATACATTTGATTAAAGACCATTCACATAACTTCCTTGATTGCTAATGTTTTAAAATAATAGGAGCAACTAAGTTATATTTTTCTTTAAAAATTTATTCGATTTCAATTTCACTCGGTTTCAGATTACGGAACATACCCGATAGATATACTTTGAAATTAACATACATTTTGACAAAATATTCGGCCCTATTCCCGTTGGCGTTGTAATTTGAAAACGACAATTTGGCATTACCGTTGGCGTTAACGATACTCGTAAACACAAAATAACCAGAATACCCAACTCTGACAGCTGAAAAAGGGACTTAACATATGTTTTTAACACTTTTATTTGGACGAATAAGAAAAAAACATGAATCGTCTGAAACAACATGTAAAAAGAAACAGCTATACGTAGTCATTGTTTACAATTAAACAAACAAAAAAATATAAATAAAATTTAAGCAAAAGTTTTATTTTCTCAAAAAGTTTGAAATTAATTTAACAAAATGAATGAATAAGTGAAATAATATTTAAATTAATAAAAAGTGTAAAAATAAAACATAAAAAAAATATCTTAGGCATAAAGGTGCAAACATATTGGCACGATAAGTTTTGCCAGTGGCTGATGGTGAATGGTGAAATATTATTTAATGAAGAGGTCCCTTGCCAATTTTTCACGTCCTTTATTATAAAAATATTATACTTCACGTCGTTTGTGCAGTGTAAGGGATTCTGTGCACGAATGTATGCTTCTCCGGCCAAGTGCACGTTGGTTTCAATGTATGTTTCTCCGGCGAAGTGCACGTTGGCTTCATACATATAGCATTTGCGTCGTGTAATGACCAATCCAAATTGTGAATTTCATGCCAATACCATAGCAATTTATACATTTGCCTACTGGTCAAGATGCAGTTTGTATTCGAAAATAAATAGTAAGTAAATGTTTTAAATACTTAAACCCAAATATGAACTATATTTTTGTCTGTATTTAAGGTTCTATATCAGCGGACATAAAACTGGAGACGGAAAATTATGATGATACTGGCACTGATGATTTAGCAGTTGAATGCTGTTTATAAAAGAACATATACTATCTTCCCATGGGTCTTAAGTATAAATAAGTATCTATTACATATAAAAAATGAAGGCATATATTTAAAACTTTTTTATTTAATTAAGGAAATGCTATTAGCGAATGATTGCCCGGGTTTTTCATTAAAAAAGAGGCCTGGGGTCCAATTACAAAACCTCACCTATTGAACCAGACGACTTAATGGGAAACTGTAAAACACAACCTTAGAAAATAAAGATAAGGAATTACTACCAGAAATAGACAACCAAGACTATGCAAAAACTGATGAAATATTAGAAGAAGACTTAGCAATAGAAGAAAAACCGGCAGATACAAATAGTTTTGGTAGATGACAATAATTTAAGTCCTATTAGCACTGGAAATGAGCCAATGGAATGTAGCAGCAGTGTGACATCGCAAATTTCGCCTAAAGAAGATGCTGGCAAAGGTTTGACCACACACGAAGTCCACACGAAGATATTGTTATGGCTGAAACTGCTTCTATAAACTACATTAACGTAAGTCCAAAGTAAAGGTAAAACGTTTGAGTAGAAATTTTATAGTATTGTAAACTTTTATACATTTAGATCTTAAAAAATATTCATTATTAGTGTTTAATATAATGAGTAAGATTTTTTTAATATTTTGTTTAAGCCTTTACATTGTACAAAGTCAAGCATTTTGTTAATTAAAGAAATTAAAAACATCTTAACTATGTGTGTTAGTTTTTATTGTGTATCTTTTTTTAAATTTAAATATAAATACAATTATAACATTAAACACGATAATTATGTTATTATAATATAAAATATGCTAAAAAGTATCAAAATAAAACAAATTTCTAAAAAAAGAACTATATTACATAGATATTTGAAATTTTTTAATCGACTTCAAAAAAAGAAGGAGGTTATCTATTCGTCTGAATGTTGCTTTTTTTATGTTTGTGCCCGCATAACTCAGTCATTTGTGAACCGATTTTAAAATTTTTATTGGAAAGGAAATGCCCATTTTAAAAGAAGTTCAGAATTTTAAAAATTAAAAGGTATCCCCATACAACATACGTTTTTTTTACGTGTATTATGAACCGTAAAGAGCACCCTTTTAAAATTTAAAAAAACTGCATATCACTATAGCTGCCAATAACAGAAATTAATAAAAAAATAAAATTTAAAATTAAAGGGCTAAAAACCAGAAGGAATATAAGGATAAATTAAATTATATAAAAACAAACAGTCACCATTTGTAGAGTAAACTACGGTGTTGCCGGTGGCTTTGAAAAGCGAAATTTCTATACTTTTCTGCTCAATATTGGAATCTTCCTCCAAATATAATAAGACTTTTAGACCGTGAGAAGCTAATTGACGATCTGTAGAAGCTCCAACATTGCTTGATCTGCAAATTAATAAAAGAAAAATTAGAAATGATTAAGTAAATAAAATTAATGTAAGATATATTGCCTAAAATGATCTGACTTTTCACAAATAATTGCAATCGTTGGCCACTGATGACGATTATTTGGGGTCAGTCTACGAGCTCCTCCTAATAGAAGTATTGCTAAGTCAGTTGCTCCACGCGCTAATAAATCTAATTGACGTTGTAACGAAAATCCGCATTTTTGGGCACATGATTCAATTTTGAGTCGCACAAGTGCGGGTACCGTAGGTATGATAAGGCCCTCGTCTGTTACAAAATCTTCAGATCCCTCAAAAAGCGATTCTATTTGTCTCATTTCTGCCGGTTCGTTTACAATAACATTCTCGTCGTGGCGGGACTTTTTCTGTTGCTGGGCTGAAACAGCATTTTGTACAACATCAGGTTTTTTTCCTGCTTCTAAAGAATCCCAAATAGCACGCTTATCAAAAAGCGCCAAATTGCCCTCGAAATCAAAATCTTCATGAAGTAGTGGATCGTCTACTGAAGTACCAAAGGTCTGATTATGCTTAACACTGTTTTCTCTACGTAATTGCTTGTTTCGTTGCTTACTACGGCCAACATTGCCATTAACACTAGCAACATTGCCATTGTTTACATAACCTGTACTACCACGTTGCGTTCTATTATTTCCATGTCCCCCGCCATTGCCATTCGAGTATGACGTTCCATTGTTTTGGTTGTTGTAGTAAGATCCACTACTCTGCACAATGTCAATAGGTTTACTGCCTGCTGCAAGACTGCTGCTGTTGCAATTTTCAGCATTACAGCTATTAGACGTAGGACATTGTGAAGCTGAGCAGCACGAGCCTGATATGCCAGATGAACCTAAACGTACCTCTACTTTATGGGGAATCAAATTTCCAAAAAATTTCGCAACACTGTTGGAAGTCAATGCAGATGTTTGTGGTGGTGGCGTTGATTTCGAGCTGCTGTATAAAACTTGTTGCGCACTTGATGCTCTCGGTATAATTTTAGTCGCGCTAAAAGAAAGTATATTTAGCAATATCTAAAATAAACAAATAACAAAATTACCTGGTTTCAGAGTTTGAATTTGTGTTCACCTTCATTTTTGTCAACTTGTTGCTCAGAGTTGAAGTTAACTCAGAGCCCTCGGTTTGTTGATCAGAAGCTCTGCAGTTCATACCATTATGTGATAATGTAAAGCTACCAGCACTAGCAAAATTAGGTTGTTTAACGGGTGTAGGTTTGTTTATAACTGTAGGTGTCATAGAACTCTGTCCATGATACGATGGGATTAAACTTATTTTTAAAATATCCGATGACCGCAATGTCACTTCAGCAAAGATTTTCTCCTCTATGGTGTGACCAACACCGGCTTCGCTTACTAAAGTTTTCTGCATAGCCGGCCTTTGGCCGGGCGCAAGTATTTTCTCCTCTATGGTATGACCAACACCGGCTTTGCTTACTAAAGGTTTTTTGCACAGCGGGCCTTCGGCCGGGCGCAAGAATTTTCTCCTCTATGGTATAACTAATAATTTTTTTTGATTGATCAAACTTCACGGAACTAGACTTAAGCCCTTATTTCTATAAATATAAATAAATATAAATTAAATATAAATTACCGTCCAATGTCCCTATAAAGCTTTTGTATGTTCGATAAGACAATTTTTTACCAATCATACAAGGCTTTAGAACAATGATTCCAATTAAAATAACTATTGGATACTATTAGTATCCATTAATATTAGTGTCCAATAGTTATTTTAATTGGAATATAGTCGGAAAATTTAACATGATGTTGTACATTGGATATTTTCTCCCAATGCACAACATCTTTGGTCTTACAGGCACTTAAAAAATAGTAAACATAACTTACCTGGACGCATTATTCGGGAACTTGTGTAACTCTTCAGGATTCGTGCAGCCCATTATGCATCGCCGGGTCCTAAAATATAATACTTTAGTTAATTTAAATTACAATTGGAAAAATATACTTACATTTTGCTGTGTTTTTCCATGCCGCCAAAATAATTTTTTCAGTAAACAAAAATTTGCCACTGAATACCACTTTCAAACAATAAAGATAGCAATATAAAATTTTATATATATGCTATCTCTTTTCAATAATGGTGGTATTCGACCAACTCTGTTATAATAACTTAACGACTCTGTAATGCAGAGTTGTCGAGTCTAGTCAATAGTCTATGTTTGAAACGACAATAAAACATTCGTCCTCTGTCGTCATCATAGTAGGCAACGAAATTCAAACGAATACAAGCAAGGTATATTTATTTTACTAGGTAGTAGCATCCCTACAACAATACAAGAACAACATGGCCAAGGTATATTTATCTTACTAGGTAGTGTCGTCCGCCCAGCTGATTTAGTAGTTCGACATGTCAAAAGTTGTATGTGTTCAGAAATTTTATAGTGTAGAAGTGAGAAAGCAATAAAACACATACATGCCTTCTCAATTTGCTTATATGTTTTTTAACATTTCGAACTACAAAGCAACAACAAAATGCCATGATGTTCTTGTATTGTTGTATTTGTTGTAGGGACGCCACTACCTAGTAAAATAAATATACCTTGAACATGGCATTTTGTTGCTTTGTAGTTAGAAATGTCAAAAACATATAAGAAAATTGAGAAGGCGTGTTTGTGTTTTATTGCTTCCTCACTTCTACACTATAAAATTTCTGAATACACAACTTTTGACATGTTGAACTACTAAATCAGCTGGGCGGACGACACTACCTAGTAAGATAAATATACCTTGACTACAAGAAAAAAAATTAAAATTAAAAAAAGTACATTTAGTTCGATTAATTTTAGTTTCTTAAATAGAAAAACATCCCGCTTATGCTAAGTGCTTTCGAAAGGGCATAAAACCCTAAAATTTTCTGATTTTTAAAGCGAAACTGCCAAGAAATTGAATTCGTTTGGACCTCCAGTTCTAGATGTAGAAGGCTTATGCCAACCTTTTAAAAAAAACTAAATTAGGAGAAAATATCCATTAAAATGTTTTTTTATTAAAATAAATCAAGCTAAAAAGGAAGCTCTGAACCCAGACCAACAGGGGAAGGCTGTTATAAACAGGTGCGGTTGTCACCATTGGAGAAAGCGGTGTCAAAGCTATTAAAATTTAAAAAACAAATTAACCTGAAAGGAAACGTAGTGGTATTCGCCGGCCATGAATAAGTTAAATCCCTACTAATTCCGATCTTCCTTTTTATCTTGATTTATATTAATGAAAAAAAAAACAATTTAATGGATATTTTCTACTAATTTACATTTACTTATAGCAACATTCTACATCAAGAGCTGGGGGCCCAAACGGATTTTTTTGCTCGGCAGTTTCGCTTCAAAAATCGCAAAATTTACAGTTTTATACTCTTTCGAAAGTCAAATACGCTACCACCCTGAGCATCTTTCTATCTAATGGTAGTAAATATGATAATTTCATTTATCTTGAGTTCAATAGCTGCAGTTAAGCAAACACCACTGAGATCCGATTTTTTATTTATTTTATACCTAATAATGGAATTCATTCGACTTTACAAATAAATATTACACCAATTGTACTATCAGTAGCTATCGATAAAAACGTTTAAAATAATTGTTTAAGTGGCTTATCGATAAATATATAACTAACCCAAATGTATATCGATTATTTATCGGTAGCAAAAGCGGTTAAAGTTGAGTGGTAAGTTATTGGATTTATTTACCAAAAACAATCGAATAATATTTACAAAGCAACAATATATTTATTTAAGTATAACATCATGCATATCTTGCAGGTGTTGTTCCAAACCATCTTTTGCGTCATATTTTGTATTACATATGACACAAGTGTTGTCGTTGTCGTAGGTATCACTTTCCACTAATATACCAATAGCTTCCTCAGTTTCCGAATCTTTCTCTTCTGGAGAAGATTTAAATTTGTAATTTCGAAAGTTTTCATTTAATTTTTCTTCACAATGTGTTTTTAAATGCATTTTAAGTGTATAACGTTCAGTAAATGATTTTGGGCACAAGTGACAATGATGTCGCGGACGATTTTCTTGATGTATAAGTAGATGGTGTGTATAAGTTTTTCGTGATTTAAATGATTGATTACAAATACCACAAATGAGTGGATTCTCTTCAGCTTCGTGTCTTAGACGATGATTGTATAACATGTTGTCAAGGGAAAAACGTTCACCACATTTTTCACATTGAAACTTCTTTTTATCCCAGTGTATTCGCATATGCCTCAGTGTGTTAACAGGGCGAGTAAATCGCTTGGGGCAGTAACGGCATTCGTTTTCTGTTTTTCCTTCATGAATATTCATATGTAATTCAAGGTATTCTTCATCTTTTCTAGTTATTCCACAAATTTTGCAAGTAAATTGCTTTGCGTTATGACATTCGCTCATATGATGTTGAAGTACAAATTTCGATTTCAAAACAGCTCCGCATATAACACATTCCAGGTCTTGCCGTTTTCGTTCTGTTCTCCTATTTTGAATATCTAGAGATATGCTATAGATATTGCTTTTATCACTATCAGTTTGATTTTCAGGTGTTTCTTCTATAATAGTGTCATCGTCAATTTCAATTAATTCCTCTTTAGTGTCAAGATTTGGATTGAACGCATCTACAAGATTTGGATCGTCTTCATCACCCTCAAATTCAATATCCATTGACTGCTCATTTTCATCTTCTACAATAGGAGATTGTTCTTCAGGTTTTTCCATCAATGCATTTTGCAACAAAGCTGTAAGTCGTCTTTGCGAAGAAAGAAGATTTAACATTAAATCGTCATAATCAGACATCTCTTTAAAACAATCTGCACAAATATATGTTTCACTTTGGAAAATCAGTTTATATTTGATGCAGTTTGCCAGGTGTTGAAGGACAACGTGAATAGGCTTCTCCGATGCTGGAACTATCGCAGATTGTATGTTATAAAATTCAAGATTTTGCTTTACGGTATCATTTCCGCACAAAAAGCATAAAATGGCGGATTCCATAATAATTTAAGTTTCACTGCTCTAATCGTAATTAATTAGAATCGATTTTCAAACAAAATTATTTCACTTCACTATTATTGGAGACAAAAACAAAGTTCAATAATTTATTCTACCACTACCGCTGATGTCAGAGCACAAAACGTCAACATTGGCAGAGTTACCAAGTTGGGTATATTTATTAATTTATGTGTTTTATTTTGAATAGTATTTTGAATTCTTACATTTGTCGTTTTTCGACGGCCAAAAATTAAGAATATAAATATTTTATCGATCTGTTAAACCATTAAAATTAAAAAAAGAAAGACCCCAAAAGTATTTTTTTTTTAATTATTTTGGGTTTAATAGCAATTTAATTTCTTTTAAGTGAATCTTTATATAAAGAAGTTGTAACTTGTCACAAGTTGTGAATTTGTATTATCGAGAAAATGGTCGATAATGTTACAAGTTACTTGAATGTTTACAAACTTATGTGATAGTTCATGGCGTAAAATGCAAAACTATTAAGAAAAATGTCTTTACTTTCGCAATAGAAAAAACTTATCCGAACGATATAACTAAAAAACTTCATACATTGACGCCTAAGAACTAAAAAATTTGTCAGCAGTATGTTGGAATATTGAACGCATGGCAACCTGTAGTAAAATATTAAGAAAACGGTAAAATAAAGGTGTTTTTATTCTAGAACAAGGCATATTAAACAAGGTGATAGCGTAAGGGAGAGGAAATTTGAGCAAAAAATTTTTTGAATTTTTTTATATGGATTTTGACAGTAAAATAGATATTATTCTCTTAAAAAACCTGATTAATGTCAAACTCCATATAAAAAAAATTGAAAAAATTTCTCTTTAATATTAGCTCCGCTTTGTGCAGTCACCTAGTTAAATATGCCTTGTTCTAGAAGATATTTCTTATTTTAATCTCCGTTTAATTGAACGTAGCCTAAAGTTATTATATATAGGTTATTATACATAGGTTTTAATTGTTGCTTTTTATCGTTTGTAAAGTTTAAAAGGTGTGAATGTATTTCGATCTTGCATTATTACTCTCTTACTTTCCTCGCTATCAAATTTGTAAGAAAATACAGGCGCATTTAAAAAACGTAAACATTTTTGATATGTCGAATTGAAAAATTATAAAAAAAAAATAAAATAAATAATCTAACTTGAATACTGAATAAAGTTCTAACCAATATTTTCCCTGTTTGAATTTAATTTTTTTATTAAAAGTTTACTTACACAATTGTACGTTACTTTGAACATGAATAAAATCTGGCAGCCCTTTTTACATATGATGATGTGTTATTAACGATTGTTTTTCTGATTTTTCTAATGCAATCAAATATTAAGAAGAAGACTTAGAAGCATTAAAAGAAGCTAAACAAATATAATTCCTGAATCAAACATTTTCTTTTAAATATTAAAGATATAAAGTTTCTTTAACTAACAATGGAAAAGATTCTTACACCAAAGTGTCATATTTGTCAGGAAACCGACTTTAGGGCACTTTACTGCGATGAAGTATATAAAGCAAGGGCTCCTAAATCACAGAAAACTATACTTGATATAATTAGACACATTTCCAGAGTTCTTAAGGTCACATTCAATGTGCCAGCTCGAGCACGCGTGTGTACTATTTGTTACAAGGAACTAGTAAGATATGATTGTTATGTTGTAGAACTATTAGAGGTTCAAAAACGTTTAAGTGACAAAATAAATGCCCGCGTAAAAGGTATTAAAATCAAACCAGTGAATAAGGTTGTTGACAAAGTAAAAAAATCTATACATGAAGATGACGAAAGTAACTTTGATACTAATAATGATGGTGACAATGCCGAAGAAGATGATGACCAAGAAATGGAAGCTATAGATGATACAGATGAGGATGATGATGCTTCTGATGATAATATTTTTGTTGATCCCGATTTAGACACAGAGCCTTCGGCCAGTGGTCTAGAAGTAAAAATAAAAACTGAAGATATGCTTGATAGTTATCCATGTCCAGTTTGTAACTTAAAACTGAAAAACCAACGAGCTCTAGACTATCATCTCGAAAAGGATCATAAAAATCGAGTTACATGCAGTGTGTGTGGGATACAAGTTCGAAACGATGAATATTTGGTGTTGCACATGAACATTCACAATGGTAAAACAGAAAATGATTGTAGCTTTTGTGGAAAAACCTATGCACGTCGTGTAAACGTAATTCGACACATGCAGGTTCACTTTAATAAAAAAAAGCATCAGTGTGAACGATGTGGCATGTTCTTTTCTCAAACAACAATATTCTATAATCATCGTCTGCAGCATGAGGCCGAAGACAATCCTCTTATATGTCCCGTGTGCTCGCAAACATTTAAAACAATACGAACATATAAACGGCACATGGTTACGCATCAAGAAGATCGTCCACGTTATAATTGTGAATATTGTGGCAAAGTTTTTGTTGATAAGTACACACTTAAAATGCATGTTCGCACTAACCATACTCAAGATGGAGATGAGCAAAAAGAGCAGAATCCTGCCCAGAAAAAAATAAAGGTACAACAAACTGAAGAAGCCGATCATGTTATTTATACTTGTGTCATTTGCCAACACATATTTGTGCGACAAGATTTATTTGCAGATCATATGCAAAATGTTCATGACGTAATTATGGATTCATAAACATTTATTGGTTATGAATATGGTTAAAATTAAAAATAAGTATCCTTTAAACTTCATTTTGTTGGTTTTAGTTTATTAATAAAACGAGCGAAGTATACATAATGTTTTTTGTAAAAGATTTTTTTTATTCGCACTGTTGAGACTTGATATAACACTAGGAGGGAGAATCATATTACAGGGTGAAGGCAATGTCGGATTCATTAATATTTTCCGTTGGTAAATAAATTCACTTTGGTACTACTCATAAATATTTAAATAAATAAATAAGCACTTTTATTAAAATAATAACCTGATCTACAAAAATTTCTTATCTGCTTGAGTAAAAACAAGGTCTGAAATGGACGATCAACTAAGCGGATATTAAGTTTGTTCAATTTTTTAGTAGTTTAACGTAACGACAGCTATAATTTTTTAACAGTATATTTTAGCCAAATAAATTTTGAATTCATTTAGTCATCTCTATTCAAAATTTGAGATGTGTACATATTTTTAACATGAATGTAAATAAAATCTGTGGTTTTTATGAGTATCTTGAAATCAAAATTAGCAGAAGAGCCAAGGTAATATCCTTTTTGAAATTTTTAGTATATGTATAAAAAAATTGTGAAATTTTTCTTTAGATATGCACGTATATAAAATATTCAAGTAAAAATTCTACAAGAAAAAACAAAGACCTGCACTCTTTAAAAGTGTTTCCATAAAATATCAAACTTCGCATATTTATGTATAGCATCGGTTTAGCTAAAAGATAAAGAAGAAAGAAAGGAACACTTTTTTTCAATAACCTACAAATTTTGATTTTCCGAGATATGACTTATATGTTGTATATATGTATTTAGAAGTTCGAGTTTGCAAAAATAATTCTTGTCCTAATTTCAGTTATTTCGAAAGAAAATCCTGCAAAATAATATCAAATGTTTTCCTCTGGGCAGTTTACCACCGTGCCAAAAAAAGTTTTGGCAATAGCACGTTCAAATATATCATCTTAAATATTAATTAAAAATAGCCAAATACATTAAGCTAAAATTTATTATTTTTTTTTTTTATTATAAAAAATATAACAATTTTACTAGGTATGCCATTGCAAATCGCTATGACCTGTTATCAACTTTTTCGGTGCTGTGCCATCAAGAGGTTCTTTGCACTTGGATGAGAATACCTTCTTTGACAACAACAACACTTGGTACAGCATTCAGTTTTTCTTCAATCGCATTGAGTAAATTTCGTATATAAGCTGTAATAAAATTTTTTCCACTCAACTGTTTTGATTTGAAATACATATGTATGTATGCGCCAATTTTTATTTATATTATTTATGAATTTTGATCTCCCGCAAATAAAACGTGATAAAAAATGTAAATAACATCAACTTTAAGTAAATAGGTTTTATTTTAACTAAAAAATAACCTGAATTCCTTAACGATTTAAGTGTTTCCCTTATAAAAAATACCATGCCGACAATAGCATCATCAAATGCCGAATTTAGGAAAATGTATGCCGACTATAGACACAATTGGTATATTTTTGAAAACACCTAAAATACTCAAACTTAACAAAAAGATATTTAAAAACATCAACATCTGGCAACATTGCCTTGAGTTGTAAACAACGTGTTATTTTTTGCTCGCGTGTGATTTTTCTTTAAAATTTAATTTTTCCTTTAAATCGCTTCCAATATGGCTAGCCAGAAGCGAGAATACTTTGGGAATAGTCCCAAATTTAAGACGATAAGGATTGATCCTGGCCCTAGTAACAGGTTTCATTTGCTAGCAAATGAAGAAGAAGAAGAGGCAAGAGCCGTCAAAGAAAGGGTTCCACCAATAGTGGTAGACTCGTGTCACAGTTTCTCAAAAGTTTGGGAAATACTTGGTGAGGAGTACTTCTTCAAGAGAATGACAATTGGAACTAAGGTTACATGCAATACAATGGTCCTGTATGAAGCTGCGTTAAAAAAGCTGAGTGAACTGAAGTACAGTTTTTATACACACGAAGTTAAAGACGTAAAGCACTTTAAGTTAGTGTTATTTGGTTTGCCAAGAACAGACGCAAAACTTTTAAAGGAGGAATTGATTAAAATGCACAACATAAACCCAGTAAGTGTCAAAGAAATCGTAACCAAAAGGACTACAGCTGATGACGCTATATACTTGATTGAGTTTAACAAACAAGAAGTGTCAAAAAGTGATATTATGAAAATAAAGTACTTTTGCAATATTGCTGTTTACTGGAGAAGACCTCTTAAAGGGAATAAAGGGCCTACGCAATGTATGAAGTGCTCTATGTACGGACATGGAGCTAAAAACTGCAATAGAGTTATCGTCTGCGCAGTTTGTGCTGGCAATCACGACCAGACTGAGTGTGTATTGGCCAAAAACACTCAAGGGAGTAATGTTGTTTATAAATGCCACAACTGTAGCCAAAAGAACTTAAGAAACTCGAATCACAGGTCCGACGATCCTAAATGCCCTTGCCGTAAAGATTATTTAGAAATGCGCCTACGATTAACTTCTAAGTCTAGACCTAATTTCAACAAGTCGAGAATTAATCATGTGTATGATGAGACTGAGTTCCCACACCTGTCAAGTCAGAGTCAACCAACTGATTCACGAGAGCACACCTTCCAAAGGAAAAGTTTGTACTCTGAGGTTTCGAAAAACAGACCCCGCGACAGCAACAACGATGATGACTTATCTAACGAGAGACTGTTAGAAATCTTCTTTAGTGCTGTGGATGCACTAGAAAAATGTCGAAATAAATTTGACAAATTAAGAGTGCTTGGCATGATGCTCAAGCATGCTATATAAAATCATGGGTAGTCAAAATGTATACGTTATGCACTGGAATGCTCAAGGCATAACAACTGAGTCAGCAGCTGCACAGCTCGAAAAAGTTCTCCATGAGAAAAATATTGATATTTTACTTCTTAACGAAACGTTCCTGAAGCCGTATCATAGGTTAAAATTTGGAGGCTACAAAATATACAGAGAAGACCGTCAAACACATGGTGGGGGTGTGCTTATAGCGGTTAAAAATTACATAGATCATAAGTTGTTACCAAAGATTAAAACAATAACCATAGAAAATATCTCTGTGGAAGTTAAAATAAGTGGACGTCCCGTAAGTTTTATCTCTGCTTATAATCCTGTTTACACTTCTAATTTTAAAACTGACTTAGAACTTCTTACCAATTCGTTTAGTGACTATTTTATTTTTGGTGATTTGAATGCACAACATGTGAGTTGGAATTGTATTTCAAACAATTCAGCTGGCAAAGAACTGTACAGACATCACTTAAGTTCAAGTTATTATGTATATCATCCGGATACACATACTAGATTCGGCCAAAATATAATTCCAGTCCAACCATCCACGGTTGATATTTTACTTACTAACTCTAACATTTCATTTTCGCAGTTACAGTCACATCCAAATATTTTACAGTCTGATCACACCCCAATATCTTGTTACATTTTTGGAACACCACAAAATCACTTTGTTACAGTTCCGTTGTATAATCAGGCTGATTGGCCAGCAATTAAATACTGGGTCGAGAATGAAATTAAGAATCATAATATCGGACAAATAGAGCTTAACAATATAAACCTAGATTCGTCATTAAATAAATTAGTTAGTATAGTTAAAGAAGCCTTTTCCAAGATTCCAATTGGCCAGAAAAATCCTTGGCAGAGGGAAATCTCAAATACGTCTAAAATGCTGATTACTCAGAGGAACAAGTATAACCGTAAACTTAAAAGATGTAGAGATCCTAGTTACAGAACTCAACTAATCAGCATTTTAAAACAGTTGAATCAATTAATTGATTTTCATTTGAAAAGGGATAGAAATGAAGCGTGGGCTAAATTCATTTCAAAACTGCCTTCCGGCTCTAAAAAGTTTTGGAAACTAACAAAAGCTTTAAAAGGTAGAAATTCTGCAATCCCCGATCTAAATATAAATGGGGAATTTTTAAGTACCGGTGAAGCAAAAGCAAATGCCATTGCGGAAGTTTTTAGATGCAACAATAATATCACCAACAACAATTCATCACCTTTAGATAATGTGGTTCTAAATTATGTGCAGGAACTTAACAATGTAAATCTCGCTGACATTTTAACAGCATTATTTTAAAAAATATGCCCGATTACTTTTTTGAAACTTTGAGCAAACTATTTAATTACTGCTTGAGAAATGGTCATTTCCCCATGATATTTAAAAAGGCCAGAGTTATACCTATTTTCAAAACTGGAAAAGATCCTAAATTGCCTTCCAGCTATAGGCCAATAAGCATTTTGAGCTTGTTGGATAAAGTCTTTGAAAAAATAATCCACAAAAGAATCGTAGAGTTCTCAGAACAGAATAACATTATACATCAGCAGCAGTTTGGATTCCGAAGAGAGCACTCTACGGTACATCAAATCAAACGAGTGGTTAATATTATTGAGAATAATAAAAGAAATCGTAGAAGTACAGGTATTATATTTCTTGACATTGAAAAGGCTTTCGATACAGTATGGCATAATGGCCTATTGTATAAACTTAACTCTTTTAGTTTTCCTTTATATTTACAAAAAATCATACAAAGCTTTTTAGACCAACGTTCATTTGTAGTTTTCGTGGAGCGCATCTCATCAGATGAAAAACATATACTCGCAGGTCTACCGCAAGGTTCCGTCTTGTCACCTACGCTTTATTCGTTATATACGTCAGATATCACTCTACGCAGGAATCAGGAAGCAGCATTTTATGCAGACGATAGTGCTTTCATTTGCAGCGGTAAGGTATCTAATTCATTAGTTAGGAAAATGCAAGAGAGCTTAAATTCAAGCCAAAAATATTTTAATAAATGGAAAATAAAGGTCAATGATGATAAAACACAGGCCATTATTTTTCCATATAATAAGTCGCCAAAACGCATACCTTCTCAATCTATGTTGTGCCGTGGGAATGTTATACCTATAAAGTCAGAAATCAAGTATTTGGGCATTATAATGGATAAAAAACTAACATTTAAGCAACATGTCAACCAAATTTGTGAAAAAGCTATAAAGTGTGGTCGGGCATTGTTTCCCATACTCAACAGAAGATCTAAATTGAATATGAAAAACAAAATATTGTTATATAAAATGTGCATTCGACCAATTATGAGTTACAGCTGTCAAGTATGGTTTCATAAAACTGCGAAAACTCATACCAAAAAGCTTCAGATTATACAAAACAAGAATTTGAAAATAATTCATAATCTTCCTCGTAGGTATCCGACAAATTTACTTCACAGTAACTTTGGACACAAGATGATAAACGATTTCACTAGAGAACTGACACTGACATTTAATGAAAAATGCAGACTGTCAAACTTTGAATCAATAAGGAATTTACAAGGTAATCACTAAGATTCGTTCGTTAAGAATGAATGTATTAGTGATTATCCAAACAAATTTCTTTATAACTTCCATAGAGATCAAAAAGGTTTTTTTGAGCTATTTTCCTTAAGGATGTATATTTATTGTTATTAGTTTTGTAAATTTAATTATAAGACTCTTATTGTTGTAGTACTTATAGTAAAATCTCATACCTCTGTACCTTTTATATTTTAAACTTGTAAATAAAGACTTTTATTAAAAAAAAAAAAAAAAAAAAAATATTTAAAAACAGTTAATTGATTTTAAAACAAGTAATTATTGGACATTAACAAATAGTTGCTATGCCAATAGCAAAAAACAGGAGTGTTACTCTCTATTGCGTTATGAAAGAAAAATGGTACGAAATCGAACGATTTGTACTCTTTAAAGCGTTCGCGCATTTTTCTTTCGCAAAGATTGCAGAACCACACTCTGTAATGCGAAAGCGTATGTCAAATTCGATCGATAAGTCCAAATATTTTGCGATAGTAAAAGAGCAAGTGCAAAGGAAGAAAACATGTAATTACTTTAAAATGTGTTTTAATTAATATCTAAATAGTTACAAATAAAACGACAGTTTTTAATTTTAGTAGATAGTGATTTGGTCATGAAACAGTTGCTGCGAGTTAATGCCTAACATGACTGAAGCAAAATGTAGCACAAAATATTTAGACAATCTGATGGAGATCCTGTAAGGGATATAACTGGTTAAAAAAATTTATATATTCAGGTATGTTCTGTTATCCGAAACCGAGTGAAATTGAATCCGAATGAAATTTTTAATTGCCATAACTTTTAAATCTTACAACATTTTGATATTATTTGATTAAAGACCATTCACATAACTTCCTTGATTGCTAATGTTTTAAAATAATAGACGCAACTAAGTTATATTTTTCTTTCAAAATTTATTCGATTTAAATTACACTCGGTTTCGGATTATAGAACATACCCGATTATGCTATTATTTATGTAAAATATGATACTATTTGCGTGGATTTGCTATAGAACTTTCAGTAACGGAAAAAGTTAAAATAAAGTTATATGAGTTTGAAACAAATTTCTATAACAGATTTATTATACGGAAAGTACCTATATCCCCCAGGTTTTGCTATGTGATAAAATAAAGCTTGTTCACAAGCTATTTGACTTTAATCGATACAAGGGAGTTTCTGAATTGAGCAAATATTTTCGAAACATAGGTATGAAATGAAATTGTATATTTATAAAACATTTTTAAAGCAAATTACTAACAACAAACAAACTATTGTAAAATAAGTTGACGTTAAACCCAATAAAATAATAAGGGCTTGTGAAATGAACAATAGTTTGTGTTTATTTACAGTATAAAATTCAGTCTTTAATGACATTTTAATCAAGAATTTCTCTTAATATCCGTCATCAGAAATTTCAATCTCATAATTTGGATATTTTGTTAGTAAAATTTTCCTTGATTCGGCATGATCAGCTTTTCCAAAACCCTAAAATATACATATGTACATAAAAAACAAGTAATTAAGTAGGTAGATTCTAGAGAGTTATTTTACCTGAGAGTAACCATAAACTTTAATTCGTTTACCATCCGGATTGTGATCGATTCTGCCGCCACCAAGGCATTCGGTATCCAGTCCCAAGCCCTGACACGATGCACTAGCGCGCTCATAAATATCATCTTTGAAATATTACATACATAAGTATATATATGTATGTATGTATGTATAAACAAATAAGTATATAAAATTGCAAATCTAAAAAACTTACTATGCCAATCACAATCTTCATAACCCCTTACAATTAATTTATGGGGCTCTGACCCATCATGCCTTTCTTTGCCGTACACTTTGATAAGTACATATTTGAAAATACCCTCGTCAATGTCAACACTTGGCACAGCCTTAAGTTTTACATCAACCATATTGGATAGGTTTCGTATAAAAGCTTTAATAAAATTTTACAAGCTTACGTTAACAATTTTAAGCAAACTTAATAAAACTTACAAGATTTTGTTAGAATTGCCGGTGTTTGGATTTTTAATAGCTGTACAGCTGACTTTAACATATTTTTAATTGGTGAAATCTTGTGTCAAATCAGGGTCGTAGAAAAAGTTTTAACTAAAGAAAACATAATACAGTAGGGACAATGTTTTTGTTTACAAACACAAAACGGAAGGAAAATTGAAAAAAAAATCGATTTGAAATCGAAAAAGATTGCGATAAATTAAAAAATTATTGTAATTTTTGACCTTTTTAATAATTTTATAATTAAGTTTTTAAGCTCTAGGTCTTTTTTATAAAAAAATTCCATTTATTTTTATATTCGATATTTCGCTACACCATTATTGGGTAGCATCGTCAGGAAATAAAAATAGTTTTATAATATTTATAATGTTTTCATTCAATTAATATTATAAAACTATTTTTATTTCCTGACGATGCTACCCATAGTTGGGGGTAGTGCACTAATTCTGCAATCTTCACTCACACTGAGTGATATTGCAAAATTATTGCATTCATTTTTTTGATTTCTAATGGTGATTGCAAAATTTTCAGCCTCAATTAACATTAGTGATAGTGAGTTAGAAAGTCTTTGCACTAAAATTTAATTATTTTGATTTCAAAAAATGCAATCAGCAATATATTGCAACTTTTTTTTCTTCACTCAAATTGATTGCAAGAAGAAATTTTGCTTTCATTTTGAGGGTCAATTTGATTTGTTAGTTTTGTTCACTAATTCAAAAGTGAAGACTAATACTTCATTAAAAATATAATTCAATTTATTTTATATTTATTAATGATTATATAAAACAGTAAATTAATCTATATATGTAACATAAATATACGAGTATGACCATCTAGACCTTCAAAAATTAATTTAATTCATTTTTTTTTATTTCAATAAACAAAATGGATACATAAAAAAAGTAAAATTCAAAAAATTATTTGCAACAAACTTTTCAAAACTGTTACCACCAAATTTTTTATCTTCTGAGTGTCTACCATTCCACTTAAGAAAAATAAAGGCCTCACAGGTGCAAAAGAAGGCAAATGCGTGTTGAATTTTTAAACATTTGCCTAATTAATTGATTGAGAGTATGAATAAATGCAGCTTTTTATTGATTGCAAGTAAAAATTTTGCAATCAATTGATTTTTTTTTTGATTGCAAGTAAAAATTTTGCAATCAATTGAGTGAGTGAAGAATTCTTGCACTAAATCTGCGTTGAGTGGTAGTGCAAACATTTGCACTACCACTAAATTCTTTTGATTGCTAGTGCTGTTTTGCAGTTTATCACTAAGCTGCAAAAAAAAAAATAGTGCAATAATTTCTTTTGCAATATGATTTAGTGGCAGTGCAATGCTGATTACAATCAAACTTTAGTGCACTACCCCCATCTATGATGCTACCCAATGGTGTAGCGAAATATCGAATATAAAAATAAATTGAAATATTTTTATAAAAAAGACCTAGAGCTTAAAAACTTAATTATAAAGTTGTGATAAATTTTTATTTTCGTTTTGTAGGTACATAGGTATTTGTATTAATTTTTTTTTTTTAAATCTTTTTGTCTAAGTTCTTGATTAATCTTTATCTTCTGGAATGCTTTTCAAAACCAAATATGGAATTGGTTAAAAACGATTCTCAAAATCAATCAAAATTCAAATCAATCGTTTTCCATCACATATATACCTGAATAATGATAATTTTACACAAAAATATTTAAAAAAAAATCTGAAATTAGTAAAAAACTAATTTTTATACAAAACAACAAAATCATCATAAAATCAATTCGTTTTCAATGACATACCTGAATAATAAAGAAAAGAGCTTTAGCAACATCGGCCTTTAGCTCAGTTTATTTTATTATATTTATACCTATAACTAAGTTTACTTGCAACTGGTATTTATGTATCTCTCTTGCTACCTAAAATATTCGGAATGTTCTCTTCTCAGGGAATATTTGTACATGTGTAGGATGGAGGTTGAATTAAAATTTTCAAAAGAAACATTTGTTTTCGGACATTCGAATAAAAAACATAAACGTTTGCAAACTTTCTGGAACAAATTCATCAGCCATATAATAAAATAGGAAGACCGTTTTTTAAATCATAGAAAATTTCAAAAATGTACACACACATAATTCGAAAACGTTTGTTACCGTCGTTTACAATCAACTATTAAAAATAATTGCAATTAACTAGTTCTTTTAAGCTTCATTATAAATAAACAATTTCATACTTGGATCTTTTTCTATACCACTAGCATTTTATGTAAAAAGCAAGGCTAAATGAAGATAGCTCTAATGAAACTGCAACTCTTTTTTTTATAGTTTAAAGTTTCATTTAGTTTTTTAATTTACGTTTTATATTTTTAAAATATAAAAAACAACACTTTCTAATTCCACACAGTCGAACTTAAGCAACCAAAGCGGAAGCAGTGCTTGATTCGTATTTCCAGTTGGGTGGAAGGACACTCTTGCTCTTGTAATAGCGGGCTAATCTGTGTATACGTGATTCAACCAAAATAAGACGAAATTTGCCATCTTTATCCTTGCGATTACGTTCCAAATGTTTACGGATAGCTACAGCTTTCTTGATCATGTGGTACAAGTCCTCTGGGATATCGGGTTTAAGACCAACAGATTTCATGATGCGCAAAATCTTGTTGCCATTTACAAAACGTACTTGTGCAACACCATGGGAATCACGAAGAATAATACCTACAAAAGAAAAATAAATAGTGTGAACACAAATAAGTATGTAAACACAACTTGAAAACTAAGAACTATCTACACACCAATTTTGGAAGGGGTTAAACCTTTTTTGCCCAACTTTTTAATTTGTTCCTTCACATCTTCAGCGTTAAGTTTTAGCCAAGAAGGTACGGTTCTTCTGTAGGGCAAAGCTGATTGGGAAATACCCTTTCTGAAAAAGTAATAAAAATGTTTAAAAAATCGAGATCACAACTTATGTATAAATAATTTAAAGAGCAAGACATGTATAGTTCACAAACTTCCATCTTTCTATAGATCCACAAACAAAATGTTCATTTGTAACGAATGGGGCGCATCGCGTAGTTTGTTATCACAGTCTTAATTAACTTTAAAATCTTTTTTAAATGAAAGAAAACGAATTTTTACCCTGGAGCGTGCATACGACCCATCTTGTCAAAGTTTTATTCAACAGCAAAAAGAGCGAAACGGAAATTGAAAATGAAACACAATGGTTAATGACAGTGCTACCAACATCTAAAATCATGAATTAAGAAACAGAGATGTTTCCAATTTGTTTAGAACATATAGTAAGTCCCTTTCCACACTTGAATTATTGTTTTTGAAACATTTTTTTAATTCTTCTTTGAAGTTGCATTCGTGTCCATACTTTATAAATCGTGTTTCTGACGACTGTATACTTTTATACATTCAGTCTCATGACGAAAAGAGCAAACAACAACAATAGAGAGTCGCAGCAGAGTTTCAAGTACATGACACATTTTACCGCAGCAATTTTTATTTCCTCTCCCAAAAACAAATACATGTGTTGCAGAAACAAAAATTGCAAGTCTGGAACGGGACTAAGCCATAGAGGATGCGACGAGTTGTACAACCAATTCTAAACAAACGATACAATTTAGCAAGCGAATATAAACAGGTGATTGGACGATAGAAAATTCTCATCATCTGCTTAATTTAGATGTGTAAAAAATCAATAAAAACAAAAATAATTTTGATATTAAAATTTGGAGTTGTTTTGAAGTTTCAATTACAATATAAAAAAGTTAAGGAATTGCGAAAATTGTGCTACAATAATATACACAATGAAATTTGAATTTGTATTATAAGTGAATCTTTAACTTTTTGTTGGTAAAATTTTGTTGGTGGCAAACCAACCTACATGATTTCTTAAGGAAAGTAGTACTTTTTTTAGTATTCCTATGAATGGTGCTAGTACTCTGCGTTGGATAAAAATAATTGGTATATCCCGGTTTAACATACCATAACATAAACGCGTTACACAGTTTTCGTTAATTTTTTATAGTTGTATAAATTTATTGCATTTGTTGTTCAAAAGTCTGAAGCATTAAATTGATTGTTTCAAGAAAAACGATGTATAATTTAATACCAAAATATCTCCTAAGTCAATGTACCAGAAATAAAAGATTTGATTTTATTAAAAAACATATTAATTTAATGTTGTTTTTTTCGTTATTTTTTAACTTTAAACTAATGGGTGATTTTTTTGAGGTTAGGATTTTCATGCATTAGTATTTGACAGATCACGTGAGATTTCAGACATGGTGCCAAAGAGAAAGATGCTCAGTATGCTTTGACATTTCATCATGAATAGACTTACTAACGAGCAACGCTTGCAAATCATTGAATTTTATTACCAAAATCAGTGTTCGGTTCGAAATGTGTTTTATCGACAAATTTTGTTCAGCGATGAGGCTCATTTCTGGTTGAATGGCTACGTAAATAAGCAAAATTGCCGCATATGGAGTGAAGAGCAACCAGAAGCCGTTCAAGAACTGCCCATGCATCCCGAAAAATGCACTGTTTGGTGTGGTTTGTACGCTGGTGGAATCATTGGACCGTATTTTTTCAAAGATGCTGTTGGACGCAACGTTACGGTGAATGGCGATCGCTATCGTTCGATGCTAACAAACTTTTTGTTGCCAAAAATGGAACAACTGAACTTGGTTGACATGTGGTTTCAACAAGATGGCGCTACATGCCACACAGCTCGCGATTCTACGGCCATTTTGAGGGAAAACTTCGGAGAACAATTCATCTCAAGAAATGGACCGGTAAGTTGGCCACCAAGATCATGCGATTTGACGCCTTTAGACTATTTTTTGTGGGGCTACGTCAAGTCTAAAGTCTACAGAAATAAGCCAGCAACTATTCCAGCTTTGGAAGACAACATTTCCGAAGAAATTCGGGCTATTCCGGCCGAAATGCTCGAAAAAGTTGCCCAAAATTGGACTTTCCGAATGGACCACCTAAGACGCAGCCGCGGTCAACATTTAAATGAAATTATCTTCAAAAAGTAAATGTCATGGACCAATCTAACGTTTCAAATAAAGAACCGATGAGATTTTGCAAATTTTATGCGTTTTTTTTTTAAAAAAAGTTCTCAAGCACTTAAAAAATCACTCGTTATTAAACACTATAGAATCGTAGACTTATGACATCTAATGAATGTTTTTTAACAGTTCAAATCATGAAAAAAATGTGATAAGCTTTCTCATGACAACCGTCTAATGACGGTAATAATACTACAAATTTGTGAAAGCTATAGGGTAATTGCTAGTTTTTTGTGGTAACATTTCGTCAAAAATGCATTATTTTACAAGTTCCCAAATTTGTTGTTGTTCTATTGCCAAAGTGCTCTCACGTGGTAATATTAATTCGCTTGGTCTACATCAAGGCGAATCTATTTATCAGGTGAAAGCGAGACGACAACACATACAACAATAAAAAACAACATGTATTTTGTTTTTGTTTGGTCGGCTGCCTTTGTGAAAATAAATTAATTCGCCTTAATTAATTAATTAATTAAAGCAAAATATACAAAAATAGCTATGTTCGCTTACTTTCGAAGCAGAAACTTCCAACATTTATGAACAATATTGCATTGAATTAATTTTTTACACAATAATAATTTAAGGGCTTATTAATCTTATGTGTAAAGATCCCTGAAAGATGTTAAAACGACCTACAATGTTTCTAGAGCTGCTGGCTGCATGACTAGCAAACGACGAAAAATAAATTTATTAACTATTTTTAATTAAAGAACAAACCTAATGAAAAAATAGAACTAAAAAATAAAAAGAAATCAAAATAATAGCATAAGAAACGAATCTGGACCCACCGCAGCTCTTTTATATTGTTAAAATGTGGTGAAAATTTGTGTATGTGTTATTGTGTTGTGTGTAGTAAAAATTTAAAATAAAAAATCAACATACATTCATATATAACATTATTTAAATAATTTATTTTCGCTTCAATTTTGTTTTTGTTTATATATTGTTTCTAAATAAACAAATTTTGACAAAACCTGCCTCCAAAAAACAAACAAACAAAATTCAGCTGGTATAAATTCGCCTTGGTCTACATGTTAAAAAATTCTTTATGCAATTGTATTTGACGTTAGCTGATAAAAGTATCTTATACTATTTTACGTAAAGACACTTCAATAGTGTCTACAACTGAGATAAACTTTGACATAATATCTGAGAGAACGCCGCCAAATTGTTGTGCAGTAAACATCAATTTTCTTTGTTGATTATGTTTATTTGCATTCGTACATAAACCGCCGTTTTCATTTGCAATCAACATTTCTTAACAAAAGTCAAATTTCATATAAAAAACGGTATTAAAAATAATGTTTTTTCTTCATATGAAGTTTGACTTTTGTTAAGGCATGTTAATATCTAATGGAGCCGGGGGTAAGAACATTTATGGCAACTGTGTTTGTGTACTGCTATTGTGTGCGATTACTTGATAATTCATTTCATGAAATTGTTTTGACGAGATATCTCATGAAAACGTTGTCATCATAAATTTCATGACACTGCATTGAGGTATACATGTAACAAAATTCTCACTGGAATTGAATTTGACGTTTTTTGAAATAAATATCCCAGATCTCATCCCAAGTGTAGACGCTATGTTATATCGTGTAGATTCCATTTTAATAATTTGAAATCAACTCTGTGATATATTAAAGCAAGTCAGTGCTACTAACATATTAATATTAAAAACCTGCTGCACAATAAAAAAAATTACGAAGCCTTGAAGAAAAAGATGAAAATGGCGAAAAACCGAGTGCACAGATTTATTAAATAAAAATAATAAATTTTCTAAAATTTATTTAAAAACATTTAAATTACAAACTTTAACTGTTAATAGGCAAAGTGTAATAGAAAAGTGTACAATAATTATATAAATACACGAAAAAGTGCTGCAAAAATAACAAAAGCGACAAAAATCCAACAAGAAAAATAGTATACTTAGAAAAGAAAAACTAATGTATAAAAACATACACTCCAAGAGATTAAATGTTTTTTTCTTTCTTCTCAATTTTTATATATAAACAAAATTTGAAAGTTTCCTTGCGTATTTAAGAATTCTATTACTAAAACAGTACATTGAAAAAGTTTTTATTCTGCAAACTTTTCATGACTGTTTTAAGCCTTCAAATAAAACACGCACACATTCAAGAAAGTGCAATATAACAGAAAATTGCTAGTATACCCTCATAACAGCGGTATTTTACTTCAACAGAATTGCCGGATATATTTGTTTTTTTACTATCTTGAATTGTTTAATATTCCTTCAAATAGAGGAACGAACATTATTAATAAAATTAATACATAATTTATGTAGTTTTAATTGCATATGTTTATAAAAGTTTTAACATTTTTCTTCTGAATTAATTTATGTATTTTATAACCACTACATGTTGCTAATTAATTGAAAACTCTCGTAAGATTAAGTGTCAGAAACAAAGTAGAAGGAACAATAATGTCTGACGATTCCAGTGATTGTAGTGATAAGAATTTTCGACCGTCGAGCAGTAGGGGCCGTCAACAAAATCATTCTGATCAAAAAAAGAATCGTCGTATTGTTATGCGTATTGAGTTCGATGATTCAGACGAGTCTACTTCAGCTTCAGATCGCACTAGTGATGAAGAAGATGACGTTAAAACTACAAATAATAATGGTGTTAATGACATTGTCGATGATGGTCCCTCGTGCTCATTAAAACTTCGTAACCGGCGAAAGAAGAATATTATAAATGATTGCAATGATGATGACTCTGATGAGTTTCAACGTAATGCTGCTACCCGTCGTTTAAATCGCGGTGGGCGACGTATTAATGTTTTAGATGTTGGATTTTCAGATGGTTCTACAAGTGGCAGTGAGGTAATGAATTAAAAAAAAAACAATTTTGTCATAGTTTCTTGGCTACCTATACATAGTTTTTTATACATTTTTTTAATTTAAATATTTAAAATTAATAATTTTGTGCTTTTATTAAGTTTCCGTAATTATTTAGATAAAATTAAAACATAATTATTCAGGGTTAAGTTCTTTATTAAAAAGAGATAAAAAAAATTATATTCTAGCAGAATCGCTACATCCATCTTCAGAGGGAGAGAGAATTTATTTGTCCGAACAATTCTCAGTTTTAATTTTTGTCTGGACAAAGTTGAACTGAGTTGCTACATCATACAGTTTTTGCATAGTAAAATTATGGATTTTGTTTTGCAAAATATTGAATGAATTAAAAAAAAAATTATTGAAAAATGGAGTTTAAAGCCGAGTTTAAACACCTCAAATTCTGGATGTCAAAATCGTGTTTGTGTACTGGGTGCTTTGCTGTACACATGCTGGCTGACGTCAGGCTTTGATTTTTAATTTAATTTTGTGCTGTCGACATCGTGCTGCAAGTATCGCAACTTTCGTCTAAAATTCATGCGCAGCACATTGTTTCCTTTTTAATCTTGGAGATTTCGATCCTGATGTTGTTTTTAGCATTATAATAAAATTAAACATTGCTCATCATTTAAATTACGGTCTCTTAAATAAATTGTACGATTTCTTTCTTTTTTCCGTTCCCATTTTTGGCAACTGCACAATTTCAAATCTCGTTTTAATTGAAAAATGTGTACGTGCTTGAAGAACAGACAAATTAATATTCAATATGTCACATCAGCATGCCAGATATTAAATTTTTGGATTTTTCATCCAGCATCTTCTGCTGGATTTCACAAATACTACCACTATGCTGGATGATTGTTTAAACTAGGCCGCTTTATGAATTTATTGCACTAAAGTTTATAAAAAAAAATTAATGTAAGATATGAGCAATATCTCATATAGGTATAATTAATAAAGTAAAGCAAAGCATTTGGGTGGTAATACCTACCTAATGCATCTCAGGAATCAATATTTGAAAGTAGTTCTTTGCCCATATTCCTTTTATAATCACCCCTATCGCGTTTTTTTTACGGTTGAAATCATTCACAATAGGAAATTTGGGAGTTTTTTCATGGGAATAATTATTCGCGATAGGGTCACCTCTGAGTCATTTGAAGTTAGTTCTAAGTTAAATATAAGTTAACTCAAAGTCCGACTGGGTAAATATTGTATATATGAACTTAAATACATATGTATATATATTCTAATAAACTATTTTTATACCTTCCTTTATTTTTAGAAATTAATGTTTTTTTAAAAAAAAGTTCTACTTGATAGAGAAACTTTATTTTTCAATTAAAGTTTTTTAATTTTGCAATAATGATCTACAAGGTAGTTTCAATTGTAAATAATTTTCTATATAAACAAATTTAGCGAAGAATTAGGATATGAAAATTTTTAAATATTTCATGGGTAACATAGTTGGGGGTAGTGCACTAATTTTGCAAACTTCACTCACACTTAAGGCCGTTTCACACTATAATACTGAGTATTAAGATTTTTTTTTTTGTTGTGATTGTCAAAAATCTAACGTAACATCACATTTCGTTTTCGCGCTATCGCACTTCAAATAAAATGAAAAAAGCAGAAAGGAAAAAATTATTCGACGGTGGGGAACTATCTGCTGCAACTCACTCAGCTTGGTTCTGTGCATAAAAAAAACAGCTGATAAAATGAAAATTGTTATATTTTAAAAAAAATTCTAAAAGTGGCTTTGTATAATGGGATGTCATTTTGTTTCCCTATTATTTTAGATTTTCATAACATTTACTTTCACATTCTTACACTTTCTTATAATGTCTAAGTTTAAGTTTTTGACAAATCGTAATACTCAGTATTATAGTAGCGGTATTCAGTGTTTGAAGCTTTATATTATTCAAATTTTACTAAAACAATATGTACTTTGTTGTTGGATTTTCCAAAAAAAGGTATGATATAACGCACTTGCACTTTTGCAAGACCATTTGCATCGACAATGAACTCCGCTAGTTTGAAAAGTGCTTTAGTGGTATTGCAAAATTATTGCACCATTTGTTTCTTTACAAATTTTAGTGTATCGTCGAAATTTTGCAGCAAGGCACATTCATCAGGTAACCTCAATACGAAGGAGAAATGTTAAGGCGAAAATTTTTTTAATTTTTTTATATTCAACTTCCTTTTAAGGGAAGTTGGGAAACATAAAGTAGGTCGACATTAAAAGAGAAAAATAAATCTCTTATATAGGGTGCAATAAATACTGATTTCAATCAAAATTAGTGCACTACCCCCATCTATGATATGTGATAGAGCTTTTTTGAAATTATTTTACACTTTTAAAAACCTTTTCTTTATATTATACTACCAAGCCGATATTTTTTCTTTATTTATTCTCATATGTCTCATGTATATCTTATAAATCTCATATCCTATTTTTTGTTGAATTTGTTTAAATAGAAAATTAATTATATTTTAAAGTACCTTGTAGATAGATACTAAGAGTTCTCAAGACGGATGTAGCGATCCAGAAAATGCATTACATTCTGATAATAAATAATTTTTTTTTTTGGATAGCAAATTCTTGTTTTAAATTATTTTAGGATTATTTTTAATGAAATTAAAATAATAATAAATATAAAAACCACCAATAAAATAAAAATATAACTATATAAAATGTAAAGACAAAAAATATGTTCAAGGCTTCTGCGGCACCTCAAGTTGTGGTTCAATCACAATAAAACTTTGTTCAAATTTTTATCACTATTTGAACGGGTAATACAAACATTTATTTTCTGCAATATACAAAGTTTGGTTTGATACTAGATTGGTATCAATTAAAAAACTAGTGTTAAGGCAAAACAAATAAATAAAACACAAAAGTTGTTCTCATTGCTAACCCAAGGTTGGCTAAAGCAACAGCAAATATAAGGTGGTATATATTAAAACAAAAATATCAATCAAGAGGGAATCTTTAGGTTGTGGTAGACTTCGCTCTCACCAACTGATGATGATTATTGAATATAGTTTTTCTCGTATTCCATTATCTGAGTTTGGTTAGAGAAATAGATGATGTATACAACTAAACACCAACCAAAGTAGTCAAAAAATGCTGCAGACAAATGTGGCGATCCAGAAAAAGCATCACATTCTGCTGGTGTCTAAAAAATTATTCATATTTTTTACTTTACCATACGTAGTATAAGGTAAAGTATAGTAATCATGAAAAAAATCAATTTCGGGATTTTGACGGATTTATACATTTTAAGGTCTCCTGAATTCATTTTTACTATTTTCGCGATGATGTCAGTGGGTGGGTTCGTGTGTGGGTGTGTATGCCACTATTTTTGTGGAGTTTGTACAGGTCATATCATTTGATATATCAAAATGAAATTTAGTATGTGCCTTCGGTATATGGAGATGAAGAGCTGTAAGGGGTAGTTTCCTTACCCCCAAATGTTGTGAACCGTCTACAGGTCATACCGTATGACATTAAAACGAAATTCAGTATGTGCCTTTGGTTTATGGAGATGAAGAGCTGTATAAATTTTGGGTATAATCGGGAAGGGGCAGTTTACTTACTCCCAAATTTGTTAAACGCTCTACAGGTCATACTGTATACATACATATCAATATGAAATTCAGTATGTGTCTTTTATTTATGGAAGAGCTGTATAAATTTTTGGCGTAATCGGGAAGGCGCAAGGGGTAGTTTACTTAACACCCCAAACCGAAAATCATTAATTTTTCGATTCGAATATTCTTTGAACTTTTATTCTTTATGTAATATGTCCATAAAAATATCTGTTTCCATTTGGTATGGTAAAGTTGAGTGTAGGCCACTCCAGTTTTATTTTCTTTAAAATTAATTACCCAATTTGTAACGAACTCAAGCCTGAATTCGACTTTTCATTTGTATTTCTTTACATCGGTAATAAGTTTACATTAAAATACACCACTGGTCTAATGGAAAATCTTCACGTATGAAATTTTTGGGAAATTAAATATTAATAATTTAATATTATGCTAACGTTTTATAATAAAAATGCAATTAATTTGTTGGGAGAAAAGAGCTAGTTCCTATACGTATTTTACGGGTTGCTCAGGCCAGATGACCAGGAAACCTTTTTCCTAATTTTAGAGAAGCCAAAAAATACTCTATAAGTAATAAAATTCTATAAAACTCAATGAGAAGTGTATATGTTAAGAGAATAATATTACAGAATATTAAAGCTTCAAGAAAACACCAACAAACAAACCACGCTTTTATTTTTCCTTACTGTCCTATAATTGGATGGTTTTTTGCCATCACTTGCTGCAGACGTAAGGTGTAATGAAATGCATACACAAGTAAATTTTGTTTTCGCAAGAGTATCGAAAAAGTGTTGCCAAAGGTTTGCATAAGCAATTGTATGTTTAGTTATATATACAATTTTTGGGGATTTAAATATTAATTATTTAATATTATGCTAATTACCCATTTATTTCGCACATAATCAAAATTGAAAACACAAATATTTTGTATGTATGACATTTTGAAAGATTAATTTACTAATCTTTTATGAAAAAACTTTTAAATACTATTTCTGTGAGCATAAAAAGTTTGGGCTATTTCGTGCAAGATGAAGAAGAATGTTATTCTCCTAAAACTCTCTTTTACCCAATCTTGCAGTCCGGGAATAGCTTTCGGTATAAATGGGATCCCAATGTTGAGTACGGGATCGCACCTATTATATCAAAACAGAAATGAACAAAAAATATTTTAAAAATTAAAAAAAACGTGAAATGTCAAAAATTCCTTGACCAAACAATTATTTGAACATTAATTTTCGTTGCAGTTGACGGAAAACAGTCTCCAATTATTGTTGTAATGTTGATTGACTATACACTATATACACTAGTTCCAAAAATGAATAAATCCCGGGATTTTCGGGATCAGGATTGGCATCCCTAATAAATATAAATGAATTTATGCGTAATTATATAAATAAATCTTTTAACAACTAAATATATATGTATCTACATATATGAGTGAAGAAAAGTAAGAATTCAGGTTTAAGAAGTAATTTATCAAAATACAAATTAATTTATTCAATTGAAATTATCAAAATATTTATACCCATATGCATAATAATTACAACATACTTGAAATGTACACTTCACTACACATGAATAGGTGCAGTGCTTTATCAATTAACTTAAGCTTGCTGCTCTCCAGATAGTTCATCGAGAGGCTAATGTTGCACTTTTTATTGAAGGTTTACCAATTGCGGAAAAGAATTTAAACAAAGAAAAGTCGAAAAAGTTCCTTTAGATTTAATCCGTGCTTCTTTTTATAGTTTGTTAAGAAAAATGTGAATTATTTTTGCGTCACTTGAATAGGTGCATATTGCAAAAAACAAAAAAAAAAAAAAACATAAAACAGTAAAAAATATAAAAAAACAATAAAGTTTTCTTTATTACTTTTATTTTTTATAAACTATTAATAATGTGTACTGTCGCCTTTCGACAAAATTGCCTCACAAATTGTATTTGGAAGTGAGTTATACAGTTGCGATAAATATTGTAAGGAAATTTGCGACCATGCGGATTTTATTGTAGCAATTAAAGATTGTGTGTCATCAAATTGCCGTCCAGACTCATACACTTTCCGAGATAACCATCCCCACACGTTTTCCATTATGTTTAAGTCCAGGGAGTATGGTGGCCATGGCGGCAATTCAACAGTTTGCTCGCTAATCCACGTTTTAATAATCCTTGCCGTATGGATAGGAGCTATATCCTGTTGGAAAGTCCATGGGATGGGACTAAACAACTTTTGAAATTTAGGAAACGCCGTTTGTAGAATAGATTTATATGAATTTGCTGTCATTTTCGTGGTTTAAAATTCCAATTCTATAGCTCCATAGTACGAAATCGCACCCCAGACCATAACACCACTTACTCGACTATGGCGACGGGCTACAAAACGTTCTTCCTTCCTCAAATCATGGAAATAGTAGTTAAAACCATCGGGTCCATCAAGATTTTACTTTTTCTCATCTGAGAAAACTACTTTATTCCACTCACTCTTCCAAGTCATGTGTTCTTTGCAAAAATCCAACCGAAATTCCTTAATGGTTTAATGGTAGCTTTTTCTGCAATTGAATTCTAACGGTAGAAACACTAAAACTGGAACCACTTTTTGCTTTGATTTTTGCAGCACAGTCACCAGAATTGGAGGCTATTCTTAGAATGTTTCGCCTTTCCGTAGCTGTTTTGGCCAATGTTTGCCTTCCCTTCATTTTTTTTTTTGCCATATTTTTCTTTATTTCTTAAGTAATTCCACACAACGTTAGCACTTTTATTAACTTTTATAGAAATTTCACGGCCGGACAGACCTTGATCATCATAGGCATAAATTTTTGCCTTTTCTTCCACCGAAGAAGAGAAAATTATTTTGGGTTTTTAGTTCTTAAAAAATAATTCACATTTTTCTTGACAAATTATAAAAAGAAGCACAGATTAAATCTAACGAAACGTTTTCGATTTTTCTTTGTTTAAATTCTTTTTCGCAATTGGTAAACCTTTAATAAAGAGTGCAACATAATCCACGCGATGAATTATCTGGCGAGCATCTAAAATTGCTAAAACACTGCACCTATTCATGTGAAGTGAAGTGTATTTTATAAATAAGTTATTGAAGTTTTTATTTTTTTATTTTAAAAATAAATAAATAAATTTTATACATGGACAGTTCGCAAATTTGCTAGGGAAAGTTTTTCACCCCTTCCAGGATCTGTAGCTGATCCATACTTTTGTTTACAAAAATGTATTACCAAGAATCTGCAACCTGACCTACACATACGTTTGTATAGGCAGTCACAATTCTAATATTCAGTTTGAATAAAATCCCTTTAGTTTTATATGCTGCTCCACTAACATACGATTGTTGATTTACGGTTTATAATTAAGCACAATTTGTGTGTACATAGACACTCATGGGTTTGTTTGAGTACTTCTGTTGCAAATTAATAAAAAAAAAAAAAAAAAATAGTTGCTTTTCTTGTTCATAATTAATAAATTGACCAATTTTTAGCTGACTTCAAAAAAAAAGGTGTCAATTCTTCTGCGTGTTGCTTTTTTATATTTGTGCCTTCAGAACTCGGTCATTTCTGAACCGATTTTGCTTATGCTTACAGATTGGTCCTATTTTCAAGAAATTTTAAAAATTAAAGTGTATCCCCATACAACATACATGTTTTTACGTGAACTTTATAGGTCACCAATATAAAATTAAAAAAAAAACTGCGTATCACTATAGCTCTCAATAACAAAAAACTAAAATTAAAGGGTGACCCATATGTGGCGTAATTTCACCTTTATGATCCTATCTTTTGAACCGTTATAGACAAACACTTGGAAGTTGCACTGAATGTCCATTACTATTTCTGTTACAATAAGTATAAATATTTAAAATTATAAATTAAAGGGTGTTCCAGTAGTTAGTTAAATTTGATATGCAGTGGTGTTCCATAAAATAGAGCCACCTTTTACTACATATTTCGAAAAAGAAAAAAATATAAAAATCTTCATAACAAATTTTAAGGATTCTATTTTTGTGAGACCGAACAACTGACAAACTAAATTATTGTTTTGATAAAAAAAAGCTTAAAATGAAACATATAAGTGAAAACATTCGAAATTCAAGATTATAGGTGTGAAAAAATAGACCCATCCACTTCAATTATCTAAAAAACACAAAATTCCAAGAGATGTATAAAATAATATACTTTAATTATCTTCAAATTACCTCACTAATTAGTGAAAAAAATTTATTTTTGATAACGGCTAAGCACCTTTTTCCATGCTCCTTTTCCTAATGCCCACAAGTGATCTTTTTTCCCTTAAGAGCTAATTTAACTATTCGACACAAGACTGGCCTACTTCGATGTGTGTTTCGGCCGTTTTAAGTAGATTTTTTTTTATGTATTTAATTATATTTAATTTATTTTATTTATTTTTCAGTTTTTAACAATATGTTTTTAAAATAAGCCAAAAAATTACATATTTATAGAAAAATTTTGTGGTAACATTTAAAATATTTTGTATTCTTAGTACTTGGACCATAGCAGTGTTGGGATTTGTGGTACAATTGTACCAAATGTGGTACAATCGATACAAAAACTTCATGTTTTTTTGGTACAATTTCATGTAAAATTTATTAAATAAAGTTTTTTATTTAAACAATAGTTTTTTCTACTTTTTCTCACAATAATAAACATTCCTAATTGAATAGTTCCTCAACCCTGTCTAGAACTAACTAAATTGCAGCATTCTTGATTTATGTTCAGGAACTTTGAACCTATTACGTATAAGTAATAGGTAATTTAATTTATGCTGAACTACATCCTTTGAACGTTTTACATCGCCTCAATCAGTTTCCGGCAATTTTCGACTGATATACTCGTATTTTTCTATTCCTTCTAGTGAGAAATCGTAAGGTCTTTTTGTAATTAGATGGCTCGACGTTTCAAGTACTTGATGGAAAATTCAAGGATTAAGGGCCAATTATCATTACTTTAAAATACCTTAGTATAAATTTTTTTTAATTATCCTTTTTTATTGTCGAGTTCCTATTTACTATGTTTGCATGTATGTTTTGTTTTTATTGTACTTAATGCCAAATTTTGGTACAATTGATGCTGATCAGATCTCAACATTGGTCCATAGCTATTTATTTTATAATACACTATTTATGCGTTTGGGCATACTTTCAACACCAATTTTTTGTATAATTTCATCTGGATTTGTCTGTCACTCCAGCGCAGCCACAACTCCATTAAGCTCTTCGATATTTTCCCGATCGTTTTTTTACAATTGACCAGAAATTTGCAACGGGAAAAATTTTCCTAGTCAGACATTCAGGTGTGTTTGGGGTCTCCAACCTGTTGCAACACAAGTTCTTCCTTAGGATATGCCCTCATATCTAAAAAAAAATCTAGAAGATGGGTAGGCAATTTGTTTAAATAGTCTTTACAAGATGCCATCAAACCAAGTAAAACAACACCACTATAGTTTCAATTTCAAAGTGAAACTATATCGTTCCTACGACAATTGGCATTTCGCTCCAGAACGACCCGAGTATCACTCGACCAAAGATTGCCAATCCAACCGAAAGTTTTTTCCTCAGGAAAGACGGCAGCAGAGTTTTTACAACAACAACACCACTATTTCATGATGCCTCCTACGTGCTTGACCATTTGTTTAATATGAAGTCGTTGAATTGTCTCCTGCTGTCGGCTCCAGTAAAACAGTTTACTCTCAGACTGATATCGGTTTAATTTGGACTCATCTGACCATATTCCGCTCTTTCAATTATGATGCGAATCGTAATCGTGCCCAAACATTTTTATGTATTACTGGAGGTTTAGTTTTCTTCACAGCTGCGAGGCATCCAATATTGTGTAGTGCTCTCCTTGCTGTACATCGTCCAACATTTTTATTTATTGTTATGATGGAAGCTTTCTTTGGCGTTATAAACTTGTCAGCTCTCATATTTCTTATCATAAGGCGTGCGTCGCCACCAGTTCAAAGTTTTCAGTTTCTCATCCTATTAACCACTAATTGGCTTAAATAAGCTATTATACGTGATGTAGAGCTTTCCATGGTCATATTTGCAATCGAATTTTTCACGGTTCGCCATAGTTTCTTTATTGTTTTAAAAAATAAAATAAAAGTTTTTGTTTTAAATTTAAAAGCAACATTTTTGCTATTTGACGTCATTCAGATACATTTTAAAACTAAGGTGTATATTAACAAAACTCAAGATTATAGCAACCAAATCGAAAACTGAATTCAAAATAACGGCAAATTTGATATTTTTGTTATTATTATATTTTATTGTTATTGTTGTTGTGACGAACTAAATTGTTGGCACACGAAGATTCATTATTGATTTAAGGGCCTTGATAAAGTGTTTTTTAATAAACAATTATTTGCACTGATAGAATAATAAGCTTTCCACAAAATGCGATTTATTTCATTCCAAAATTTGTATAACATAAATTAAAAACAAACAAAAATTACCTTATTACATTGAACAAACAATTCATGTTAAATTTAAAATCATGCAATAAAAAGTCTTTGGTTTTCTATTTTAATACAAACTGATGGTGTACTGCTTTTGCATACTGTATTTTATTTTGTCTATAATAAATTAAAACCAGCTCGCCCATGCGCTCATTGGACATACAACCCCACACAATCACACCAAGATTCGTTTTTCAAGCAAAATATGTTAAATTTGCTTTCATACGAGATTAGCTCTTGGTCCCAAAAATCATTTGGCATAAGCAAATATTCCTTGACATATAAATAAAAGGATTATGTCTAGTTTCGCCATATGTAGTACTCTCCGGACCGTTATGGGTTGGACATCTTTTCCAAACTTTTGCTTAATTTCAATCTGCGTTGAGAATATTTTTGAATTAACTTTAACTTTTCTAACTATCTTGCTGCATTCATGGCTGCTTAAAACAAATGTTGATGCTGCTTTGAAACATTGCAGCAACATTGTTGCAACTTCTTTCCATCATTTCTCTGTTTCTCTGATTTCTTTCTGTCACCTATTTTAAATAATATTCAAATTTTTGTTTTAATTCAAGGCACACTCTCATTCTCACTTTAACATATGAAAAATTTGAAATTAGGCCGCTAATAATTTTGTTTAGCAACCCTGGATATTTTTTTGTTTTCTTTTCTTGCTATGTCATATTATCTATACATATCATAAAATAGTAACTAATTTCCGTCTGTCTGTCTGCTTTTCACTTGTGTGCGCATCACGTAAAAACTACTGGATGGATTTTTACAAATGAGAGGAGCTACCTTAGCATCCTGATTCCAATATAGGATACATTTTTTCGGAAAAAATATCTCATTTCCAGGAGTGTGAAAATCAGTGAAAAAACACAATTTCCGGGTTAAAGGTACTGAAATTTTTGGTTTAAAACTGGGATATTTTAATCACTATTGCGTAACAATAGGCGCCCATTGAATAAAATTTGTATTTTTACTTTGTGGAATTACAACTATTAAAACATTTTAAACACCTTTTAAAGGGCTTTACAATAATTTTTAAAATTTTTGATTAATTTTTACAATTTAACCAGGGATGGAAACCTTTATATAAAGTAAATACATAAACTGAATACATAACTGAAGCACTATAAAAGTGGGAGACTTCCAATTGGTGTGGACTCCAACGCCCGCCAATGACGTGGCGGGCACAGCTATCTAAATTTATACAAGAAACAAAGTGAACTTTGTAGGAACTTATCATTTTATCTAGTAAAACTAATTGTTTATTTAAAATCTTAGTGCCGGAGTTGCAATCACGCAATAGTGTCTAGTAAAGACTAAAATTTCGAGCTTATCGTTATCTAATCAAAAAATCGGTTTAAAATGGCGTTGTAGATTACACACTATCATAAAAAAAAGATTTTCCAACTCTGATCGCGTGAAAATTATTATTTTAAGAATTTTTTCAAAAGATTATCAAATCGTACAGACCTGTCAAAAAGTCTGTCACACATACATATATTTCTAATCTACACTACCATACTTTTTTCGTACACATGCTATTTTTGACAGATCTTACGACTATGTATGATAGTGAATCATGGCCTTAAGCCAGCAGCGACAGTCACTATAACGAAAACGTGTTTCATAAATAATATGGAATATGGGTTATTTTTAATAAAGTCATATACCAAAATAAATTAAGTTTAGTTTATTTTAACTAATTTTTCAAAGATCCTTACAGTTTCGAGCAGGTAAATTCATCTACTCATAATTTTTAATTTCATTTGAAAAATAACTAAAACAAAGGTTACAAATGAAACTACAACGTTTATTACTAGAAGTTTCAAAACAATTTGAAAAATAAATATGTACTAAGTTATTTAAAATAGTCATTAATATTTGTCGAGCAAAAAATATGTTCATTTTGAAAATAATGCAATGTAAAAAAATTCAACGTCAAAATTTAAAAAAAATATTCAAAAATTACAAAATGTTCCTATAATATTTGGTTCTATCTTACCTATTTCGATTATTTTTCTGTCCTCCCTAATATACTGGCAGTTATATTTGCAAAAAATATAATCATATGTTTACATGTATTTATTTGTTTGTTTTTAGCAAGGTATATTTATTTTCTAGGTAGTGTCGTCCGCCCAGCTGATTTAGTAGTTCGACATGTCAAAAGTTGTATGTGTTTAAAAATTTTATTGGGTAGAAGTGAGAAAGCAATAAAGCACATACTCGCCTTTTTAATTTTCTTCTGTTTTTTTGGCATTTCGAACTACAAAGAAACAACAAAATGCCATGTTGTTCTTGTATTTGTTGTAGGGAAGCCACTACCTAGTAAGATAAATATACCTTTGTTTTAGTTTGTTTTATAATAAAAGGGAATACCAGTCTTGACAATCATAATCATGATTTAATTCAAATAATAAATTTTAATAAATATTCCGGATAAAGGCCTAGTTAGCCGACCGTTACTTTAACGGAACGTAACACATGGAAATTGTTGTTTTTTGAGGCCCTTGCTTTCCTTTATGCTTTGTTTATCAATGACTCGCTAAAACGCAAGCTAATCTATTTGTAAGAGATTGATTACTTCACTGTTGAAAACATTGAAAAAATACAAGAAAAAGCGAAAAGAGCAAGAGAATCTCAAATGGAAACAATTTTCGTTTGTTACAATTTCAAACAACAATAATTTTCATGTGTTTCATTCCGTTAGGTTAAGGTCGACCAACTAGGCCTTATTTATTTCAGTTTATAACATCTTCAAAATGTTTTCACAAAATGTAAAAAGGTGATAAGTGTTTTAACGCAAAATAAAAAAGAAATACAAAGAATATTAAAAAATGGGTCGCCCGAAACATTTGAGAGATGAAAAAATAATTATAAAACATCGTGGTAATAGTCAACGTAAGAATTCACAAATTAATGGGAGGTCACAAAATATGGTTAAAAATGCTTAAGAGACACTTCAAAAAGAGACTATGACCTGATTAAGGTGTTGTCTACGCGAAATCCTTTCACGTCTGCAGTACAGCCTTAAAATGAATTAGAGTTCCCGGTGTCAGTGGACTATTAGGCCTCGTTTGCGGGAAAAAAATTTGTTTGGAAGATAAGCGCATAATTTTCCTAAGCTTAACAATAGACAACGACAACGCCGCTTTTTTGCAAAGGTACACGCTGAATGCGCTACATCCCCATTTCATTGGTCCAATATTTTGAAAAATATGGACCAAAACAAAAATTAATAGCTCAAATTGTTGTCTGGTGATGATTTTTACCATTTTGTAATCTACAGGCAAAAAATATATTTATATAATAAAAAAATAAATAAAAAACATTCTTACTTTTCTGTTTAACAGCCCTTTTCAAATGAAAAATCTTCAAAGCAACCAGAAAAATACGGTTTCCAATATCATTACTTTGACAACTGACGTTTCCTGCCGTCAGTTGCCAGTTACCATCCGTAATATAGTTTTGGCACCTGCAACGACTTATTAATTGTCGAGTTTTTAATGTTGCTCCACAAAGAAAATTAATTTAAAAGTCCAGGTTAAACCAAATTAAAAAAAAGTGCAGGGCAGTCGTTGGGACTGCCAATAGAAATGAAAACTAAGTAACTTGTGATTACCTTTTCCCACGATTTTTTATGAAATACAAAGCAAAAGGATCATTGTAAGTTTTCATAGAATATTTAAATACAAATATTGAAAATAATCTTTTTTTTGCAGTTAACAGTTTTACTACAGTTTTCGGCTCTACAAGTTTTGTTTATTTTTTAAATGTCCGCTTATTACAAACTTTTTCTGAAAATATACATATATACGTACATACATATATTTGCGTTGGTGACGCAGTAAACGAGTAGTAAAGTAAATACTAGAGATCTGCATTAGTTCATTTGTTTTAAATCATTATACTAACACGCATAAATTCCTTTGTAAAAATACTTATGTATTACAGTGAGCAAATAAACATGTTGAGTTAATCAGCACAAAATCTGTATCAGAGAGAATCAAAACATATTTCGTTTATTTTTTTTTTTCAAACTAAAACATTGCAATGTTGCTAACGGTTGTGTGTTAAAATTATCATTTTGTGCCAATAGAATGAATGAAATTACAGCTTTCATTTATTTGCATAAAGACAAACTGAATGGCAGGAACACCGATGAACAGAACAGTCAGACGGACCATCTGATAGTCAGACCATCTTTTTAACAAAGTGATTTAAAATCACATAAAAGGTGTTCTACGCACAAAATTTTTTAACCTTTAACTATGGAGGTGGTGGTAAATTGTACCCTTTCTTTTAATTTTCTTAAAAAACTCTCTTCTATGTGGCCCTAGCACTGTAATTCTTTAAGTATCTTCTTGTATCATGATCATTGCTATTCAGGTGTATTTTGGCTGTTGTAGCGATGGCGTGAGCGGAGCAAATTATGTAATTTTTTCTTTTAAAATATTTTACCACCACGACATTGATAACGTAAGTATTCAGTGTAAAAAAATTACCAAACCTCCAACTTAAAGTTAGATTTATGCAGAATTATTTTTACCACTTGTCCATTTCATCATTGGCAACAAATTTATTTAGTAGTAATTTTTAGTTTGATCAATATTTTGTACTTAAATATAAATATTTTTGCAGAGAAATTTCAAATTTAAAAAAGCTTAGCGATTTAGATATAGCTCAGTTTTTTGAAGATAATGGCGAATGTAGTGAAGTCGATGACGAAATTATCGGTATATATATATATATATATATACATATATATATATATATATATATATATATATATATATATATATATATATATATATATATATATATATATATATATATATATATAGGCAATTTTATACGATCTTTTCTAGACTAGCGCCTATATATATATATATATATATATATATATATATATATAGGCGCTAGTCTAGAAAAGATCGTATAAAATTGCCAAAACTTTCTTTTTAGATTCATTTTAATACAACGTCTTAGCAGAACGTCTTAAGTTGTGATTAGCTTATTTTTAACGGCAACACTACTTGCGAAGCTTTTTACTTATTTGCACAGAGCCTTTGGCGGTAATCGAACCCGCAATCCCCAAACTGATAGACTAGCGCTCTACCTATCAGTCTATCGAGGCAAGCACTCTTTCTAAGCTATTAGATTTGGCTTAACAATCTGTCTTAAACTTCAATTTTCTCGCAGAGGCTGTAAACATTTTTGTGGTAAATCTATTATATCTCACCGTTGCGGAGATACACACCTGATCATAGTAATAGATACGCTAGAGGAGGGTACATTTTTAAGCTATGATTTCTTATACTTCTGGTAACATTACTTACAACACTTTCTTAATATTTTAGAATTATATCCGGCAACACTAAATCAGGCAAGCGTAAATACATATTAAGTACCGTTATAAAATAAAATTATTTTTATTGTTTAAAGTCAAAATTTGTTTGATCAAAATAATAGATACACGTGTAATTTAAACACAAATTCATAATTAAAACGAAATTTTTGTATAATATTTATAAAGAACATGATAAGTAATCCCTATTAGAAAGATTATTTGAATGTATCCTTAGATTATTGTATAGATGGGTCGAAATATACACTATACTACAGAAGAACTGAGAGTTGTTGTTGAACTGTGTGAAAATAAAAAATCTTCACGAGAAATTGCTAAGTGTCTCAACAGCTCACTTCATTTTGTTCATAACGCGTTAAGAAACAATCACCCTTATTCTGTTTGGCGACGGCAACATCGTCGTCGATTTGGAGGCATCATCAGTTTAACACAACCTCAATATTAATTTTGTATTCCCTAACAAAGTTGTGACGACGTTGCCAGATTATCGTGTTATGTTAATAAAATACACCACACATCTCAAATCCTTGAACCAAATAATTAATTTTGGTTTATGTTTTCGGTAAAAAAGGTTTATGAAAAAATGAAAGTGTATAAAATAAGACAAAGTGTATAAATTAAAATAAAAGTGTTTACATTAAAATAAAAATATTTTCTATTTCCGATGGTTAGAAGACATCTCAAAGTAAAATTAAACATCTTTGAATTACCTGATGAAAAGTTAGTGTTAAATTAAATGTCGCAATGATGTCGAAGATTTTGTCTAAAACTCTGAATGCCATGAAATTGAAAGCTTATCCAGCATGGTGAAAAAAAGTTAAATTGGGATTCGCATAAATATTTTAGCCCAAAGTAAAAACTCCAACATTTGTATTTTACCCATAAAGGATATTTTTTAATTTGAACAAATAATTTAAATAAAACAAAAACATAAGAAACAAAAACAACAATTCCATTTTTTTTTTCAAACATTATTATGTTTTTAATTTGTGTTATTATTTTGTTCTACACAACACCAAAAACACTGACGACAATATCAAAGCCAATTCATGGCAACATCAACGTCACATTTTCTTACAAAATACCAAACACATGTTGCCAGTCATCGATAAATGGCAATATTGCCAACGGGAATACCGACAACTATAACAACAAACATAAAAAAAAACAAACTATAAAAAACGACGTCGTTTAATATTGCCGTTGCCAACTGGAATAAGGGTGAATATAACAATAGATAGATGTGGTAGCCCTAAAAAAACCCAATGCGACACTTGATCGTTACATTATCTCAATTTCAAACAAATGCCCCAAGTCAAGTCATCAAGACAGATTTCTGCCGAAATTGGAAATTCTTTTAACGCTCCAACAGTTCGGCGACGCTTACAGAAGGCTAATCTTCCGTAAAGGAAAGCTAGAAAAGTTCCTTTAATAAGAAAAAAAAGATTAGCGATAAGGTTACAATTTGAAAAAAGTCACATAAAAATTGGTCCTGATGTGAAGGTGAAAGAAAATAGAGAAATAACTTATGGAGTGATGAAACTAAGATTAATTTGTTCGGAAAAGACTCAGAAATGAATGAAAAACGCCCTAAAAGCAAAGAATTCCATGTAAGATTTACGAAAAAAAAAACCTTGAACAATGAAGCATAATATCTTAAAATTTATCAGTGTATCTATTATTCTGATCAGGTGTTTATGTTCCATGAAGCATAATATCTTAAAATTTATCAGTGTATCTATTATTCTGATCAGGTGTTTATGTTCCATGAAGCATAATATCTTAAAATTTATCAGTGTATCTATTATTCTGATCAGGTGTTTATGTTCCATGAAGCATAATATCTTAAAATTTATCAGTGTATCTATTATTCTGATCAGGTGTTTATGTTCCATGTAAGATTTACGAAAAAAAACCTTGAACCATGAAGCATAATATCTTAAAATTTATCAGTGTATCTATTATTCTGATCAGGTGTTTATGTAATGGACATGGTTATGGTATAGTCACAGGAACCACATTATGTTCACTGACAATATATGGTTGCGATGAACAAATATGGTTGGTTTTAACAATGAGATTTTTGCTAAACTTCAAACCACATCAAAGTTACGTAAATATTCAAAAATAATATATTAATTTGAATCAAAACAAAATATGTTAAATTTATTTGTACGTATCCAAAAAATTGTTAAAAACAAATATTTTTTTTTTTGTTTTAGTCATCAGAGTTTACTGGATTGGACTAAAACAAACTCAATGTTTCGGAAATTTATAAATGTACATATGTATTTTAATAGACTTTAAATGCACATGAATGGACATTTAAGTTTTATTTAAGTGTGTAATGAAAAACGTAATTTTGTATTTAAATACAATTTAAAGATAAAAGACATTTAAATACAAAGTCAAAAATTGAGCGCGTGGCAATCGTTGTGTCTAGATTTCCGCAATTTGTGTCCTCTAGGTGTGTGACTTAAATTTATTTTTTAATTTTTATATCACAAAAAGTATTAAAACGACGTCATGAAAATCTACAAGGATATCATTACTAGTGATGATGTAATTTAAGAGGTTTATGGTAAAAAAGTAAGCCACAGGGAAGGTGACGTTAAAATTGAAGGTTTCAATCCTTCAGCTGAAGAAGTGATCAGGGTACCGATTGCACCGTTGAGACCGGCCTTGATTTAGTTCTCAATCACCGTTTACAAGAATGCTTTGCATTCGGTGACAAGAAAGCCTTCACTTTGTTCTTGAAAGACTACATGAAAAAGGTGATGGCTAAATAGGAAAAGAGATCAACCCATCAAATTGGTGTATTCGAGAATAATATGAATAAGGTGATGAAAGAAATCTTAAGCCATTTGGAGGATTTACAATTCATTACTAGTGAATCCATGGACTGCGATATTATGGTTGCCGTGTGCGTATACCGTAAAATCGATAGCCAAAATGTACCCGGCCTTATGTTCATGAAACACGGCTTGGAAGAAGAAAAATACTTATTCAACATTGTAACCAACTACATACATATATAAACTGATAATTATTGTTCGCTAATGTATGTGTTAATGAAATAATCTTGTATTTTATATGAAAACATTAATAAGAAAATAATAATAATTGTGTGTTATATTATCTAAAATCACCCTTATTCTAATTGGCGACGGCAATATTAAACGTCGTCGTTTTTTTATAGTTTGTTGTAAATCGGTATTCCCGTTGGCAATATTGTCATTTATCGATGACTGGCAACATGTGTTTGGAATTTTGTAAGGAAATGTGACGTTGATGTTGCCATAAATTGGCTTCGATATTGTCTTCAGTGTTTTTGGTGTTGTGTAGAACAAAATAATGAAATAAATTAAAAACTGAATAACGTTTACATATGTAAATATAATTTATTGTTAGTTTTAATAGAAAAAATTTAATTGTTTATTTTTGTTTCTTATGTTTCATTTAAATTATTTGTTCAAATTGAAAAATATCCTTTATAAGTAAAATACAGATGTTAATGTTTTTTTTTTTACTTGTCTAAAATGTATGCGAGTCCGTCCATCAAAAGATGCAGTTCGACTTCCTTTTTTTTAGCATGTGTCATGTTGATCTTCATCCATACTTTGGATTTGCTTTCCATGTCATGGCATTCAAAGTTGTAGACACAATTTTGACATCATTGGCGACTTTTAATTTACCACTAACTTTTTACTTGATGATAATTTAAAGATGTTTTATTTTTCATTGAGATATTTTATTTGGTTCAAGGATTTGATATGAGTGGTGTATTTTATTAACTTTATCGATAAACTGGCCACGTCGTCACACCATTGTTAGGGAATACCAAATTTACATTGATGTTGTGTTAAAGTGATGTTGCTTCAAAATCGACGACGATGTTGCCGACGCCAAACAGAATAAGGTTGAATATAAAAATCTGGCATATCTCATATGACATTTCATAACTTGTAATCATAATATAATTATTTAATTTAACCATATAATGTTTAATAATAATATGGTTTAACTACACCCATATAATTTAATCATATTGCTCTTAGATTATGGCTACCTAAACCAGGGTTTTTTGCGTGTATGTACTCAACTACAATGCATATCCAACCTAATATTAATACAAAACCTTCTCCAAAGAATAACTGTTAAAGACACTGCATTAACAGTTATTGAGAAGGCGTTTATTTTTCTTAATAATTTAATATGTAACAAAATCATTACACCTAGTTTTGCTTATTTATCAAAGTTTCCACTCTCAATTATATTTGTTAGCGGAAAAATAAAAAATGAATTCATTCATTCACTCACACGGTCGACATCGATTAACTTCATATTACCAATAAGTTGAATTTTGTTATTGTTTTTTACTTTAACTGTTCATTCAAATCAAATGAAACGTTGTGATTTAAAAGATTTATATGTGTGCTCATTATAAGAAACAATTTTTGTAGTTTAAAATGTAAACAAATGTATACATCCATACAAATTGCTGCAATTATATTGCGCGATATAACATAAATGCAATATTAAAGAAGAAAAGGATTGCAGCGACAAAAGTTGCATAATTCGGCACTAAATGGCTTTCTTTTTTTTAGCTCTGCTTATGAATTAGAAATCGTCATCATTTGGCTAATATGTATATATTCCCGTAACAAGGTAGTGAACATATGTTTTGCTAATGTTAGGTAAAGCATTTAACGTAAACATCACAAAAAACATTATATTCCAGTTACGGAAGATGGTTCTTAAAGTAAAAATAAAAACAAGGTATGGCTTCTTGTGATTCTCTCGCTCCGGTAGAGGCTACCAGAATTTCATTAAAATTCGTTCTCCAGCATGTTAGTAAGCTTGAATGCCAAAATTGAGCATGTTCAGTTACCTGTATTTAAATAAGGAAGTGGAAGGGTCCTGTCTAGGTCAAAAGTAATCAATATTTCTGTATTTTGAAATGTACTACTAACTTGTTTATGCATATTTAAAATATCTCTTTCTTTTTTACATATAGTGAGTAAGACGGACCACTTTAGAAGTTGAAAAAAGTGTAAAAAGTAATTATTTTTAAAATGGTAGTTTAACGATAACCATATTTTGCTGACGTAATAACTAACACATATACCACTTGTCTGTACCTCGTTTCTGTACATCTCGAAACGAAAAACTTTTCACATAAAACGGGGGAATTAAAGAACACCCGACGTAAATTGTAAATGCGCCCATACACGTCGTCCTTTTTATCAGTTTTTACCGTACGGTTAAAATGTATACTTTTATACAGCCATTTTCATGTCGAAGAGAACGAACAACAACAACAATAGAGAGTCACAGCAGAGTTTCATGTAAATTTTATTAAATTTCCCAACAACAAATGCATGTGTTGCAGAGACAAAAATTGCAAGTGTATAACGGGACTAAAAACGTAATCAGTGTTGCTTTTTTCACACTGAAATACAGAAACATTTTTTACTCACATATCGAGAAATGAGGGAATTTGTTGTTTAACATTTTTCGATGTGAAAACTTCTCACAAAAAGTTACAGAAACGAGGCACTGGATTGATTTATCGTCTTTATGTTCGAAAATGCTCATAGATGGATTTAGCCAAGAATGTTACTTAAGACCGTTTCATACTATAATACAAGTATTAATACTTTTGCAGAAAAGACAACTGACATGATGAGTTCTTATTGTTTATTGAAAATTTAGAAAAAACAATAAGATCACGATTGCATTGTATTCAAAAGTATTAATACTTGTATTATAGTGTGAAAGGACCACATTAGTTCCAGGCTAAACATATGCATATGTAATGTATATAGTCAGTTTAAACGGCAGCAAGATAGTTGCCACAAAAGCTGTCAATTCGATTGTAATACAAGATCAGATCTGACAAAGCTCTCTTGAGACATGTGAACTTATAATTTTTGTCTGGCAATTTTGTCAAATAATCCTCTTGCCGACTTCTGGCCTCCTAGAATATAGTATTATCCATAACCTTTGTTTTAAAATAAAGTTCACAAAGTTGTCCTTAAATTCACTTGGAACATTTCCTATTCTGTCCTCACACGGTAGTTGCAGGATTGTGATGTCGTAATCACCCTTAATTATAGGCCACAAATGATCTCTAGGAATATGGTTCTGACTTTGCGCAGGCATTTGCTTATGTTTGGGGCCCATTCTTTTGGAAAACAACTTCATCCTCACATACTCCTCGCTCCAATAACTCAGGTAAATGGGTTTTAAGAATTTGGAGGTAGTCGTCTCGATTTATTTCTTGGATATGCATTTTATTTGCGATCAATTAGCTGTGTTAAGTATAAGAAAGAAGGACAATTTATATTTTTGATAAATACTTACAACAAATTTTTCATGTCGGTGTGCTGTTATAAACTTAACTTAGGATGTTATCGGAGAGATAAGTAGTTTTTAGTTATTATAAGTATACTTTGAGCCAAAAGTTACCAATAAGCTGTAATAAGGAATAATAACTATGGGTTATTTATTTATTTATAGCTCACTCCAGCTAAAGTTAGATTTACCTAACACGTGCAATAACGAGCCCAAATCATGTAAACATGGTGGTTACGCTTGTTTCGTATAATAACGGTCATGTATAAGGTGATCAGACATATCGCTTTGGGCGGGATTATTTCCGGATTTTATACTAAAATCGCCCTTTAAAGAGTTTCCCCACATAAGCTTGAAACTTTTATGTCCAATTTCCTTCTAGTTTTTATTCCCTCCAAATAATAAGTTTTCTCAAAGCCCTTAAAATAGGCGTTTGTTTCAATAATAATCTCTTTCAAGGAGCCACATTACTTACGCCTTTTCAATCTCCGGTGATTCAATATTCCTTAGATTTTATAAATTCATTATTCATTTTTGTATTTTTTATAAATTAAAATTTTAGGGCCATATGTGTTCGCGCAAATAAAAGGGACCTTAAGGTAAAAAAACTAAATTTTATAGGAGAACTGTTGGAAGTTTTACAGAACCACAATAATCTTTTGGAATTTTATATAAATTTTATAATGTTATATAAAGCTTATTGGCTTCTAAATTATGTTGGTGTGTATTTTGGACAAAATATTGTCAGGAAGCTGACGACGTGCCAGCGGGCAGCTAGTTAACAATTAAAAATAATGAAACATTGTTTATCTACAAGGCTTGATCTTTAATACAAATAACGATAGCAAAAAAGCAACTTATTAATATTAAGTTACTTGGGCTTGATCTCGCTCATCCCTACACAATGTTCAACTCATGAGAAACCTACGAGTTGTGGGTTTGGCACGTTTGTGAATATACCTAAAAACGGGATCCGCTTGATCGAGCACATTGTTTAAATGTTGGGTAACAACCAGAGACCTTGCATTTTCTAAAATGAGTATTGAGCTAGCACTTAACATTAAAAAAATGAATGCTGTTAATGCATGATTCATATCAATGAGACTGTTGTTAACATATTCTTGTCACTGCTTGCAATTTCTGTTTATTCACATGATTCACAAAAGCAATGAATCAGTATGATTGTTTTGAATGCTTCGTAAAAAAAGCTGCTGACAAATATGTACATATGTATAGCTTTACAGAAGATTTTTATTTTAATATGAGAAAAATTATAATTTTTCTATTTATTTATTTATTAATGATTATATAAAACAGTAAATGAATTTATAATTTATATAACATAATATATATATATATATATATATATATATATATATATATATATATATATATATATATATATATATATATATATATATATATATATATATATATATATATATATATATATATATATATATATATATATATATATATATATATATATATATATATATATATATATATATATATACAGTGGCCGACAAAAGTCTACGTACGACCACAATTTTTGCCATTTTAGAAGTCTAAAAATGTTAAATAAAAAACTAATGATGCAGTTTTGTTTCAAATCTAATTTTATTAATATAAACAAAAAAATATATTTTCCAACATAAACTTAAAAAATTATCCAAGAAAAACAATTAAAATACGATGACAAAAGTCTACATACGATAAACAAGCAATTGTTGCTGTTGCTGAATACTAACAAAAAGTGCCGTTATTTATTTTTTACTTTTGTTATTGCGTTAAAGGATTGATTTATATTCTTTTTAGTTGTAAATTAGACTGATTTAGTAAATTTTAAAACGGATTAATGACTTGTCGCAAGGAAATTTCAATTGTAGTAAGAAATTTAGTTGCAAAGCACAGAAAAGAAAAAAAAATCATTTGGTGAAATATCAAAGTTATTAAATTTAAGTAAATCTGCTGTTCAGACAATATTTAGCAATTATAAAAACACTGGTACTATTATATTATAAACACATGAACAAATTTTGCAATATTTCTGTTTTATTGATATCGAGAAGAGGTATTAGACCTCTTGTGGTGGAAACCTTTAAAATGTAATGCAGTATTTTTTTTAAGAAAACTTCATGTTCGTTACACTTTGGAAAGTTTTATTATAATTTAGTTTTAATTTTACTTTGTGCCGAATTACATTATGCAACTTTTGTCGCTGCAATTCTTTGTTAGTAGGGGGAGAGAAGAAATAAAAAGGGTACACATATCCCTTTTTATTTTCTCTCTCCCCACTCGCCTTCTAATTAAGAATTGTAGCGACAAAAGTTGCATAAAGTTTGCATGTACTCTTGAAGTTCGTTTTGTCCTTTGCTGCAATAAAAATGATACGATATAAACACAAATGCAATATTAAAGAAGAAACGGGAAAGATTGCAGCTACAAATGTTACATAATGTAATTCGGCACTTATTATTGGCATTTTTAATAACCCATATATTCTGAAGGTTTTAAATTAGCAAAAACCAATTTCTTAATCTTCTTAAATGCGGGGGATGGGATTTTTCACAGAGGTGAAAAATTTTCTGATTGTCACTGACTTGGGTTGGGTTAGAGTTAGAAGGCGCTATAGTCACGTATCTTGAATCGCCGGATGGACGTTTCTAGAAAGTAAGCTCCAATGGGAGTTAAAGCAACTCATATACATACAGTGGTGTTCCATAAAATAGAGCCACATTTTACCACATATTTCGAAAAAGAAAAAAAAAACTATCTTTATAACAAATTTTAAGGTTTTTATTTTTGTGTGATCGAACAACTGACCGACTAAATCACTATAGACCTGTTTTGATAAAAAAAAAACTTTAAATGAAATATATAGTAAAACATTCGAAATCCAAGATTTTAGAAAAAAAATACAGCCATCCACTTCAATTATCTAAAAAACCCAAAATTCCAAGAGATGAGTAAAATAATATACTTTAATTATTTTTATATTACCTTAGTACTTAGTAGAATATATAATTTATTATATCCGTTTTGGATAGGGTCAAAAAGTTTTTGGCATGTCTGGAATATTAATCCTTGCTCCTTTTACTAATGCCCACAGGTGATCTTTATCAGTTGCATGTTTTCTCTTAAGAGATAATTTAACTATTCGCCACAAGTTCTCAATGGGGTTAAGATTGGCAACTGAGCAGGCCAGAAAATAAACCCCATTATTTTCAAACCAATCTTTTGCCTACTTCGATGTGTGTTTCGGATCATTGTCTTGCTGAAACACAAATTGAAGCGGAATTTTCCATTCTGCGTAAGGCATCACATAACTTTTAAGCAGATTTGTGTAAAAAATAGCATCAATTTGTTCTTCGACCCGTATTGCTACTTCGTCGCGAATTAAAATCAAAAAAGAATAATTTTTTTACAGCTCTGGATAGTTTTTCCGCTATTGTCATTTTAGTTTTATTTCGTTTTTGAACGGAAATACATAGATGCCTTGAAAAGCATTAGATGTTTTGAATTATTTAAAAATTTGGTTAATCACAGTCCACCCATTTATTAGTACTTCACTTTTTTCCTTTATCAAGTGGCTGAAAACCGTCTTAATTTCAATCTTAGTTATGTATTTATCGTTGTAACGGACATTAGTAACTTGATGGTAAGATCTTCTTGTGTTCTTTTTTAATTTCTTTTATATCGGTTAGTGGCGCTGCTTAAAGTTTATTAGTTTGAAGAGTTCCAGTGGCGCCATGGCCCATTTGCTTTACCTCATCGAGCATGCGTAAACACGAAAAAATTATACTTAAAGAAGCTGTAATGTTTTCCGTCGTGTAGTTTAGTCAAATTAGTGACCACTGAAACTCCGAAGGCTCCACGCCTAAGGCTGGGTTTTAGCCCCTTGGTATGGTTCTCCATAGAGTGTAGAGTGACCTGATCTTATCAATTTGTCATTGATATATTGTTTAGTCACACATTTCTTAAAATATTTTTGTTACTATAGACTCGTCTATAGACAGATACTTACGACCGGGAAAATACTTTAAAGCTTATTTGTTATCAGAAGAGAGATTGTCACAATCATAAAAATACCGGACAAGTTCTTCGAATAGATAATGTACAACTCCTGACTGTTCTCTGTTCTAGAACGCCATCAATAACTTGAGTTTAATGGTCTTTACCAATTTTCCTCTTAGTTTTAAGTAATACTTAATAGGAATTTATACTCCTGGAGTGCTACACCAGTTTTTTTTTCGCAATTTTCTGTGGTACCTCACAAATTATTTATACTTTTAAAATATTAATGTTCTCTACCAGTTTCCGTTTGCTTATCTTTTATTTTTCACGTGAGTTTAAATGGTACTCCACTAGACAACATATGATACAAATATTTTAAAATAAATAAATAAAATAAATACATCTGAGTTTTGTATTTAGGTATTTACTCAGTTACAGGATTTTACCTGTTTAGTTTTTTAAGGAAATTCAATACTACTAAAAAGAAACAATCTCTATCAGAATTTATTTTCTCCTTAAGGTTTATTGTTATATTTATTCTGTAACTTTTAAAAAATGTATAAAGCTTATGTTAAATATTTTCTGTTTTTGTCTTACAGATAACGCGTCGTAAAAAGACCCACCTTAAAAAATACATAGTTTCCGATGATGAACGTGAATCAAAAAGTCCATCGATGAACTACAAAACTAAAGGTTTAGGTGAGCAAAACCAGAAGCAAATGGATGATCAAGGTTTTACTTCAGATAGCAGTAGCAATGATTTACTGGAAAAATGTCCAATTTGTTTGTTAACTTTTCGACAGCAAGAAATCGGTTCACCCTCTACATGTGATCATATGTTTTGTGCAAATTGCATAGAAGCTTGGTCAAAGAATGTTCAAACATGTCCTATCGATCGCATCGAATTTCAACGTATAATCGTGCGCGAAAATTATGAAAACCGCAATATAGTGCGTGAAATAAATGTTGATCCAAATGCTAAAAAAGAATTAGTGTTGGAAGAGGATCCTGTTGAAGAGGAGGATGTAACAAACTGCGAAATTTGTAATAGACCAGATCGGGAAGATGTTATGTTGTTGTGTGACCATTGCAATAACGGTTATCATATGGATTGTTTATCACCACCGATAACTGTAGTACCAGAAGGTTCTTGGTATTGCGATAATTGTGTAGATTCTCAGGACGAGGAAGACGATGAAGAGGATTTAAACATGCTTTTTGAAGATATTCGAGATATGGGTATTCCAGAAAGCAGGCTACGTGTACGAGAAGTTCAGCAGCCTCGAATATTGAGAACACGGCAAAATGAACGTATTCGAGCAGCAATTATAAGACGTACAAGAGCTGTTATTGGCAGAATGGAGACGACAACAACTGTGGCTACTACAAATTCCTCTACGGCACAGCGAGGACGTCCTCGTACGACTACAACAACAAAAACAACACGTCGTTCCACAACTAACAGAAACAGAAGTGTTAGCGGTAAAGCTGTTCGCAAAACTTACAAACGTAGAAGGAGACGTGCACGTCAACGCACCTATGTTGTTGAATACGATTTAAACAATTTCGACGAAAAGTTTGCAATAAAAACCACTAAAAAAGTAATTAAGAGGCGCCGACGCAAGACAAACAAAAAATCAAGAAGAGGAAAAAAGATTTCATCTGATGGAACTCGAATGACTGCAAGCAAGCGCTTAGCTGAGCAAATGGGCGTTAAACGTGATCCAACATATACTTCACATCTCTCTGGATCTACTGGTGGTTTATCGTTGTTTGGAGGTGCCAACGATTTGGAGTACTTTTCAGATAGTGATAATGATGGCAATATTGAAAGTGAAATACACATTGCAACAGGCCATGGGACAGCAGTACAAACATCAGTGCGAATATCTAATTATGGCTCTCAAAGATCACGTAAGGCCCTAATTCTTGGACGATTGCAACCAAATCGTGGAATACAAGAACCGGTAGTAGATCAAAACAATTCTAATCCCGATATACTTTCAAGTATTATGAATATGCAAGATCGTTGGCATAGCGCTGCACGTAATTTGGAGAGTGTTCATATTAATTCGGATGGTACTTTAAATTTACCCAACTCGAATACGACAACTTCAGAAAATGCGTCGCCTGCTCTATTAAATTCTACAAAAGGAAACAAAGCTGAAGGAAAACAGTTTGAGAATGGTCCAAAGTCGAGCGACATTAATCAAGCTCCTTTGTATTCTCGTGGTGGAGGAAATGCAAACTACAATAGAGGTGGAGGAGGAGGGGGAGGAGGTTACAACAATCGAACCAACAATCAAAATAACTATCGCGGTGGAGGAGGAGGCGGAAATCAATACCGTCATTCTACCGGTGGTGCTGGAAGTTCGAGCGGATTTGCAGGGAGTACTGCTAGTAGCAGTGGAGGTATAAATTTCAATATGGTTGGACGTGGTAATTTTAACTTTAGTAACAACCCAAATTACAATACAGCTCAAAATCAACAAAACAATGTAGTATCTCCATTCCAACAAAGAAATTTTAATCAACGTAATCAGCAAAATCAGCAAAATCAACAACAACAAAATCAAAACAATCAGCGTAATAATAACAACAACAATAGTAATCAACAACGTCATTCTTTACCATTTATTAATACACGTAATGATAGCATGCAACAACAAAATCAAACAGGAATACCAGCAGCAAGTTTTTCGACAACAGCAGAGCTGTTACAACCGCAACAAAATCCTTATAGAGGAGCAATGCCACAGACATGCTTACCACCTCCACCAACACATTTACTTTTAAACCAACCGCCGCAACAAAATCTGCACACGCCCCTAAATGAAAACTCCTTATTTGGTGGTCTACCACCACCAATGAGTATTCCACCACCTCATATAAATGTCGCTCCTCCCGTTCGTATGAGTGTGCCTCCACCACCGGCACCACCTCCAGTTGTAATACCACCGCCAGTTAATAGTACATTGTTCCAACTTAATACCGATTATGGAAATAACGATGATGATTCTAATTGTCCAAATTTTGCAATTTATTCACATGAATCCCTACAAGTTGCCAAATCATCAGAAACCTATCCTGTCGTCAATTCATCCGAAGTAGCTTCAAATTCAGTCAGTGTGACCAAGGTATGATGTGTATTATATTTTTTAAGTTATTAATTTTTTTTTTCAAAATGGAGTAGTATTTTTGTAAAACTTTTCTTGGGAAAAAATGTTTAAGGAGATCTGAGATAACTAACTAGATTTGTTATCGTTTGTTTACGACTTTAAAACTAGTTGGAAAACATTTTTTGGCAAACTTTTAACAATCTATAAATGAACGTATTAAGTAAACGTAAAATAAATCTAAAAATATCATCATTTCTCTTCAGTAACTTAATTTATGAAATCAGATTTTACTTATTTATGTTTTTCAGAAAAGAGTTTTTATAATTTTATTTAACGATATGAATTAATTTTTATTCTTACGAAATTTTTTCAATATGTTTTTTCTTTTTTTTTTTATTTTATACTCGAGTAATTTAAATTCTTTATAATTTAGGATAATGATAAAAATTAATATTAAAAAAGAAACTTAATATGGCTATAGTAGAGGTGTAATCGAGCTTACGTTTTGAATGCAGACTTTATATTATTTACTTAGGCGATAACGCACACTGATTTGTTCCCATACAACGAAAATAGAAGGAGTTGACTCAGACTTCTGTATTTTTGCAGGAGAGTTATATTTACCATAATTAAGAAAAATTCAAATTTTAGAAAAAATCGGAACAAGGACACGCCTACCGCTCATGTTTCAAAAAGTAAATGTTTTTATATTTGCTATATTATTTAACATAAAAATGTGGGAACTTAGATTTGTTATACCCATCATAATCCCACTTGAGAAAAGACTTGGTCCTGTCGTAAAACACAAAATATCGGAATTTCATGAAACTTGCAATATTTGTGAATGTCTATTAGTACATAAGTGCACATGACTGTTTTTGACTCATGGTGACGCATACTAATGATGAGAAAAATTTTACTGCGCAATTAAAAAAAAAAATCTATCAATGCTTATCGCCACTACTACTTGCAAATATAAGATCTGTGGATATTAACAATTAAGTCATCAAATTTTTATGCGTGTCTATTCGATACGTTCTTCTAGTATGTGACAACTGTACTTTTTCCACATTTTTGTGATTTGTTAATAGCGCCTTCTTTCGACAACCAGCCTAGAATAGTTTTTTATTTATTTTTCACCTAATACAAATTTTAAATCAATCTTTTTTTATTTAAGTATTTATATCAGGGATCGTAAAGGTAATGCACGGGTCGCCGGCTCCGTGTAGAGGAGAAACCGACTCACTTGGGTCATTTTGGTCCCGTTGTGACGTAAAATTCTCTTTTTACAGTCACTTGAGTTGCATGAACGTTATACAAAACTTGCGCAAATCTATTGTATATATGTACATAAATTTGGATAAACAAATTTTAATTCAATTTTTATAATAAAACTCCAACAAATAAAAATCGATCCAGGAAAAGGTAGTCATTGTAATAACGGTTGGTGTACTTCTTCATCGTGTAGCATTTCTCCTTCATTATGATTTTTTTTTTTTTGTTAAAACTTATAAAATAATAATTATTTGCGATCCCAGATTTATATACAGAAAATTATATAATTGAATTGAGGAAAAATCAAAAACAGGAAAAACCAGACTATATTTTTTTTTTAATATGCAATAAAATTTTAGAAATTTTTAAATTTCGAAAGAATTGGATAATTCTAACAATTAAAAAAATATATTAGATCAACTTTATATCGTCGCGTTTATTCTTAAACCACGTAAGCACCAAGAAGTCGTTTTTCAGAAAACGAAAAAAACTTATTAACTTTTTTAATATTGGTTTTAAAATATTTTTTTTTTTGGCAAAACATGGCTGTGCGACTCTCTGAAGGGTATAGAAACTTTTTTTTTTTTTAATTTGTTACTTACAATTAATTGTAGCCAAATTTGTCGCTTACGTGGTTTTGATTGCAAATTTCTGTGTGTAAATAAACATTTATTTTTGTATTTATCAAAAAAAAAAAAAAAAAAACTTTTAACTTTACTAAAAATGCTCCAGTTGGCCAGCAACTTTCATGATTTTTTTAATCTTAAATACAAAAAACTTAGTGGTTGAGACTTTAACATTTCCAACTTGAAATATAAAAACCATTATATTTTTATGCAAATTTCATTTATATGGCGCTTACGAGGTTTTGAAAATGGATTTATTTATTTTTCATACAAACTTGTTAAGATGAGAATGTAGTCTGGTGGGAAATGTTATTTACTACCATAAAAACCAAAAAAGTCAATTTCGAAAAAATGTCGCTTACGTGGTTTAAGAAGAAACGCGACGATATATTAAAATTTATATCCATTTTATAGAAAATATACTAAGCTTTTAAACAAATTCAATTTTTACTTTTAGCGGCAAAAAATAAAATTTTCAGCGATTATTTTTGTGAAACAATAAAAAACTACTTAATTTGAGACTTCAGCACCATCTTGTAACACAAAAAAGGGACAATTTCATTTTTTTTTTACTTCAAATTTTTCCAATTGTGGTTTTTGTGGAATGTAGTTAAATTGAACTTATGTTTTGCGATTTTTTGTAGTTTTTTATTAAAAACCTTTTAAAAAAAAGACAAGTTTTTCTAAAGTTGCGGCAAAATTTTTAAAACTCTTTTTTTTAACAAGTTTTTAGAAAGCATAAAAATAGCAAAAAAAAAAAAGGAAAAAACCAGAGCACATTTTTCTTTTTTGTTTAAAACTCCTTCAAATTAAAACGTTATATTAATTTAAAGTTGAGCAATATAGCTTTTTTAATCAATTTCAGTAAATTTAACAAATTGACATCTAAAAAGAAAACTTGGGAATGTTGCTCCGAGAGATACTTTTTGGAACTAAAATATTGGAATTTCCAAAATAACTTAAGAAAGGAAGATTAGTGGTCAATAATAAAAAATGGGGATGGGGATGGTATAACACACCAAATACATATGGTGGTCCAGGGAGTACTTAGTGGACCTATAATAGTGGGATATCTGAAATAATTTTAGAACTTGTTGAAAGCTTAATTTTTAAAAATAGTTATATTTGAAAATTTCTTGGGAAGATTAGTGGTCAATATGTTGGTGTACTTCTTCCTCGTGTAGCATTTCTCCTTCGTTATGAATTTTTTTGTTAAAATTTATAATATAATCATAATTATTTGCGATCCTAGGGATTCTCAAATTGGTACACATCAACACAAATTTAACAAACGACGTGCATCTTTAATGGTTTTTTAGTCCGAGTAACAGCTTTGCTAGTAATATTTTCACAAAACAGATCACTGAGGTCTACGGCAATTTTGCTTTTAACGGGTGCATTATCGAACTCCGATGCGTTTTCAACGCCTTCAAATACGGTGAAAATCCACATTTTTGTATTTTGTTAATCTTTTTGACAGGTCTGGATTTTTTTTTACACAAAACGCAACAATATTGCATCCTGCGTGGTGTTATGTTTTTTCCTACAAATATTTAAATTTATATGAATTTTATTTGAACTATTTTTGAATTAATAAATTAATTATTTAGGCTTAAGTTCTTAATTATAAAGAGATAAAGAAAAATTAGATACCAGCAAAGCAGAATGCATTTTCTAGACAGCTACGTCCGTCATCAGTACTCTTCGTATCGATCTACCCGGCAGCTTCAATTGTTATTAATTTTTTATTTAAACAAACTTATCAAAGAAATAGAATCTGAGAAATTTTTAATTTTACATTTATTTCATAGGAGATAGAGCCTTTTGAAATTCTTTTACACTTGTAAACTCTATTTTCTTTTTATATTATACTATATAATTTCACAGAGCGGGCACGGCTTTGACATTGTTAACTTCAACACTATTGTGTTAATAATCAAAAATATACATTTGTATAATAAAAAATATCTAATTGTTGTTAATTGCTAACCAAAGGTTAGCTAATAGCAAGACAGATATATACCATTTTCAAATAAGAGAAAATATATAAAGAGAATAAAATTAAAGAAAAATGTTTACTTGGTAGTATAATATAAAAAGGAAATAGAGTTTACAAGTGTTAAACAATTTCAAAAAGCTCTATCTCCTATGAAATAAATGTAAAATTAAAAAGTTCTCAGATTCTATTTCTTTGATAAGTTTGTTTAAATAAAAAATTAATAACAATTGAAGCTACCGGGTAAATCGATACGAAATTAATTTCAAAATTGTGGAAAAATTACGCTGGCAGTTAAAAAGTTAATCGACTTGCTTCCAAGTATATTTAGCAAAGGTAGTGCCAGAGAGTGGGAGAGATAATATAAATTTATTTGGGGCTGTCATTACGATATGCAGCAGAGTGAACTGATTAAACTAAACCAAGACATTATTCGTTCTCATTTTTACTAAATACTGCATTATTTTTTAATTACGTAGTATTGATACTTGTGTAGTTAGATTCATGACATCAAATTTTAATTAAAATCAGAAAGTAGTTTTTTTTTATATTTTTTTTTAATAATTTTCAAGCACTTAAATTTTTTTTTTATTTTGGTTGTTTTTATCCTAACTAGGTTGCAACATTTTTGTTATTTCACATTTAAATTGAAAATGTACTAAATATGTATATACATATTTTTTATGTTCACACATGCAAGAGTTACATAATGTACTATATAGTTACTTATGGGAATGGTTCACCAAGAGTTGGACTGCTTGATATACTTTGCTTGAAAGGCTTAAAAATCAACCTTTCCATTTAAGTTTCATAATTAGCCATTTTAATGTTTTAAGGAAATTTATTTATGTCAGGTATTCTTTAAAATTTATCTTTTTGTTGTTCAAATATTGCACACTTCGAACCAAAAATTTATAGCATTTTATCCTTCAGATACTTGTGTTTCGTCTAAACTTGTCTGAGTTATATAATGAATAATTACCATGTCACAGGCTTTATTATAATTTTAGTAGACACAAAAAAAAAATACATGAAATACACCACAAAAATGGTATACTAACCAAGAATATCATTTTCTTTTTCCTATAACAAACTATCACTTCTCAGGAAGACGATGAAAATGAAGATTTAGTACAATTAGATGATGATGATGAAATACCGATGCCACCAGATCCAAATCCAACTATAAATGTTGGATCTTCTGAATTATATGAACCAGAAAATCCCACAGAAGAAAACGATTATGAAGATGAAGATGAAAATAAAAATGAAAATGACATCAGCGAAGAAAACGTCAACGAAAATCAATTAAATAAAAAGGATGAAAAAGCGTCTACAAAGGTTGATGGTGATGATTATAGTGATGATAGCAGCGATGATGATGATGATAATGATAATGATAAAAAAAATAAAGATAAAGAACAAATAACAACTAGTTCTGAAAAGTATGATCCGGAAGAAGATGTTTTATCGGAAGGTAGTAATAATATTGATGAACTTAAACAAAAAGATACTACAGACGAAAATAAAAATGTAAACATTAACGATGACGATGACAAACAATCGGAAACAGTGCGCTCGCCTAGTCCGGCAATATCGGATATTCGGCTACCCGAAAATGAAACTGCAGCAGCAAATCGTAAAGGTGTCCTAGAATTGTACGATGATAGTGATTGGGAGGAGTTAGATATAGATCGTCCTAAAGAAAATGATAATAAAAGTTTAGAGAAAACTAGTGAAAAAGAAAAAATTGCGGATGTTGAAAATGACGACAATGAAAATGCGGAAGAACAAGATCGATCATATACTCCTTGTTTAGATGAAAACAATGATCCCGAAGAGTCTGAAAATGAAGGTGGCACTACGACGCCACTTATTGAGGAAAATTCTGTCACGACTAGAAACGTCAAAAAAGATGAAAAATCGGATGCAAACATTGAGAATATGGACACTGAACTCATATCTGATGAGGAAGATTATCTAGATCGTACAAATAAAGATCGTAAGAAAAATTCAAAAAGTGGAGACAAACGTCGCGAAAATGAGAAAATCGAAACGTTTAAAAAAATTGGAAATAAACAGAAAGGACGAAACTATCGGGGTGACAAACAACCATTATCAAATAATCGGCGTAGTGATAAAAAACGTAAATCTAGATCTATTTCGCGTTCGCGTTCTCGATCTAGATCGCGATCGGTTGATTCTTTTCGTTCACGAGGGGGAAGAGTTCGTTCAAGGTCCCCTCGATTTAGAGGACGTGGGGATAGGTCGAGGTCACGTAGTCGTTCAAATAACAAAGAGAACCATGGTCGTTGGGGTGGAAATTTCCGAGATGGAGGTCGTTTTAATAGAAACAACAATATAAATCAACAGAATCGTCTTAAACGTCGAGAACTACCACGCTACGATGTACGAAATGTGGTAGGACATCATTCCCCGCCAAAAGCTGTAGTAAAAGATCGTTATGGACGTGATACATCTCGCAGCCGCAGAAGTAGCCGTTCATTAAGTCGAGGAAGACGTGGTCCCCCACCTAGATCTCCCTTTTCACGTTCACGATCACGATCACGCAACAGAAGGTTAAGTATAAGTTTATCACCATCACCATCTTATAATCGTAGACGTTCATTATCACATTCTCGACCGATTCGGCACTTTAGTCCAGCACGCAGAAGATCAACATCGTTTGGTAGAAGAACCCCTCCCTACAGACAACGCTCACGCACTCCATTAAGGGTAATGAGATCTCGTTCAATATCGCAAGGATCAGCACATCGGTTGAATGGTCGAAAAGTGACACGACACTTGAGAGGAGTTTCTCCAATAAGAAATCTCAGCCGATGTAGACTCCGCTCGCGATCAATTTCAATGTCTCCGCGTTATACTCCACGTTTAAGCCGTAGTCGCTCAAAGACTCCTAGACCAAAAGGAAGGAAAAAGAAAGCAAAATTATCTCGAAAGAAAAAGTCAAAAAGGCGCATTGCTACAATAAGTCCTACACCAAACAAAAGAATATCTCGACAAGCAGATCCATTTGAAATTGAAAAACCTCTTAAAAAGAAAAGACGTCGTTCTCCAAGGGGTAAATCTCCAATACACGATGACCACGGATGGTCGCCATCTCCTAGTCCGCCTCCACAACCTATTGTCGACAATTATGATTACCAGCCGGATAAAAATGTGTCCTGGACACCACCCATGCAATCACCTCTATTAGGAGTTTTTGCACCAAACGAAGTAAGAAGCGTATCTCGTTCGAGTAGGAAAGAAAAGAACAAACGGATTAAGAAGAAGAAAAAGAGTGGAAAACGTCGAGATATCCGTAAAGAAAAGAAACGCAAGCGTCGTACGGAAACGCCAGAGCCTGCTCCTTCAAAAGAAGTATTTGCTTCTGGAAATAATATTCTTGTAAGCGTAAGCTTTAATAAAGAAGCGACAAGCAGTCAGCAACATGCCCAGCAAACTATCGTTACTTTGCCTCCTAATCGTGAAGATTTACTCTCAAATAGAAGAAATTCTGTAGATCGTGTAATCAGTAGCAGTGCACCCACAAAGAAACGAAAAGAGAAACGCAAGAAAATTGACACTAAACCTGTGGCTATCATTGATTTGGAACGTTCTCCTTTCCAAGTTGAGCAAGAACCAACTGATGTTATTGTACTTACCGATAGTGAAGAGACCCTTGAACGGGAACAGCGCGAACACAGGCATGACCGCCGACACAGTGAATCATGTCCTAGGGACTTAGATACAGAAACACATCGGAACCAAAGGGGGGCGGGTGTCAGTGGTGGACAAAGAGGTGAAAAAACGCCTGAACGTTTGGATACTATACACGAAGAGTCTTACGATTTACCACAAAGCGGTGGACCAAAAACGCCACCAGAACCTCCAACTATTAAGTTTAATTTACAGGCAAAGAAACAGAGTAAAGTCCGTAATCCACTGCATGAAGAAGAAGACGATATACCTTCAGATGCTGAACTAAATGAAAGACAGCAACAGCAGCAAGAAAACCATCGATCTGACTTGGATGCTATGCATGTTCAAAGCAACCAAAAAATTGGGCCCAACACCCCGCCAGAGTCTGGGCCATGTTCGCCTGATGCGTATGATCCATTTGAACCAACCAAATCTCCATCTATATCACCACGTTCGCCTACACCACCTCCATCGCAACTGGATGTTTCACAGAACACAATATGCGGAGAGAGTGCTGGAGAACTGGGATCAAATCAAAAACACTTGAACGGAATGGACAGTGTAATCAGCAGTAGGGAGCAAATACCTGGATTGGGTGGAAATGTAGCGCAGAGCGCCTCCCTCAATCCTGTTGACTTAGTCATGGCTTTAATTAACTCAAAATCTGCAACTAACAATGCTCAAGATTTAGCAAATAAATCAAACGATTCCCAACATATTAACAATATGGGTGGTGTAAATTCCCATGACGATTCATTCCGCGACAAAGCTGACGAAGGAAATGCTATTACCGTTCTTTCAAATCTACTCATAACTACGGGTAATATGCAACATATACCCAGCATATCTAGTCCCACTCCACCGACAATGTCTAAAAAAACTCTTCCAGGCTTACCAAAAATTGGCGGTAGTGTAGGAGGAAGTAGTAGCAGCGGTGTTAATGTACGCAACGGTGGTGGCACATCCAATAATGCCGACGATTCATTTAATATGAATGATATTGAAAGCCCTTACTCCCCCGGTTCTGCCGACTATGAAGATCTTTTTGAACCCCCGCCAGATTCAAATGGAAACAAGAGGCGCTCTAAACGTTCTGCTGCTGGCGGCGGTTCTGGCAAACCGGAATTATTTGACAATCTCTTTGGCAGCTCATCGCCAATTGGTAATATGCGTTTACCGTCATATACGCCGTCGAAAAAATATAAAGGCATTGTAGCGGCTGGTGCTATGCGAAAATCAAAAATTAAAGGTGGGTGTTCAATAATCACAAAAAACTCTATTGTGTTCGGGTAATAGATTCTTTCCTATATTTATACGATTTATTTTGTATATATCCATTTGTACATAACACACGTATGAATGTTTCTTAAGCATACACTACTTACTATTGGGAAGCATTTCTTTTACCTAAATTTTACAGGCAACAAAAGTAAATATGCAAACAAGTATAAGTGAAGAAAAATCAATATTTTCTTTTCGAAAGTTTTATTCGTCTTGACACATCTTAAATTAAGTAAATTTGAATATTAAATTTGTAACTAACTTTTCCAAGAAAAAAGTATATTTTTAGTATATGGGATCCTTTTTGATAGGATCGGCTTAAAAAAATTTAAATGTTTCCTATACTTGTTTGAGTATTACTGATCATCATGAAACACGCTGTTGGTTTGGTAAGTCAAAAATATCTTGAAATTTTTACAATTATTCAAATATTAAAACCTTTAATTTCAACTAAAATTTACAGATAGTAGTTTTGACAATTTTAATTACTTTTACATATTTAGAATTTGGCTTTATTGTATTTTGTCTAATACTTAGCGAACCGCCTCATATTTCTTGGCCTTCACAATGGACTATATAAAAAACCATTGGGCTTAAGTTGTTTACAAAGATATATTTACTAAAACTCTCGTCATATATTTTGTTACAGCTATTTCTATAAATCGAACAAGTATCTATACATATAATAAAATAGTAACTCATTTCCGTCTGTCTGTCTGTCTGTCTGTCTGTCTGCTTTTCCTTTGTGTTCGCATCACGTAAAATCTACTGGATGGATTTTAACAAAATTTTGTGAGGAGGTACCTTAGCATCCGCAAAAATATCTAATTTCCAAGAGAAAGTGGAGAAAATGCAGTGAAAAAACGGAATTTCTGGTTTAAAGTTACTTAAATTTTCGGTTTTAAACTGATTGCCAATTGAATAAAATTTGTATTTGATTAGTATTTTTACTTTGTGGAATTACATTGTTATCTTACAATTGGTGTGTAATACCTTCAAAGCAAAATCAGCAAACTATTGTCAGGATGCCCACGACGTGGCGGGTACAGCTAGTTTTTAATCAAATTGTACTGGTCAAGTCAGCTTTGTTTTGGTGCTCCCATAAGAGGGCACCTTTTGCAAACCCTATATTCATTTTTTTATGGATAACTTCAAAAGATCGAAGTAGAACTCTATGTAAAGCCCTTTATTTGTTTAAAATATATATTTTTTAAATGGGCGCTCCACGCCCTCTTCAATAAAAGAATTTTAAAGACGAGTAATTTATTCGGCCCTATTCCCGTTGGCGTTTTTTTAATTTTAATAGTCGTTTTTATTGTCGTTTCGTTCCTAAATTCGTATTCTTGAAATATATTGGAACGATGAAGAAACGTTATCGAAAACAAAAAGAAAAATTAATAAAGTATGCTAGCACTGCAATTTTTTGTATTGTTATTTATGACATTTTTGTAAATTTCTGAAGTTTGTTATTTCTTTGTAAGTTTTAACAAAGTATGGCGAGTACTGAATTTTATTTTTCAAATTCAAGTGATGATGAATGGATATAAACATACATAGGAAGATGCTACGTCAGAACGTTAACACTTTTGCCATCCGAATTCTAAGTAAGAAACTCGATTAGCTGCGATCTAACTTCTTCATGGTCGGCGAATACCACGTTTTCTTTTGGGTTAATTTGATTTTCAAATTTTAATAGGTTTGACACCGCTTCCTCCAATGGTGACAATCGCACCTGTTTATAACAGCCTTCCCCTGTTGCTCTGGATTCAGAGCTTCCTTTTTATCTTGATTTATTTTAATAAAAAAAAACATTTTAATGGATATTTTCTCCTAATTTAGTTTTACTTACTGTCAACATTCTACATCAAGAACTGGAGGCCCAAACAGATTTAATTTCTTGGCAGTTTCGCTTCAAAAATCACTAAATCTTAGCGTTTTATGCCCTTTCGAAAACTCTTAGCATAAGCGGGATATTTTTCCATTTAAAGCCCAGTAAGTACCTCTACGGAATTTCAGGTTTGATTTTTTTTGCCTTTATTTCTACAAAACTAATATGTATCATGTGGTCGTTTGTAGAAATAAAAATCATGTAGTCGTGTTTTTATATCAACACAGAAATGAAAAATATAATATTTTAAAAATGTAAAAAACATAAAATGTTATAAATTCCGTTACCAAACAATTGCCTGAGCATTAATTCTTGTTTCAGTTGAAGGAAAAAAGTCTACACTTTTTGTTCTAACGTCCCTGTAATAGTCAAAAATTCCGTTTAGTTTTCTTTTTAGCTGCGTATTACCAAACTGAAAGTCGCCTGAAAATTTTCAAACCTGAATTTCAGGCTGTTTTTTTATGCACACTTCTTATGGCTCAGTCGAGCTGCGTACCGGCCTTAAGAAACTGAAATTTCGAACTTACTTAATGTACCTTTTTCCATTTTAAATTTTTTTTTCTTGTAGTCGTTTGAATTTCGTTGCCTACAATTATGAACACAGAGAACATGTTTTATTGTCGTTTCTATCTTCGTTTCAAAATAGAGAATACCGATATATTTACGACGAGTTTCGTTAACGCCAACGGTAATGCCAAATTGTCGTTTTTATTTCGATTTTAAACTACAACGCCAACGGGAATAGGGCCGATTGTTTTTTTTTTTTCTTAATCAGTATTATTTGTTTAAGTTAACGAAAGAAGTTTTAACAAACATAGTTTTGTAAACAACGTAAATGACTGAGGCTTTTGAAAAAATAAGCGCAATGAAAAGACATTTTGTTGCTTCATAATTTAAATTAGTATCAGTTTGACCGCCGACCCTAGTACTTATCAAAAAAACTTTTGAATTACAACAAATTAAGAGTTTAAACATTCATTTAAAAAAATGAATATTTAAGTAAGTAAACATTTCAAGAATATTTGCAGCCTGATACATTACAAAATTTTAGCATAAATAAGGCTTAATTACAACATACTATCTAAATTATTGCAATCAAGATTTGAAACTCGTATTAACGAACGACCAGACAAATTGTGGTTACGGCTGCATGGTGGCAAACATTTTTTCGGTTCTCTTAAATTTGGAAAATTCTCAAAAGTTTGAATTAAATAAACGACTGCGCTATTTAATGCCAACAAATTAGTACTTAGACAGATATTTGATTTTTAAAATTGTAAAACCACAAGTAAATGCTGATTTTTATAGTTTTTTTTTTATTAATTTTTACAACCTGAAGATCCTAGGGAAACATTGTTGAGTCCTGAGGGTTTAAAGTGAAATTAGTGGAAGAAGTAGGCGTTGAAAATGTTATTTGCAAAGCAATTGCAATTTTTAACTTTGTACTTTCTAAACACCGTTAAGTCGATTATGCATGGCAACCCATTGGCAAAAAAAAAAAATCATATCGAAATCGTTATTTAGATCGGCAACTGAAAATGGATGTAAACAAGAATACAATACAATTGATAGCAAAGTGGTAGATAGTCAGTTTTAAAATACAAAAAAAAAAAATAAAATATAAAATAAAATAAAATAAAATAAATACAAATAAAAACCAAGTAAGAAAAGAGAAATAAGTGAAATAAAGTTAGCTTAAAAAGTGGTAAAAAGTAAAATAAAAATCGAATCAACCTGCAACGAGCTCTAACTGGGACATACTTACTACTTGTGACGGGTTACCACCAGTTGTTTTAAGATTTATTTTTTTAAGCCATTTTTTACTTTAATTTGGCTTTAAAATGGATCCACACCTTCTGCTATTCTTCTGCTGAACGTGTTGGTGGTCCAGAACTATTGAGCTTTTGGGAAATTTCTTTCCAAGCTTCTACAGTACATCCTTTTGTTTTATCAAATCCTCGGACACCACGAGCAATCTGTGAGTTATTTTTCATTTCTACAATTAATAGCTAAAATTATTGTCTGGTGGTGATTTTTACCATTTTGTAATCTACAGGCAAAAAATATATTTAAATTTTCATTAAAAAATACATTGATAAAAAACATTCTTACTTTTCTGTTTAACAGCCTTTTTTCAAAAAAACAAGAAAAACAATGTTGCCAATATCATTACTATTTGGAAAATGACTTTGCATGCCGTAAGTTGCCATCCGTAATATAGTTTTGGCAACTGGCAACGTAACTGAAGTTCTGTTTCCATCCGTAATCGACTTACTTATTAATCTGCTTACAGTTAAAACGAAACGGAAAACGCAAAAAAGTTTTAAAATATAAAGTATTACTGCAAAAGAAAAGATTTTAAAAATATGAAATTTTTCTTATAAATTACGTAATTTTACAACAAAAATGAAAAAGAATCACTTCCAACTATTTATTTGTTATAAAATTAACAACAACGAATTCGTAAATATAAGCAAGTGATTTGAAATCACAGACACTTTTCTAACCGTTTTAAAATCACGTGATTTCAAATCACATTGATAAAGAGTCATTTTCAGAACAGGTCTGATTGTTTTAATATGAATGCGAGGGCTCAATGTTATACTCTTTAATTTTTTCTTCAAATAATTCTGCTTCTCTAATCGAGCTAAGATTTGGTGACTATAGTGGAGTTTAAAGCATGTGCGGGCTATTGTGGAGTAACGAGCACCTAACATTTTAAGCCTTGTGCTTAGGGCTTGACAGATGTAATAAATTTTTTGGTTAAATTGAAACGTTAAATGTTTATATAATATTTGTGGTTCATATCCTCTTGTCACTAATATGAAGGTTTACTGGTCTAGCGGTTGATACTGCACCCCAAACTATAATATACTGCACTGTCTGCCCGAGTCTACTGGACGTCTTGTGCGTTGATACCATCAACTTGGTTTTATCGCCGTTTACTGTTAGACCCCCTTTGGCATATTCCTTTTCGATTTTTTCAAAGCTGGCAGTTGCCGCTTGCAATGTTCGACCAATGATGTCTTAATCGTCAGCGTAAGCAGCACATTGCATCTCGTATAAATTTTTACAGCAGGATGTTAAAAAGATCACACGATAGACTGTCGCCTTGTCTGAAACCTCGTTTAGTACTAAATGAAGATCGGTTAAGGCATCCTGCACAGCACAACAACGGCTATACGTTCTTCTAAAAATACATTTAAAACAAAAATAAATTCAATCATTTTGTTTTTGTTTTAAATGTATTTGTGCAAACGATCGACATCGAGCGACATCGTGGGACTGGCAGTTAGTTTGAAATAACTTAGCGTGTTCGCCTTGTTTCGGGGCTATATTAGCCCATTTAAAAAAAAAATCTGTATGTGCTAGATGAAAACTGAAAATGTATTCAAATTTAGGGAATTGAGGTCACTTGTATTTCACATATTTCTATTTAAGGACCAATTTCTTTGCAGATCTTTCCAATTATTCGTCTATTACATACATACATATAAACAGAAGTTTATAGAATCGACAGAAGTTCAAAGAATCAAAGTTATATAGCATTACTCTTAAATACCCTTAAATACTTTTTGGTTTGTCCCATTATAATGTTAAACCACTGTACATAACAGCTGCTTCATATAACAACTGCCAAACTGCCTTAGAACAACAAAAAAATCTAACGTAACAGGAACTTAAAAAGAGAGTTCATTTTCATAAAATTTTTCAAAGTCCGACATTACGATAGGTATTTAGTAAATTCAATATTTGGTGTGATTGCTTATGTATATTGGCTGTAACCGATTTTGGGGATTTAAAATCGATGCGACCAGTTTGTGGGTAACGATAGTCGAAAGAAACTCTCATTCTGTTTTTAGTGCTTTCTTCAGATCTAATTGTTTGAAAATTTGTATTTCCTTTTTTTAGATTATTATATAATATAAACTTCAAATAAGCAAGTTTTCCTTCAGAACCTGAAGGTGCATGGCTGTAAATGTCAGCAACCAGCACACAGTACCAAACCACGGGAATTGCATCACCATGCTTCACTTCACTATTTCGTTTCCGCCAACCACACAAAGGACAAAATGAGTAGATTAATTTTAGGTTAGGCAGAATAAGGTCATATAAAAAGTCTCCGCGGCTTTTTTCCCCCTTAGCTAGTGTTGATGCCTATACATCGGACAACACTCACCCGATTGCTGCAAATGAACAATGCTTAAAAGGTGAAATTTCAGAGTACATTTTTTGTGAAATAGGTTTCTAATCTGTTGCTGGTTTAAAAAATGGTATTTTTTTAAGTTGAAACTGGATAGTTGGCAAACATGTTTATGTTGACTGTTTGGTCCGATTGGAAAAAATTGTCCATAACGAGCTGGTGTAACCTGGTAAAACCATCACTGTAACCTGGAAAAACCAGTACTGCACAACTCGACTGTTTGAATGAAGTAAACCGGAAAGAGCAACTAGAACTGGCCAACAAAAAGGAAGTTGTGTTCCATCATGTCTACGCGCAGATGAAATTGGCTGAAATTGATTTGTAAGTTTTGATGCTACACCGTTTAGCCCGAACCTTGCACCGTTTGACTACCATTAGTTTTGTCTCCACAGAAGTTCTACAATAATGAAATTATAAAACTACCAGCAAAATAGGTCAACTATAATAATAATCATTTGTTCAAAAATGTACCACAAAACCGCGGAGACTTTTTGTAATGCCCGTAATAAGTTTGCTTAAAATCACACTTTTTTGAAAAATTCAGTTTAAGTGCTAAGCACAGATATGAGAATAAATAATGAAAAATGATGTCTTGCAAATGACCACTTCTAGCACGACGAAATACGTCCGCGTGTTATATAATTATAAATCATGTTTTTTTCAAAAACGCTACAATTATTTAATCAATACAGCGCTGAGTTTCATCTCCCAGAGAGTGTCAGTTGTTTGTGGTTTGTTTACGTAAATTCGGTCTTTTAGACGGCCCTAGCGGCGTTAAATAAAAAAAACGAGAAACTATACGATCGGAGAATTTTTCATACAACGATAAGTTGTTTGGCCAGATCTATGACTCGTGGCGCCGTCTTCCAAGTTGTTGCCTCAAAACACTGGTTATCTTGGTTTGATATCGTAGAGAATTCAGTGTGACGAAGTTATTTTCTCATTTTTGAGCAAGTAGTCCCCGATGATACCTCCTCAGTGAGCCTCGAAGTTGGCGACTACACTACGTGCATCGGTATCTGAAAAAACCTGATAAATTATTCAAGTAAAGTTTTTTTTTACTATCAAAGTGGTAGTCAACGGATGGCAAGTGAATTCTTGAAGCGCATTTTTCCATAGGAAACTACCAATAATCTTTTTGGCATAAAGATATGGCATTCTCAACTGTTGCAGGGAATGTTTAAATATATAATTGATGTCGTACAGGCAAGCTGTGCTGAAATCCTTAACGTATTTGAGCTAAGATCTGGTGTAGTAATGTGCGACATCTCAAAATGAACTCGGTTCCCACAACTGTTTCCAGCCATGAATGTTAATTTAGTAATGAGCGGGCAGACTGTGTAGCTAACCAACGGTCCCGACGTATTATTATAGGACCGGAACCCTTCTTTGGCATATCCACTGAATAAGCTAAGGATAAAAACTGATTCCTTGGTCGAAGCAAAGTGCTGTCGTTATTGGAAAGCTCCGACGTCATCTTGGTGTACATCCCAAAGGCTACCGTCACTCAATAAGTGATACTTAAAGCTAGTTACGGGATGGCTTACCGGACATTGTGGAACGAAAACTGTTCAGGTACTGTGAGCTGCGCGATAAGATTTCGAAACACATACTTTGTGCCTGCCCTTTCTTGGGGTCTTGTAAAACGAAATTCCTAGCACTATTGTCTCCAAGGGATGTGTATGATCTCTCACCGTATAAGATTATTGGCTTTATCCGTAGCCTAATAATTGTTCGGGGAAATTAATGCCGTACAAAAGATTCTTTGGGTGGCGGTACTTAGGGCCTGTTACATAATAAACAGATGTTACTACTTTTTTTATATATTTGGAAAATGAAAAGAAATCGAGGCAAGAAAAATTTTATCAAATTGAAAAAAAAACGAAACGCTTCCTAATAAATGTAAAGAATTTGGTGATTTTAGAGCCTCAAGTGTACGTTGTGTGTGTCGAGCTACATGGTACAGCATAACGCGATAATTCATAGAACAACGCAGAAGTTAAAAAATTACTCAATTGTATTGCTAAGATAATCACCCCAATTGAGAATAATTTTCTATCGTGAATGCTTTCAACAACAAATTTATTTGTATTTTACGGTGAAAATTAATTATGATAGAAATTTCGGGAGAATAAATAAATATTCGTGATAGTGGTGAATGTGTCATTATCATAATGACGTAACTGCATTAAAAAGCTTTTCTTATTTAATTGGAAAGATAATATAGGGTGATTAAAGTAGAGATACTTTTTTCAATAGCCTTTTTTTGACAGATCACGTGTGAATTCCGTCATGCTGTCATATTATTTTTGTTTAGTATTTTTTAGCTTTTCATAATGGAAAGACTTACGCCTGAATCGTTTCGCTCTATGGGCTCTTGCAAAGTTCCAAGAAGATCCGACGTTTTCGGGGAAATTTTGTTTAGCGATGAGGCCCATTTCTGTCTCAAATTGCCGCATTTGGGACGAAGAGCATCCTGAAGAGCTGCCACTTCACCCAGAAAAAAACAATGGTTTGGCGTGGTTTGTGGGCCGGTGGAATCATCGGTCCATATTTCTTTAAAAATGGCGTCAATGGCGACCGTTATCGTGCCATGATAACCCACTATTTGATGCCTGAATTTGAAGCTCGTGATCTCGGCGTCATTTGGTTTCTTCCACACATCGCATCAATCAATGGATTTATTGAGAGAACATTTCGGTGAGCACATAATTTCACGTTTTCGGCCGATTCGATTGGCCACCAAGATCGTGTGATATCGCACCGTTAGACTTTTTCCTGTGGGGATATGTAAATATAAAGTTTATGCGGACAAACCCGCTTTTGTTCAGGCCTTGGAGGAAAACATCACGCGTGTCATTCGCCAGTTACCAACCGAAATGCTCGAAAGAGTCATCGAAATTTGGACTCAACGGATGGACCACATTTGATGACATAATCTTCAAAAAATAAATGCCAAAGAATGGTCTTTCAAATGATAATAAACATTCTCCATTAAATTTGAAGTTGTCACCAAATTCATTTTGCAACATATCGATTGTTAATTGCGCTGTATGGCAAGTTGCGCCGTCTTGTTTGAACCAAATGTCGTTGATATTTACCTGATTAATTTTCGAAATCAGCATAGCTCTATAGCGCTCGCCATTCACCGTAAATGCAGCTCCTTGCTCATTTCGGACCAACGATGACGCCAGCTTTTAAACAGCACCTAACAATCAATTTTAATGGATGGAGTGGTGATTCGTTAACGGCTTGAGCATTGTCTTCGCTCCAAATAACGGAATTGTGCTTATTGACGTAACTATTTGATTGAAAATGAGCTTGATCACTAAACGCAATTCTTTGATAAGAATACTTATCTTCGGCCAGCTTTAAATGAGACAAATCAGCAAAAACGCAAACGATAGTCGTTTGGCTTCAATTCTTGCAAGAGCTGTTTTTAATAAGCACGTAAGCTAAGATCCTTCCGCTAAAATGACCAACACCTGCACGAATTGCTTGCTCACTAGGCAAATTATGTTCACCATAAAATGGACGAAGTGCTTAATGAACGTCGCGAACAGATTTATTTTTTGTTTTCGAAGTAAAATTCCACAGTTTGGAAGCGTTGTTTTGGCGTAAAACGATTAATGAAGACTAACCAAACCTTAGTGAACAGAAATGTCAATACAGTTTGATATTCTCAGCAATTATGCGGTTTTACAACTGTTACAATTCAGCAAACAATTGTGTTTGCTGAATTGTAACATTATTTATTTATTTTTTACATTTGAAAACACTTGTTTGCCTCCACAAGAAAGTCCATTTTTTTTTTTCATTAAAATAAAATATGTATATAAAATTTATTTGAATAATAATATTAAAAAAACATTCAAAAATTATTTACTAACTTTTGATTTGCCATTGTTATATTTGCAATTTGTTTATAATTGTCAACAAAGCAACAATAAAATGAATGATGCCCAATTTGCCTTTTGTATGAGCAAGGATAACTTGTTTATACATTTTGGGATACATGACATTGTCAACGTTTACATGGTTTTGTTTAGGAATGCATTGCAACGTCATTTGCATTACAAATGACGTTTTGGAACTCATCCTAAAAGTAAACATATTTTTAGCGTGACGATTAATTAAAATGTATATTTTGAAGTTATTTGTAACTAATATAGTAGCACTTCGAAAACCTGGTCATAGTTTTTTTTTTTAATAAAAAAAATATAGTTTTTAACATTATTTATATCTCATATCTCACACTCATAAGTAGTTATATGGATATGCTTCCCCAATATTTTGGAAATAAATATTTTGTGTTTCATTCATAAAATGTTTATTTAATAAGTGTTCATTTATTTAAAACGGTTCCAAATGCAATTTTTTTTTTAAAGTTTTTTATTGTGCTTACTTTTTAGGGTTCCGTACCCAAAGGGTAAAAACGAAACCCTATTGTTTTCGCTACAATGTCTGTCCGTCTATCAGCGCCTTTTATCTCTGGAACCGTAATAGGTAGACTCTTGAAATTTTCACAGATATGGTATAGCTGCTCCCGCTATAGCAACAAATACTTAAACTTATAGGGTGTTCCAATAGAGAGGTGTTATTCACAAAAATGTATTTATTTCTTGAACTGTAGGAGGGATACACTTGAAATTTACAAACAGTAATTAAAACTTAGTTCACTATATCAAAAAGTATAAAAAAATAAAAGTATAAAAAATAAAAAAAAATTAAAGGGTGTTCCGATAGTGATGTGATTTGCATGTATAAGGCCTAAATTTTGAACCATAATAGGTAGACTCTTGAAATTTTCACAGAAGGTGTATGTATAGCTGTGGCCGCTATAGCAACAAAAATTAAAACTTATAAGGTGTTCCGATAGAGAGGTGTTATTCACGAATATGTGTTTATTTCTTGAACTGTAGGAGGCATACACTAAAAATTTACAAACAGTAATTAAAACTTAGTTCACTTTATATACCATAAAATTAAAGGGTGTTCCGATAGTGGTGTGATTTGCATGTAGTTTTGATCCATAATAGGTAGACTCTTGAAATTTTCACAGAAGGCGTATAACTGTGGCCACTATAGCAACAAATGCTAAAACTTATAGGGTGTGCCGAAAGTGACGTTTATTGCCTTTATGTTTTTATTTCTTGAGGTATAGGAAGCAACCATTAAAATTTGCAGTGATTTAAACTATGTTCGTGTTATAAGCAAGTATACAATATTAAACCTAAAAATCAACGGGTGTTCCGTTAGTGACGTGATTTGTATGTATGTATATGGCATAGGTTTTGAACGATAATAGGTAGACTCTTGAAGTTTTTACAGGATGGCCACTATAACAAATAGTAAAAAATTTAAAGGGTGCGCCGACAGTGACGTGATGAATATTGTCTAATTTTTTAACCGTAATAGATAGACTCTTGAAATTTTCACAAATGGTGTATTACTATGACCCTTATAAAAACAATAAAAATTTAAAGGGTTTTTCGACAGTGACGTGTTTTTGCATGTATAACGATATATTTTTTGAACCGTAATAGGTAGACTCATGACATGTTTTTCATGTATGGCAACTTATTTTTTTAATAGTTATAGGTAGACTCTTGATATATTCATAGAAGAGAATTGCTATGGCCGCTATAACAAATAACAAAATTAAACGGTGTTCCGACAGAGACATGATTTGTACGTAAATAGCCTTCTTTTTTGAGCCGTAATAGGTAGACTCCTGAAATGTTTACAGCAGATGTTGTACTTCGGCCGCTGTAACAATTACTAATATCTAAAGGGTGATCCATCAGTGACATGTTTTTCACGTATATTACCTTATTTTTTGAACCGCAATAGGTAGGCGCATGTATATTTTTATAGAAAGTGTATTACTAAAGGGAGACTCATAAGACATGAAAAAATTAACAACTTCAATTTTACTAAATATAGTACGGAACCCTACGTGTGTGAGTCTAACTCGCACTTGACTGATTTATTTATTTATTGCTCAGGAAGTAAAAGTTATTTTTGGGAAAAAATAAAAATTATTTTTTAAGTTTTAGTCTAATTAGAAAATAATGAGTTACTTTTTGAGTTATGTTTTCTGCTTAGTTTTTGATTGAGTTGGTGTTTTTTGTTTAAATTTAAAAATAATTGTTAATTCCGATCCTTGAAACAACAAACCTTTGAAATAGAATTAATTACTTGATAATAGGTATTGAATACCATATTACGGCATTAACAATGTAAATGCCAAACGAAATTTATAATAATTAAATTGAACGTTCACGAATTTACTACTTTTTAGGGTTCCGTAGCCAAAGGATAAAAACGTAACCCTATTGTTTTCGCTACAATGTCTGTCAGCGCCTTTTATCTCTGGAACCATAATAGGTAGAGTCTTAAAATTTTCAGAGAAGATGTATAACTGTTGCCGCTATAGCAACAAACATTAAAACTTATAGGGTGTTCTGTTAGGGACGTTTTATTCACGTATGTGTTTATTTCTTAAAAATATACAAACAATAATTAAAACTTAGCTCGCTATATACAAATCAACCTAAAAATTAAAGGGTGTTCCGATAGTGGCGTGATTTGCATGTATATGTCCTAAGTTTGGAAACATAATAGGTAGACTCTTGAAATTTTCAGAGAAGATGTGTTGCCACGGCCGCTATTATTAAAAATGAAATGGTGTTCCGACAGTGACATTTTTTTCATGTATACTGTCTTATTTTTTTAATCGTAATAGGTAGACTCTTGATATATTTATAGTAAGGGAATTGTCATGGCCGCTATAATAAGTATAGTATATAATAATAAAATTAAAGGGTGTTCCGATAGCGACATGATTTTTACGTAAATAGCCTTATTTTATTAACCGTAATAGGTAGACTCTTGAAATGTTTACAGTAGATGTGTTACTTCGGCCACTATAATAATTACTAAAAATTGTAGGGTGTCCATTAGTGAATATTACCTTATTTTTTGAACCGCATTAGGAAGGCTCCTGTTATTTTTATAGAAAGTGTATTGCCATGGCCGCTATAACAACAATTACTAAAATTTAAAGGGTGACCCATAAGACACAAATTAACAACTTGAATTTTTAAGTTTTACTTAACATAGTACGGAGCCCTACGTGTGTGAGTCTAACTCGCACTTGACTGATTTATTATTATTACTTTTTAGCATTTAAAAAGTTTTAAAGATTTAGTAATTTTTTTTTTTTTCATAATTTGACGATTTTGTACTACATAATTTTATCTGGTAATTGTGAATGTGAGTTTGTATTATTTAAAGCATGTTATTATAAACTCGTTTCTTGTATGGGGACAACTTTTCTATATACCTTTATTATAGAGGTCTGTTCTGAAAACCACGTCATTGCAAATCACGAGTTTGATTTTACCCTGTTCTGTAAATCTCATAGATTTTTATTTTTTATGCGATTTTGTAAATTGTAAAACCACAAGAAAATTGCTGGAGATACATCCTGATGACAGGCGGAGAAACATCGGAGCTACATACATAAATAGTATGTACTTGAAATGACTAGACCGAATTGAGGGTTTGTTCGTAATGTACGAAAGTTTAGAAAAAAAGAAAAAAATCCAAAAGGTGGCGCTGTCATTGCTTTTGTTATAAGTGCTGTGATAATTAAAAAGTTTTTTCTGTGATGCTAATTTGAGCTGTGCAGTCACTGTAAACTATTACAGTGACTGCACTATTTACTAAATATAACATTGCGAATCTGTGGATTATCAATTTCTGTGTGTTCTATTTATTTATCGAATTGTATCGTTTTTGCAGTTCTTCTTTCGTTTGCTTTCTTTATTTTGGCTATTGCAACGGTAAATTATTTATTATTGAGAATATTGTGTGAAATTTATACAAATTACGATGGTGAGAAGAGGTCATGGTAAAATTGGTCGGCGTTCTCAGAATGCAACGCGACACCGAAATGTCACAGTACGTCAAAATTTTGAATACAATAATTCTTGTATTCTTTGTTTTTAATTCAATAAAACGTATAAAATTTAATTATATGTATATCGATATACTTTTTCCCCAACTCAATTTATTGTATTATTTGTCTTTTTCAACTAAAATTTTATCAGTTTAGGAAATCAATAGGAAATCAGCGAAATCGAGCGAAATTTCAATAGAAATTAAATGAAAACTTCGATCGATATCGAATCCAAAAGCCATAATTTAGCCCTGGGATAACAGTTAAAAGAGGGTAAGGATCGTTACTATAACTTGCCTTTAAAGTACGTGACAGTTAAAGTTTATTTTTAGCTTACGTATAATAACAAAAAAGTACTAATCGCTCCGACAAAATGCTAATTTTAGCTATTGCCAAGTTATAATAATGGGCCTTAAATTTGGAAAATTTCAATATATTATATAGGTTTTATTTAAAAATTATTTTATAAAATATAAAAACAAACAAAATATACTATTCCATTTTGAAAATATCACAATTATCCGAAAACATTATAATTTAAATATATTATCGACAAATTTTATCACAAAAAAAATTAACTTTGTTTATAATTACAGTTGGAAAATCGAACGATGATAATATCAAAGTATATGATGATCTACCAAACTCCGCTGTGGAGTTACATGTTAAAGACAAGGTAATGTACAATCAAAAATATTATTTATTTGTGTTTTTAACTATCAATTATTTTAAATAACAGTTTTTGCGTAAGTTGAATCGCCAAGAGCGTGTAGTTGAAGAAGTTAAGTTGGTGTTGAAACCGCGCTTCAATAAAAAACAAATCACCAAGGAAGATTACAAAGAAATAATGCGACGCGCTGTGCCCAAGGTACAAACATTTTGAAATTTATATAAAAGCAAAGCAATACTTATTATATTCATATACATATTTAAATTTTTAGATTTGTCACAGTAAATCGGGCGAAATTGATCCATTTAAGATCAAAAAATTAATTGAGGCCTACGTGAAAAAATTCCGCGCTAAACACAAAAAATTAAATCTCGTGAATACAGGACAAGTCAGCAGTGCTGTAAAATGTGCTGCTTATTTGAAGAAGTTGTAAGCAGCTCAAAGCAGACAGACATGTATAAGTACATAAAGCGATTATGAGTAATAAAAGTAAAAAGCATGAAATTAAACAACCAACCACTTTTATTAAATCAACCTGTAAAAGAAATGTAAGTAGAATTAAAAAATATTGATATATACTTGCCAGAAAAAGTCTGCGTAAGAAGAAAATAAACCTAATAATCGTAATAACTTAATAATCTTACTAATGAATAAAACCAGTAGTGGAATTCACAGTTCAAATTATTTGTATAGCCGAGTCGGTTTTATCTATACAAAGACGGCGACCCGTGCAATCTAACCTAAATATACTAAGATTTTAAACATCTAAGTCTGAAAGACCTTTCTTTGTATTTTTTTAATATTTCTCATTTTTTTTTGATAGTTTCCATTTTTAATTTAAAAAAATTTTATACTAGTTTTTAGTATTATAAATGGTGTAAAGAAGTGTTGGCAAAAAGTTAATTTGTTTAATAATTAAAAAGGCAATCGTGATTAAAGATTATAATTACTTAGTCTTGTTATTAGAACTTGCCTTTAAAGGACGTGTTAGTTAAAGGTAACTTTAGCTAAAGTAGGAAATAAAGTTTCAGTTATTATTCATTATTAGAGTTTATCAGTAAATTTCAGCTTAAAGTATATATCAATGGCTTAATATAGAAAGGTTGTATCTCAACTTTTACAGGAGAAGGAAAAACTCAATAAAATCTGAGAAAAGTAAAAAACAAAAATTGTTTAAGCTTGCTTTTATTTACAGTAAATCTATTATTCGTCAACATTACATTAGGGAGGTGTATTAAATTCAAATTTGAGTTTTGTCTACCAGAACATGTAAAAAACAATTTTGAAAAAAAAAAAACAAACGAGATACTACTTTTCTATATTAAGCCTAAGCCATCGTTATGCATATAATAACGAACAACTATTTATTTCTCCAATAACATCCAACTATCAAATTAACTAATCGGTTAATGCTAACACAGAATAAACGTATTTGAAGTCTTGATATGATTTAAAAATTCTTGGGGTTTCATTTAAATACAGTTTGGGTAAATAGGAATTATAATAAGGTTTTAACAAGGTAAATGACTATTTGACCAAATTCTAAACTTTTTTAAAGATATTTGCAGTCTCAAAAAAGATCAATATAAAAAAAAATTGTATTTATATTGATCTTTTCCCCCAACAAATAAATAGCATTTTTATTATAAAACGTTATGGGTAATTAGCATAATATTAAAAAATTAATATTGAAATTTCCAAAAATTGTAGAAATAACGAAACATGCAATTGCTTGTGCAAACCTTTAGCAACACTTGTTAAATAAGTAATTAAATTCATTAAATAATTAATATTGAAATTTCCAAAAATTGTAGAAATAACGAACTTGCAATTGCTTGTGCAAACCTTTGGCAACAGTTGTTATTTTCGATTCTCTTGCGAGAACAAAATTAACTTGTGTATGCACTTGATTACACCTTACGTCTACATTAAGTGATGGCAAAAAACCATCTAATTGTAGAAGGACAGTAAGGAAAAATAAGAACGTAGTTTGTTTATTGGTGTTTTGCTGAAGCTTTAATATTTTGTAATATTTTTCTATTAACATATTTGTAAAATTTATTACTTATAGAGTATTTTTGGCTTCTCTACAATTAGGAAAAAGTTTTCCTTATGATCTGGCCTGAGCTACGAGTGAAATACGTTTAGGAACTAGCTCTTTTCCCCCAACAAATACTCAGCCGTGGCAACAGCAAGTTTTCTCATATGTATTAATTTCTCTTTATAATAATGCATTTTACAGCGCCCTCCTTCGCCGGTATTACCACATAGAACTAAATCACCGGCGAAGTAAAATAATTATAAATTGGCTATGCTAGCTTCAAACTAATTTGCCTAAATAACTCCAGAGGCATTTGCAATACTGTTCTAAAAATAATCACAACGTGCAATTGCAGTGTTACCATAAGCAAAGTTTTACTATCACATTACCCATCTGTCTTATCTACTACTATTCCTTTTCAAAGGAAGTAACACAGTTAATATAGGCATTAATTGCTGAGTATTACTTCTCTTAAAAAAAAAAAAAATGTTTTTTCTAGGAACAACTTCAATAGAAAACTGTATGAACAAGTCTGCGTTCTAATCTGTGTACAGTTTCTAGATGTCTTAGATTTGTATATAGGGTTGCGTATCACGTTGTTGTAGTAAGATAGGGGTAGATATGATATTTCATGATTTTTCTTTGATTAAAACTTATTTAACATACTTAGGCCCATTATTATAACTTGCCTTTAGCTAAAGTTAGGATATTGTTGGAGCGATAAGAAGTTTTTCGTAATAATAACGAGGATAATGCTCATTACTATAACTTGTCTTTAAAGTACATGATAGTTAAAGGTCGTTTTTAGCTTACTTATTATAACGAAATACTATTTATCGCTCCAACAAAATCCTTACTTTAGCTATTGGCAAGTTATAATAATGGGCCTTAATTAAGTTAGCATGGTCCTTTTATTTATATAATACAGTTTTTGCAGATCCAAAACAAATTTAAATTTGCTAAATTTCAATAAATTTGGATCTGCGGCATTTTGGATTTGCGGCATCTCTTACCCTACTCCAATCGACTTTAAACTTTACACTTGACTTAACAATAGCAAATGGCAACTTCTTATCACTATTTAATATTGAAATAATACTAAAAACATTTTTTCGTTCCACCCTAGTGCACAATCCTAATTTTATTTAAATCGGTTAAGTATTTTAGGAGTAATACGACCATCAAGTTCTTACTAACACCAACAAACAAATGCATGTTCTTCTCTGAGCTGTGAGTCGAAAACACAAGTAAATTTCAAGAGAAACACGTGCGTTTTCGTGTTTAAGCATGGCCATACTTTTACTTCCAATTTTTTGACGATAGGGGCAGCGAAGCGCACCAATTATCTGCCTCTGCGGTTAAAAAACACGTGAATTAAGGGACACCCCTTTCAAGAGCGCTGACAGACATGATTGAAAAAAAAACAAAAAACGTGCCCAATTATATTACACAACCTTGTCTCTGCAATTGTTCTCTTTTTTCTTTAACATTGCATTTGTGTTTGGATAGTGCAATTTTTATTGCAGCGATTTGTATAAACTACGAATGAGAGCTCAAAACGAATTTCAAGAGTACATGCATGTGTGTACCCCTCAGTGTGGACAGTTTAGCATTCTTGCAGCTAAATTTTGCATTATTTTTTCATTTTAGCAGCAAATTTTTCATTTAGCAGGTAGTAGTTTGTTAAGCAATTTTCAATCACTTATTTAGCATTTTTGGTATTATTTAATTTTAGAAAAGTCATACAATACCTAATTTTGGTCTAATTAAAAAAATGGACCACATGTATCTAACTTTCCAATTATTCCAGTATTGGCATACTGCATTATTCTAGAATGTAAAGAGTTTACACCTTTACATTTTACATTTTTTTCTAAAAACATTCATTATTTTCAATTTTATATCCGAAAATATATATAACAGTATTTATGTCCCTACTAGGTATAGTATAGTGTGTCAAGTTAAAAAATGTCATGTTTTTTTGAGTAATTTCGAGAAAATACATGCAAACATCCAACTGAAAGATAAAAGTTTGTACGCAGGCTTTTTCTGGCAAGTGTATAATTTGAATGATATATTTATTTATAAGCAAATTTTTTTATTTTATTTTCAGTTTAAGACGTTACCACTTTACATACAAATTATTAAAGAATAACAACTGAACTTTTTATAAAACAAATTCGCATTCTAAAATATAGAAAAATATTAAGTCATAATAACCACATTAAATTTCTCTAACCTTTAAGAAGTTAAATTATAAACAAAATCTACAAATTATAGAAGAAAAAACCCAAGAAAATGTCACTTAATTATTTTGTTTATTCTTTCCTTGTCGATTGCTTATTGTAATTTAATTATTTAATACTTTTATTATTACAATATATCAGCCATGTCACAGAATTAATTGAAAAGTGAAACTGAATTAAATTCGTATGTATTTAAATTGGTAAAGCGTTTTCATAAATTCGAAAAAAAAGAAAATATTTAGAAAAAGTTAATATTTAAAATAAACAATTATATGAATTTTATTTGAACTATTTTTGAATTAATAAATTAATTATTTAGGCTTAAGTTCTAATTTTTCTTTATCTCTTTATAATTAAGAACTTAAGCCTAAATAATTAATTTATTAAAATAAACTTGTTAAAAAATGTTAATGTAAAAACAGATCAGCAGATCTAATTAATTAAAAAATACAAATACAAACTTTAAACATTTTCGCTCTAAAGTCGTGTTTTATGTTTAGGTATGTTCGAAAAACTGAAATATTTTAATATCGAAAACTGCAAAAAAAGTATAATATACTTTTTATGTTAAATTGACTTCAAGAAAGAAAAAAAAGCAATTAAAAATATGCAATTTTCTTCTTGTTATCAGGTTTCAGACTTTTCTGGATATTTTGCCATTTGTTTGTTTATTTTTTTATTTTTTCGTAATTTTTTAATAAGGAAAACTAATTAAATCAGCTAATAAAATTGATATTAAAAAAAATCCAAATACTTTTTGCATTCACTTGTCATGATTTCTGTGGCTCAGCTGTATATACATGTTTCGTTTCTTCATATTATAAAATTTTTTAAAATAAAAATATATTAAACACTTAAAAAAATTGGCTAAAACAAATATAAAAAATTGTATTTAATCTAATATTTAAATTTTGTTATTATAAATTGTTTTCATTTGATCACTTCACTTTTACATTTTTATTCATTTGTATTAATTAATAATTTTATTCAACAGTTTGCTCCCCATAGAAGTTAAGTTTTCAGCAATAAAAAATAAATTTATCAATTTTAAACAAAAACATTTTTAGATCTATAACATTCAAACATTTAATTGTGTAATGAATAACAATTATTGAATAAAAAGAATTATTAATAAGTAATGAAGCAACTTGTCTTTATTATTCTAATTATGATTGGTGTCGACCATACATAGGAATCATGGATTATATTGACGCATTTCATTAGCAATAGTTTATAAACAATGTTATTTTTTTTTTTTTTTTCATTACTATTATTTTTAATAATAACGGTTTTTAGTAATTATTAAAATCAGTATTAACCAATGATTAAATTATTTCAGAGCCATTTCATTAGCAGCCGCATTTTCGTAAAAAAGAACTAGTTTCAGTCATCAATGTACGAGTATAACAGTCGTTTAATAGAGCCGGGTTGTTAAGTATCTCAGAAAAAGTCACCAGAACGAAATCTGGCAAACTACTCTTTCTTTTAAGGCTTTTTTCATATATACGGCACAATTTTTAATGCTTGCGGGTGTTCTTTTCGGCCTGTTCTTAATATCGTGTGATTTCAATTTTATGTTTTTTTATGTGATTTTAAAATTGTAAAACCACAAGAAAATTGGTGATTTTAATAGCGGACTTTAGTGTTCGATGCAAATGGCCTTTTTTGTAAAATCCAACAACAAAATACCTATTGTTTTTGTTAAATTTGAAAGATATAACGCATTTGCACTTTTGGCATCAAACACTGAATACCACTATTGTTTTTTTATTTAATTTTACTTAATTCTTAAAATAAAAACAACCTGAAGAGCCTTGGGTAACTTTGTTGACTCCAGAGGGTTTAAAATGAAAGCAGTGTAAGAAATGCGCGTTTTAAGACCTAACCTATACTTAAAAAGGAGCAGAAACACAAATTACTCCAAAAGAAGAGTCTCCAAAATTGTGCAATTTTCTTATATTTTTCTTATAAATTACGTTATTACTAATTAAAAATAAAAAGCAACACTTTAACTATTTATTGAAGCAGTTTGTTACAAAATTAACAATAAAGAACTCGAAAAAATAAGCTAGTGATTTGAAATCAGTCACTGATTTAAAAAGTTGTGTTGAGAACACCTTTTATGTGATTTCAAATCACTTTGATAAAAAGTGATTTTCAGAACAGGCCTGTATACAAATATAAGGTGCATTGTTCATATTTTAAATTGGGATAAAATTAAAAATAATTTTTTTAAAGGCCATCTATCGAGAAAATCCGGAATCACTTAGTTACCGACCCAAAACTTTATACATGGATTCTGTTTCGTATAACTCTTTTGTTTCAACATTAGGCAAAATGGATTATTATAACATTAAAATTAAAATCATAAACGTATATACTTACATACATATATGTATATACATATATGTACATATAGTTACTTACTATAGTAAGTAACTTAATTACATATCGATACTTTAATATAGAAAGGCCCTAACTAATGTTTTTCCTACTTTACAGGAGAAGGAAAAAACTTAATAAAAATTATAGTTTTGTAGTCGCGAATTATTTTTTAATGCAATTTTTTATTAAATTTTCCTAGCGTTTTAATGATGTAACAATTAATTTTATTTATACATATGTATTAGAAGATCATCTATCCAAATATGCAAAAATAAAATCGATTTAAAAAAACGAGTTAGGGCCTTTCTATATTAAGGTAACGATATGTTCAATTCACAAGCCCCTGTTATCATGCTATAGGGTTTATCGTCAACTTATTTTACAATAGTTTATGTTTTTTGTTGGTAATTTGCTTTGAAAAATTTGTTATAACAATACAATTTCATTTCATATCAAGGTATATTTACCTTACTAGGTAGTGTCGTCCGCCCAGCTAATTTAGTAGTTCGACATGTCAAAAGTTAAATGTGTTCAGAAATTTTATAGTGTAGAAGTGAGAAAGCAATAAAACGCATACACGCCTTCTCAATTTTCTTATATGTTTTTTGACATTTCAAACTACAAAGCAACAACAAAATGCCATGTTGTTCTTGTATTTGTTGTAGGGATGCCACTACCTAGTAAAATAAATATACCTTGTAAAAAACGATACATTTCTACAATTTCAAAGCCTGCTCACAAGCTGTTTGAGTTAAAGTGTAGTTATATAAACTTTAAACGATACAAGGGGCTTGTGAAATAAGCAATAATAAAATGTTCGAAGACCTGAAATAATGCGGCTCTCGAGGTATAAGTTGATTATTTTTAACTTGTACATATGTTTAGGAGAATGTCAGGCTCCAATACCGCTAAAAATAATAATATTCTACTACTTATAAATCTGTTGATAATATCTAATATTTACTTTTTTTAGGAAGTGTCAAACCTACTGTTCAAATTCAGTAAATTTTTACCGTGACTACACGCAATAATAAGAAAATTTTTATTTGCTAGTTTAAGCGGCCAACGTTGGTGATTTAAACTTACATGAAGTAAAAACACAAACACACATGCATACATACATACTTACACATGTACAGATACATATGTATGTCAAAATATACGCATTTAAAAAAAATACAAAAAGGAAAATTATTTTTTAGAACACGTAAAAAATGGATAAAACATTGGGCACGTTAATAAAACGTAACTGTTGAGCTCAACTGCTACGAAACTGTTGTTGATTTTAACAAAATTTTGTGAGGAGGTACGTTAGTATCCTGATTTTACCTCAAAAGTATTTTATTTGCAAGAGAAAGTGGAGAAAAAGCAGTGAAAGTTCGTCGATTTTTTACCGATTTAAATGTACTGCATACTTTAAGGCATCTTTTATTTTTGAAAGCAGTATATTATAAGCAATGTTGCGCAACAGATGGCGCTGATTTAAAATAATGATTAATTCATTTTTTGTCTGTTTTGTTTTTCACAGAGCTTTACAATGATTTTTAGAATTATATATAAATTTTAGAATTTTGTCCAGGTATGGGTACCTTTATATAAAGTACATACGTAAGGGTCTTAAAGTTTGGTGTGGATTACTTTCAAAGCAAAATCGATCAAAATATTGTCAGGACGCACACAACGTATGTGAGCACAGCTAGTGTATGTAAATATATAATTATCAAATAATTACTTTCTTAATGCTATTATTGGACTAAGATTAAATTTTAAACAGGAAATAAAAACCAAACCGTAAAATTTATTAAGTTTTCTGTTTTTTTTTTTTTTTTTGTAATTTACTTTCCAATATTGATTTTAACATTTAAAACAAAACAATGATAATAAAAAAGATGCAACAAGTTGTTTACACTATGCATAGCACTTGATAAACGAACATTCTAAAGAGACAACAAATTTATGTTAATTAGATTTGGAAATGCAGAAATGTGGCCAATGTAAAAAATGAAGCCAAACAAAAAACACAAATAAAAATGGTAGTAAACATTTTAAATTTGGCCAAAAAACATTAACACTACTGGATTACAATCAAAAACTTGAAATTTTCACGAGTAACAAAAATTTAAATAAAAAATGGAAGATTATGAAGAGCAAGGTATTGCAAGTTTAAATATAAATAATAAAAAAAAAATTGTAAAAATCCTAATTTAATATGTTTTATTAATAAAAAGGAAGTGTGGCTAATATAGCTCGCAAGGATGCATCACCTTCCAAATCAGGGTGTAAGGTGGGAGGTTGGCGTTATGAAAATTCCACACGTTATATAGGAGAATGGAATCAGCGAGGCCAAAAGCATGGTGTGGGTCACTTGGTTTTTGCCGATGGCACACGTTATGATGGACAGTTTTTCGAAGGTATGAGTCATGGCTTAGGATGCATGTGGTTTGCTGATGGAGCAAAGTAAGAAAGTTTGGTAAACATAAAAAATATAAAATTGTTCGTAAAAATTTCTTATCAGATATGAGGGTGAATTTATGAACGGTTGGTTTCATGGACATGGCATATTTTGGCGAGCTGATGGTATGAAATTTGAAGGAGAATTTCGTGGTGGCAAAATTTGGGGTCATGGTTTGGTAACATTTCAAGACTTTTCCCATGGTTTTCCTCGCAACGAAGGCTATTTTCAAGATTGTCGACTAATACGTAAACGTCGCTGTCCTGAAATAGTACAAAAAGCTCAAAAATGTGCTCTTATGGCTAGATCTCAATGCGAACATCCCTATTAAATAAATATTATTCAATACAATAAAAATACTACCGTTAACTTCTTTTCAAATTTATATTTGGGTTTTTGTTTTCTCAACAAATTTGAAATTATTTCAATAAAAAATCTTTGTTTATAATACGGCTTCCTCTATAGTAATTGTTTAAATAATTTATATTTTTCAGATGCATATAATATTTCATGAAAGGTATCATCTATACAAAATCAACCAAATAATACTGATATCACTCCTTTCAGATTAACTTTATAAGATACTTTTCGAAAAAATCTGGCCTAATCTCTACTTTACAATACCTCATGGATACAGATATTTTTATGGATATATTACATAAAGAATGAAAGTTCAACGTATATTCAAATCGAAAAATTAATTATTTTCGGTTAAGGGTGTAAATAAACCATCCCTTTCCCCTTCCCGATTATGCCCAATAACTATCTCCATATCACATCATTCTGTTATGTCAAACGGTATGACCTGTAGAGACTTCACAAAAATAGTGGCATAACACCACCCACCCACAGACATCATCGCGAAAATAGTCAAAATGGATTCTGGAGCCCTCAAAACGTATAAATTCCTTGAAATACCTATACTACGAGTGGTTAAGTAAAAATAATATGGGAAATATGGAAATAACGCTTTAAGAAACGGCTATTCTGGGTTTAAACAAGTAAAAATGACAATAATCGGTCGAGCCATTCACCATAGTGATGTTAGGACATTGCCATGTACTCCTTTATGCCCGATTTCACAACATTATGGATGTATGTAAATTCGGCCTAAACCTATAAATTTAAACTGCATTTGTACAATCTATACATACATATGTATGTATGTATGTATGTATGTATGTATGTATGTATGTATGTATGTATGTATGTATGTATAATAAAACTGCAACAAAACCATTTCTGTACATAAAATATTTTTTTTTAAATATTGTTACTGATGCAATAGTAATCGATATGGAAAACAAAACACAAATCTTTTGAATGTTTGTCCGTCTGTGTCTCTGCCTACGTTCGCATCACGTAAAAACCACTGAATGGATTTTAATAAAATTTTGTGGGAGGTTTTGTTTTTTTCCGTAAAAATATCTCATTACCAAGAGAAAATAGAGATAAAAACCAGAATATACCCAATTTTACCGATAAATATAAATGACTTGGTCGCACCTTTTAATTTTGTAAACACGAAGTTTTATTAAACATTAATTGTTTTACAAGAATAGAACTTATACAAAACCAATAATGCAACATCCTGAGTTATTATCCAGAGACGGACGACTCTATACAAAAATATATAAACTATATCTGCAGTACGAGTCTTAAAATGTTGTGTTAATTACTTTTAAGACGGAAGACAAATTCTAACGCTAACGACGTTGAGGGCACTACTAGAGTACACATTTAATCAGGTTCTGATTTTATACGAGCAAATAATTAATCGATTTTGCAATTTAAATTTTCGTCAATTAATCGCTTAAGGTTTTTAAATTAGTCGAATTAAACGAGCATGTTTAAACAATTTGTATCCAATTAAAAAAGATAACCATACATCTTTAATACGGAGAAAAAATATTAAGCGTAAATAATATGAAATTTTTTTTTTAGTATGACCTTCCTTTAGTTAGAATGGTCAGACTAAAGCATATTTAGGGAGTCAATATGACTATTACCCAGTTGGCACCATGTGAGTCCTATTGTGAGGGCTATTGATCCTTCGAAATCACTATGCAATCCATTCGGTCTACTGATCGCAATCTAAATTTATTTAACAAAAAAAGCAAAAAAGAATCATTACAACCGAAAAAAATAAAAAATGGAATGGTCTGATGTTGCTCAATTGCATAAGCGAAATTTTCGAAACTGTTCCTGGCAATTTGGTGGACATAAATTTTTTGTATCTCTTTTGGTGCCTTGGCAAAGTTGATTTCAACCCGAACACTGACGAGCATCGCTTATTTTTAAAGTTGTATTAAACATAGTACAGAACCCTACGCGTGTGAATCCGACTCGCCCTTAATTGATTTCTGCTTATTTCGATTCGTAAGAAATCTTTTTCGAAACACAATGTTAAAGTCATACAAATGCGAATGATTTCCTTTTCGAATCGAATTACATAGTAACCCTCCTATTCTCTATACAGGTACTGATACAGAAGTGCATAAACATACAGAAAGATGTTTTTCTATGCTTCGTTGATTACCAAAAAAGATTCCACACTGTAACAGAAAACAGAAACAGATATGAATAAATCCTGCAAAACGATAAAAGATCACCTAAGAATACAAATAGATTATATTTAATTGCATTGGTCGTTAACATTCGAAAAAGCGAATATACAAATAAAGAATATGTTAAATCATGGTGCCGTAGAAAATTTATTGTATTTTACGATAATGCATTAAGTCTTAAGTAATCTTTATTTCTTCTTAGTTATAAAAAAAAATAAATACATATTTACTGTAACGTGTGATTTTCTTATAATTTATAAAAAATTAAACTATTTTTTTAGTTGATTATTTTACATGAAAATATGTTATAAAACTTAAAAGAGTTAAAAAATAGTCAATGTATTGGGTTAATTAAATAATAATTATGCTGAATTCGGAGCGCCCACTAAATACCAAGAATTGCGTGCTTGAACAGCAGCATTACGCACTAAACGTTTAGGATCATCTAAAGCTGCAGCCAATTCTAACACAACATCCATTTTGTAAGGTAACAAAACAAAGGTGGGATATTTGGTTATATCATATAGCAAATTCAAAGCCAAAATTCGTACATGCTAAAAATAATAAAAATAATATAATTGAATCACGTTAATAAAAAAATTTATAACATGTATGCACTAACCATGGCATTGTTAAATTTAGATAACTTTAAACAAGCTGGTATTAAATGATTTAAATGACCCCGATAGTATTCATCCTGTTGTTTGATGAAATTTTCACATATTTTTAAAGATATGCTAAGAGTATGGACATTTGTTGATTCCATGCTCTTAAATATTAACGGTCCAACCTATTCATGTTTTATTATTTAATATACAATAACAAACTAAATAAAAAACTCCTTGCTTACCTTTTCCAAGTTCATTTTTAACACCAAGTGAGGTGTAGTTTTCAAAACATATATAAAGGCTGTCATATGGTGCTCACAATAGGTTTCAAGCTTATGACCAAATTTGGTTAATATAATATGAAAGAATTTTTGTTTATATAAATATTTAACAACTGGTAAATGCAACTGTGGACATTCGGCCGAAATAATCTCGAATGCCAAAGAGGCTGCTTTAGCTAATGAGGGATGATCCAAAAGTTCAGCCAGCTGTGTGGTAAATATGTAAAAATTTAAAATTGTCTCTATTTATACGTTCAATGAGATAAATCTTGTATCAACAGATAAATAGTATAAAAATATAGGTATAATTAAATCAATACACGGCTCACAAATATATTTGTGTTTAGCTTACCGCTTCAACAATTTCAGCTGCGTCATCCGATCCACGCATAACTAAGCCCTTAGCCAACCAGGATAATGCTTCAATTGCTTTTTTGTTTTCTCTCTTAATGGCATCTTTTAGGCTTGTAATTATACGTTTAACAATGCCACGATTATGTTGATTATAATCAATTTTATTAACCAAACTGCTAAGCATATGGTGAGCTACTTCACGGACGTGTTCATCTTCGGACATTAAAGATAACTGTGTTAGGTCATCCATTAAACGTTCAAAGTGGTCATCTAAACTGATGTCTTTGTGCAGGAAACCTAATAAACCTTTAGCGATGTATAAATCGGATGTAAGTTGTAAATTTAAGTCAGTTAAATACTCTGTTACTACTACATATTGTTCGGAAATTGTTAAGGTTTGTATAATTAAGCAGAGACTTAGGGATATTTCAGACAAAACCAGAATGTCAAGTTGTTTGCTGGATTTTGCTAAATGCACAAGTTTATTTATTAATTCTGTATTATGCTGCAGGTCTTCAATGAAACGTTTATCTTCTTCTTGAAGCAACTTATTTAAAGCTTTTAATCCCAATAATCTGACGTCATTGGTAACAGATTCATCACCAAACGCTTGCTTGTATAATAAATCCAAAATGCGTTCAGTAAAGGCCATTTGTCTTACCAATGGCAAAAAATTCCACAGTATTTTTTGTTTGACGAAGTTTGTAAAGTTTGAAAAGTTTTTAACACAGTCATCAACGCAATTCGACTGTAATTCAATAGGTTGTAAGGCACCTAAACGCTCCAATAATATTTGGATTTGCTCTAAATCGATATACTCATGTGTTAGTAATTGCATTAGCACCTTATATAGAAGAGCTCGATTCGCTTCATTGATTATAGGTGTTGATTCTATTAAAACGCCTAATGCTGCTTTAAGCAAATCAGTATTTACTGTTTCATTGGTACACTTTTCAAACAATCTCAATTGGTTTATAACGAACAGATGTAATTGTGTGCAAATTTCCGAGTTTACCGCTTTCAGAACTGTTTCCCCTTTAGCAGATACTATGGAAAATATTTGGGAAATGATGTTAAAAATTTGTATAAACTGTTCGTCCACTAGAGCAGCCGGTGTTTCATTTAGTTTTATTAAAAATGTATTAAATAGTTTTTCACTGGCTAATGCCGGATCGCCAGCAACGCAAACTAAAGCAATTTGCGCAGCCGGATTAAATAATCTATGTTTCATATCACTTAAATGTGTTAATATCGTTCCCAAAATAATTGTTTGATAATTATGACTAGTTGTTTTGGATGCAGTACCAGCTTGTTCTAGAATACAGCGTAAAGCGCGAAGAGCTAAAAGAATCACGTCCTTATTGTCATAACCGGGAAGAACTTCCGATTTGAGAGCTGTCCAAATTTGTTCAAAATGATTTTCTAAACTTTCACAGGAAAATGATAATGCAGCTTGATACTTGAATTAAAAAAAATATTAACTTTTTCATAGTTTTGTACATTTATTTTATGGCTTACCAGCAATTCCAATGAATCACATTTCGCAACAACTAACTCACTTTGCAATTTTTCCAAAGCTAAATTTACACACCATTCTACAAATTCTGGCGAGGCTACCAAGCAATTTGTTAATTTTTTTGATAAATTATCTCTAGTTATCGTATCGGGATCGTTTTTAGACGGGTTAAAATCAATAGGAAAATAGCAGGCAAATATTTCAAACATCTCTTCGCTTAAATGCAACAATGGATAGGTAGCTATAAAATCGGGCATAAAGCTGTAAATAAAATCTAAGTTTCTAGGATCACGTTCTCCATCAATAGAGTTAATGATGCCATAAATAAAGTCTCCAGACATAGCTTTTAAATCTAAATATAAAATAAATGTAACAGTTTTTTTAGTGTATTTTTGCAACAAATTACCTTGTACATATTTTTGCGATATAGTCTTAAAAATATTAAACAGTCTGTATCGATCAGTACGCAGTTGGGATTGACAGGTTGTATTAAGGAAAAAACTCTGCAATAACAACACAACACACTTTCCGGGCAATTGTTTCATGTTGACTAATGCATCAAAACCCTGAATAATTGCGGGTATAACATTATGATGGTCTTTCAGGCGGGCAGCATAGAAATTTGCTAGAACTTCACATTGCTCAGCATTCAGTTCATCCTTTGGTAATTTAGCTAATACAATAGTCAAAAGCCAAGTTCCCTGAACTCGTTGGCTTACATCGGTTGAGGTCAAAGCAAAGTTAAGTTGTTCGCATAAATTTACAATATCATAGAAATTGCTTTGTATGTCTGTTAAAAGATAATCATATCAGTGTAAAATTTTAAAACTTATTCTATAAATATTAACATCTACATATGTACATATAGTTATAATGTGAACTTACCTTTTGCAATTTGTTCCGCAGCATCTTTTAAAGAATTATCACTTTTAATTGCTTCTTCAAGTGAAGCTTGTGTCAGAGGACTCATTGTTTAAATAATAACTTATTACTATATGTTATTTATTTATAGTTAAATTTTGTACAAAAATCTTTGAGCGAACAAAAGACTTCTCCAAAATATCAAGTCAATGCACGCGAATAAAGGACACAAAAATAAATGTAAATAGTAATGCCAAACAGGGTTGTCAGGTGTGTCGATTTCTCGCCAAACGTCGCGAATTTGAAATCTGTTTGGCGATCTAAATTTTAATTTGGCGAAATAACGTCTTTTGGGTAATATTGAAAACAAATTGGCGATTCGTTTGGCTATTTTTAGTTACAGTTCATTCGTTTTGGTCAACATTTGAAACTAAACCATGGAATGTCAAAATAGATAATGAAGATAGTAAATTTATGATTTTAAAGGAATTATTACATAAACATTCTGAATATATAAATGTATACTTAAAAGTTTACGAAGCTATCACCTCGAAATATTGTAATTACTTGATGAATTTATATCGTGATAAATGTAAAATTTATATCATGATGTAAATTCATCTCGTGTAGACTTAGTTTTTCAGCATTATATCAGCGTTATGAGCTCATGCACAGATAATTATATTATGATGTAAAAGTCATTTCAATTGTATTTTTTACACTGGCGTACATTTTTTTATGCAAAAGAGTGTACAAGCGAAAATTTAATTTATTTCACAAATTTTTTAAATAAAAAGCAATTATTATTATGTAGCAAGCTATTAGTAAAAGTATTAGTAAAAGAAACCAAAAATGTATATTTTACATTTTTAATTTCTTTTACTAATTTAAACATATATTTAAGGTTAATTTCATATCTTAACCTCGCGGTGATAAATTAAAAATGATTCATCATAATATAAATGCATCAGCGTCTACTCCTAAGTGTTGATATTGAAAAAAAAAAAAAAAATTGACAGTTGCTCTGCCGAAGTTATATTTTAAGTTATGATGAAAATTTATCACGTGTAGACATCGAGTTAGTTATCACAAAAAAATTCTTTGTTTTGAAATATGTTTATTAATGTTATGTATGTTTTTAAAACAGAATTGAAAATATCACCTCTCTTTAGTTAAAAAGATTATTTTAATGATGATATTCCATCTAATTTACATGTGTTTGGGCCAATAGTTTGTAATTATAGGGATGCAGCTGAACTTAATTTGTTGGCAATGCATTTTTTATTTTTAACAATGATATAAAGTAAAGCTCGTCTTTGAAATATAATTCAGTATGATTTTTTTAAGCTACAATTTATATATATAATAACTTTTTTTGCACTTTCTCTGTAGTTTCTTTTATAACGGTACCGTGTCTGTACATTAAACATTTTTTTAAATTATGTTTCTGGTGCAGTTGATATGGAAAACAATACAATTTTTTTGAATTTTGTCCGTCTGTCTGTCAGTCTATTTGTGTTCGAACCTGGCGACGTACCTTAGTATCTTGCTTTAAATAAAGGATATGTTTTTCCCGTAAACATATATAATATCCAAAAAAATAAATAAAATACTGAATGTACGCAATTTTACGGGTTTAAGGGCACAGAAAATTTGGCAGCAACTTTTATTCTTGTAAACGGGAAGTTTTAGACACTATTTACAGAACCTTACAATAATAGCATTTTAGGCTTAATAGTAAAAAGTGCAATTTAAGGAATTAGAACTAGGTTATTGCCAAGGCGAAGTAATTTTCGGCTATATCAAAAGTTACTCAAGGCGAATCCATAACATATGTTTGTAATGGCAGAAAAGCTCATCATATGTTTGATATGTAAATGTTAATCTCCATATAAAAATAATATATTTTTTTTTATACATATATGGAGTTTGTGACTTCCAAATAAGGTGAAAATACCTAAATAAGTCTATGCAATCACCTAGTATTGTTTCACCTTACAGTTACTTAAAATTTTTATATGCAGCAAGGCGAATCAATACTAGGCGATTTTCCTTGCGAATTTAACTATTTTTGCTTCCTTTGCAAGTGTCAAACTCCATATATGAAAAAAGTTTTTATAATAAGGTAGTCGCATTGTCAAAAATAAAAAATTTTATATTATAATACTTCGCTACAGTTCTCATTTTCAAACTGCATAAAAACGAAATTATTGTATATTCTTTAAATTAAATATCTGATGAGGATGTTAACTTGTGCAGCCATCTGCTTAAATTCGCCTTGAGGTAAATTTTGTCAGCTTCGTTATCGCATCAAATGCCATGTTATTTTGTTGCAGTCTTGATTTAATCTGAACATTATTTATTTATTTAGATTAATTAACCGATTCATTATTTTAATCCGTTGCTCGAAATGTTAGGCTCCTTGTAAAAAATATTTATTTCTTTATATATGGAGTTTAACATTTCAATAAATCCATTCGGTCTTGGTAAATAAATTTACATTGAGTGAAAGCTGGCGGAACACCATATTATAGGAGTTTAACTTATAACTAGGAGCAATACTAAACCGAATTAATACCACTGGCTCCAATGTATATTTATTTTACTAGTCGCAATTTACATTAGACAGAAAAATGGGCAGACAGACGAGATTTGTAGGCAAGGGGTTGAAGAGGTAGAGTGTGTATTTCATGACTAGTGTACTGGACATTTTTTCGTTTCTCTTTTCTGCTTTTCGCTTTTTTCTTTGTTGCTTCACTTTATATTTCTCAAGTCGGCCTCATTTTAATGAGTTTATATTAAACACACAGATTTTGAAACACACAAACATGTAAAGAATATAACACAGAAAATAAAATGTGCAAAAATCTGTCTGTCTTGTTTATGTCCAATGTAAATTGTTTAAGCAAGAGCAAAAGAGAATTCAAAAAATGTCTGCCCTGTTTCTGTCCTATGTAAATTGCGACCTAGGTAGAGTCGTCCGCCCAGCTGATTTAGTTCGACATGTCAAAAGTTGTATGTCTTCAGAAATTTTATAGTGTAGAAGTGAGAAAGCAATAAAACACATACACGCCTTCCTAATTTTCTTATATGTTTTTTGACATTTCGAACTACAAAGCAACAACTAATGCCATGTTGTTCTTGTATTGTTGTATTTGTTGTAGGGATGTCACTACCTAGTAAAATAAATATACCTTGACTGTCTCCTTTACATAAAAAAATTATTTATATTTTTTTAAATGGAGTTTGACATTGGGATATCAAACAAGTGATGAGCTTTTTCGCCACTGCAAACAGCTGTTGGAATCGCCTTGAGCAATAAAGTAGCATTTGATAATATAAGTTTTCCATACCTGGTGTGAATAATATTAGTGAAAAACTAAACCACAAAATAACAACCAAACTAAAATTTTTAATCATATTTTTTCAGTGAAATTATTTTTGTATCGCTCTTTATAAAAATGGACAATGTCGTTAGGAATCCATATGACATGGATAGCACAGCATTTGATGCGGAGAAATATTTAGAAAAACTTCTAAAGGTAAGCTTGTGGGTGGCAAATTTTAGTTGTAAAAGTACATTGCAATTGTATTTAAGGGTTCTCTTTGGTCTTAAATTCATAACAGGATTGCACACTTAAACAAATAATGGATACAGAGGCAGCCGTTGTAAAGGATACACAGACACTACATTCCGACATGCAAACTTTAGTATATGAAAATTACAATAAATTTATTTCTGCTACAGACACCATTAGAAAAATGAAGAATGACTTTAAGCAAATGGAAGCTGATATGAATTTGCTTAAAGATAAAATGGGTTCCATAACTACATTTAGTGAAGAAATAACGGGAACTTTGCAAGGTACCCGGTCACAATTATGTAAACTTTCCGAGAAACATTCTTTGCTTAAACGTTTGCAATTTCTCTCATCATTACCGTCCAAACTTAAGTCTTTAATAGAAGAACAAAATTATGTACAAGCTGTCCAAGATTATAAACACGCTCAGAAAGTTTTCGAACAATATGGCCATCAGCCATCATTTGAAGGTATACGAAAAGACTGTGATGTCATTATGCTCGATCTAAAGTTCCACCTAAGACAAGAATTTCAAAAAGCAGGAAAAACAGCACAATCACTTACAGAGATTGGGGAGTTGCTATTACAATTGGATGAAAAAGCTCCTGATATGGCAACAGAAATGTTAAACTGTGCTTCGAAAAGATTACATGAACAAATTGTTATGCTGCAGGATCAGACAGAACGGGATATGATTGAGTTTGTTGATATGGGTATTGAAGGATTTTTAAATGACCTTACTTTGGTTGTCACTTCATATTTTGACATGTTTGTGGCCAAACATTATGAAAACGAAAGTGATAACTTTCAAGAAGAGACTCTTAAAGAGTTGAATGTTTTCTTAAATGTTAATATAGATAAATATTTAGCCTTGGTACAAGATCGAGTAGAATCAGATATAGGATTTGGTGACACTTACGTTATGTTAAGAGCTTTAGATCGCTTACACCGCAGGCTCTTAGCGATGCGTAATATTTGTCGTGGTATAGAAATACAACGAAATACAGTAGATATAATTATTTCAGCTGCCCATCAGCTATGCGATGCCCATTCGAAAAATCTTAAAGATCATTTTTCGGATAGTCTGAGCTCAGTAAGGCTTTCACTGGTTTCAGCAAAAAGCGAGACAACATCGGGCGGTAGTCTAAATGATTTAATAACGAATCTATATGTTTCGCTTGTCGAGAAGGTTAAAGGTGTTTTGCAGGATTTATTGGTATTTCTACAAACTGATTGGTCCTTTAATATCAAATCGGACTACAAAGGTACTTTGTGTGTGGAGGGTATACGTGAAAGTTTACTTATTGGATTTTTGCGACATATTTCAAAAGTTACTAGTTCATTTGGTGACTCTTCTACATCGAGTCCTCCAAATTTGCTTTTAGTTTTATCGAAAACATGTTTGGAAATGGAACAAAACGGCGTTCACATATTGGTAATTTTTAAAGTTTTCAAAATAGATATACATACATCATACATATCGTTGCGTTTCTTCTTAAACCACGTAAGCGCCATTTTTTCGAAATTGACTTTTTTGGTTTTTACGAGAGAAAATAACATTTGCCACCAGACTACATTCTCATCTTAACAACTTTTTAAAAAAAAGCTATTTTTAAAACCTCGTAAGCGCTATACAAATGACATTTGCATTCAAAAAATGCACTGGTTTTTATATTTCAAGTTGGAAGTTTAAAATTTTTGTTATTGAGATGAAAAGAAATCAGGAAAGTTTCAGATCATTCGGAGTTTTTTTGGTAGTTTCTTTGTGATAAACATAAGATTAAAAGTTAATCTACACACAGAAATATTTGTTTTCGGATTTGATAAAAAAATAGCGACAAAATTTACAATATGCTATTGGTGCCAAAAGCACGTAAGCGACAGACAGATTTGGCTACAGTTATTTTTAAGTAACATATTTTTTTTTAAATAAAAGGTTTCTACACCCTTTAGAGAATCGCACAGATATGTTTTTCAAAAAAAAAAAAATGTTTTGAAACCCATATTATAAAGTTATTAATTTTTTTTTTCTTCTGAAAAATTATTGCTTTTCGCTTACGTCGTTTAAGAAGAAATGCGACGATATACTAAACCAATAATTTTCTAAAAATAAATTTTAATTTTTTATATAATTTTTGTCGTAGATTTCATTGGCCGACGATTTATATGAAATCGATTCAGAGAACAGTGCAACATTAACCCATGAAACAGAAATATGTTCGGAAATGCGTGAAACAGCACAAAGTTTACTTGATACTTTCGTTCGTCTGCAAGGTTTAAATATATCACAAATGTTGCGTAAAAGTGTTGAAACGCGCGATTGGCTTAATTGCTTGGAACCTCGTACTGTGAGAGCAGTTATGAAAAGAGTCGTTGAAGAATTGTTATCTATTGAAACAGTGGTGGCCAGTCTATACGACTATCCTTCAACAGTTCGAACAACGGCTAGTAGTGATTCTAGTCGTAAAACACATTTTAGTAATTTAACAATTTCTAAACAGCAATTTCGTTCGAATTGGTCAAATTATACACCCTCGCAACTGGATTCATCGTATGTCTCAAACATACATCGATTATTTTCTGAGAGAATCGATATTTTTACATCAGTTGAGTTTTCAAAAGTATCGATTATAACAGGAATTATAAAAATTGGTTTAAAGGTAAGAGATAAAAAATAAATATACGTTTATATACATATGTATATAATTTTTTTTTTTATAAACACAGACTTTGTTAGAATGCGTTCGTTTACGTACTTTTAGTAAATTTGGTTTACAACAAATTCAAGTAGACACACATTATTTGCAAATGAATCTCTGGCGATTTGTTAAAGATGAAAAGTAAGTCTAATATATAGACATACTATAAGTTTTGTTCAAATAATTAATCAATAATTTTGTTTGTTTAAAAGTTTAATTAACTTTTTGCTAGATGAAATTTTGGGATCTGCCGTACATCGCTGCTTAGAATCGACTTTAATGGAGCCAAATGCTGTGGAAATAATTTGTGAACGTGGTTAGTATTTTCTGTTTTATTCTTTAATCATTTTCGAAGCAAATTGTGCAATTATTTGTTTAATTTTATCTTTTATTAATCGTCCATGCTAGCGTAAGGATTTATTAAATTTTTTATTAAATAAAATAGCTTAAGGATTTTTTTTGCAAAGATTAATACTATTTGCATGCATACAAACACACATACATAGTTGTATATCGTCTAGATAAAAAATAAAGAAAAAACAAGTTTCAAATTTATATGTTATGTTTTGCATTTATTCGATCAGAATTTGTAGTTTTAAGCGAGTTGATTTTCCAAGGTTAGGTTAGGTTAAGGCAGGCAGCCGTAATATGGCTCACTTAGCTTCTTATGTTGGTCCAGACACAGACGAGTGAAGGATAGACTGTTGTCATAGAGAGCGCATTGGCAATCAGTGAATTATCTATGCCTCGCCAAGTGGGAATGGGCATGAAAACCAGCCGGGGCTCCTCAGAAAGGAATTAATCATGTTTGGTCCAAATAGTGAAACATAATAAAGGCTCTCGAAATACCGTTGTTCAAGGTCTATCATACAAATACAACTCAAAATTTTGTTTTTTGGTTGTAAATAAACTTTTTGAATGATTTAAAAAAAAAGCAACCAACGTTGATGGCGTGCTGTGTTATAAACATGTAAAATGGATATTTTCATAGGCTTATGAAATTACATATTAATTTTTAAACTTAAAAATACACATATTTATTAAGACTGAGTATCAGCCCCAATGATAAAATTGTACCAAATCAGCATCAATTGTACCAAAATTTGGCATTAAGTGAAAACCCAAATAAAATAAAAAAATATATGTATGTAGAAACAATAGCTCGACATTAAAATAGGACAAAACAAAACATTTATTCTAGGGTATTTGAAAGTAAGTATAATTTACCTTAATTCCTTGAATTTTTGTGTTGCTAATTTACTAGCAAATATTTTGCCAAAAAAGTTACCTATATCATAAGCAAGGCCTGCAATATTGGGAGCTGATTACTCTATAATTTACATCAAGTGCTTGATGGAAACTCCACCAAAGCCACCGGATCTTAATCCGATAGAGTAAGCCTCGAGTCATTTGGAGGAATAAATAAAGAGTCAGCTAATTACTAAAAAGAATTTACGAAAGAATGAAAAATATATCAGCCGAATACTACCGGAAACTGATTGAGGCAATCCAAAAACGTTTAAAAGCGGTAGTTCAGCAAAAAGACCTTACCTATCACTTATACGTAAAAGGGTTATCAAAGAACTATGAAATTAGAAATGTTTATTATCAAAAAAACATGAAGTGTACCACTGATGTGCCGAAGGTACCTAATTTGGTACAATTGTATCACGATTCGCAATGCTGCTGCGTATATATAAAAATCAAATTTTTCCATCCCTGACTAATAGGAAGATAATCGTAGCTATATCTACTTGTCTTTAATTCATATCTAATTAATGTGGGAGAAAAGAAGAAAAGTACTTATTTTTGTATTTGTTTTGAATATTAATTCTAGTTTTCCAAGTTGAAAATATTACATTTAAAAAATGTTTTTATTAGTTAATATTTCTAAAATTAAATTTTGTTTTTATTAATTTTAATTTATTTAAAATGGTTGGTAATTAAATAGTTCACAATAATTTAAACCACATAATTTTCAGATAGTCAGATATTCATAACATGTATAAATACATACCAACACTATTGTAACCTATGCGCAAATGCCAGTGTGTGTGTTTGTGCGAGTCAAATAAAATCCCTATGCAGGTATATAAGCATCTCATTTGATTGTCAGAATTGGCTTTGCGCTGATCTCGTAAAGCATTTTGTATGGACGGGGAAACTATGTTGGCCCTTGTCGTAAAGAAAATAACACGTGCTCATTCAATTACGTGATTTCTATAGAAAAAATTAATTTTTTGTAGTGTCACTGTAAACAAAGAAAATGATTTTACTACTACATGAAATTCTTATGTGGTTGAAAAGTGTAAAAGAGACAGCTAGAGATTAAATAATTAACATTTTTACATGCGTGCAAAAATGAGGAGTAATCTATACTTTGATTTAAATATTCTTTTATAATTCCTTAAAAATAATGCAAAAATTAAAAAAAAATATATTTTATTTACTAAACACTTTTATTTATTCTCTTCAAATTCTCAGTGCAACAGGAATTTAAGAGAATCGTTCTCTAAATAAGATATGACATTAGGAAAAGTAGTAGAAAAGTACGAAATTGTGCAGCTGTGTCAGCTAAAATGAAAGCAAATTGCATTCATTCGAAAATTAATTTTAGAAAAGAGTAGACGTCGCAGTTCAGTCGTAATTTTGAGATTTCTTTAATTATAAAGTAATTAAAAAAATTAAATGAAATTAGAAACTATTAAGTTTTAATATTGAGTTATTCACTGTGACATTTTCCATTTCGCAACATGTAATTTCTTTATAGCATTGGTGATATTGTGTGTGCGTTAATTATTATAATTCACTAATTTAATAATTTGCGATTTTTTATCAACGACTGCTGCATTGTCATTGCGTTGTGATATTTTACTACCTCTTCCAACTCGTTTTCTGTTCATTGTACCTACCTACTTATGTGATTATTTTTGTTAGTGTTTTTATGCCACTTCTTGAATCCCATTCATATGTTTTGCTGCGTGTTGCATGGTTAAATCTCGGTCAATAATAGATACTAAAAAGACACCGCTAAATTTAAATTAAACAATAGAATTTAATCGCAAAATAGAGAAATACTTTGAAATCAACTGGTCACAAAAGTCCAATTATACATACTATATCGTTTAAGTGTGTAAAAATTACTAGTGTCAAACTGGCGGAGAAAAAAATCCAAATGGCTTTATGCCAATCCTCAGTGGTAAGTATATAAAATTTCTTATAGGTATTTGTGTTTTTTGTTACAATATGTTTCAACTTTTTATGTAAATTATACCTGTGTGAAGAGCTTATTGACAACGTATAGCAAAGCAATGGGACAATAATGTTAGATAAATATTTATTAAATACTACCTGAGCCCACACACGTTGTGTGCATCCTGACAATATTTTGTTAGATTTTGATTTAAAAGCAATCTACACCAAATTTTAAGACTTACGGATTTATTTTACATACATATAAAGGTACATATCCCTGGGTAAAATTCTAAAAATGATTGTAAAGCTCTATAAAAGACAGACAGGAAATTTTTAATCATTATTTTAGAACAGCGCCATCTGTTGCGCAACATTGCTTATAATCGGTAAAAAAAAATCTGCGTACTTTTATAGCTATTTCTCCACATTCTCTTGGAAATAAGATATTTTTGCGGAAAAAAGGTATTCTATGTTGGAATCAGGATACTAGGTTAGGTTAGGTTAAGCAGGCAGCTTGTATAGAGGGAAGAAATAGAATAAGATAGCTCACTTGGGTCCATTATGTTGGTCCCTTTGTGATACCTGCAGATAAGAGGAGGGATAGACAGAGAAAATAGAAAACAAAATTAGACTGAGAAATTAGAGAAAGAAGTAAAAGAAGTGAGAAGTTAGAGAAAGAAGTGGGTAGAAGGGAAGATGCTAGCCGTGAAGGCACTATTGGACGTGACATATGTCGATGAGCAACTATGTCACTTCAGTTTTGGAGAGGGTTGGAAAACCATCCACAGTTCCTTAAAAAGAAGTTAATCCTGATTGCTTCCAGAGATGAAACACATGAGAGGCTTTCAAAACATTGTCGTCCCAGGTATTGTAGGCGACAGAGTTCTAATGCAGGGCAATGACAGAGAAGGTGTTCAACCGTTTCCTCCTCTTCTTCATCCTGGCAACTTCTACAGAAGTCATTATAAGGGATACCCATCCTGCTTGCATGGGCTCCAAATAAGCAATGCCCAGTAATTATTGCTATTAAGTCGCGTATCTACGTTTTCTGCAGCCGAAATAGCGAGACCGTTTTCTTTTGGTCCATCGAGGGCCAGATTGTCCTTGCGATCGAGCAAGTCGACTCATTGGACCATCTGGCCTGAGCTGTGTTGTGAAGGGCAAAGTTGATGCGGTGTAAACAGGCTGAGAGGGGAATGCCACAATAGATGTCTATGGCATCATCGTGCAATAGTATTCCCTTCTTGGCTAGTTCATCGGCAGCACAGTTGCCTTGATTAGTCCCATGTCCCCTCACCCATTTAAGGGTGACTGTCGAATTATCCGCCATCTCATTTAAGGATGTCCGGCATTCAAGGACAAGATTTGATGTGCTATACACACCTATAAGGGACATGATAGCGGCTTTACTATCAGTACAAATCCAGATATCTCTGTCTGATATCCTGTGGTACTTTAGCCAGTTAGCCGCCTTTTTAATAGCAGATATTTCTGCTTGTATGACATTGCAGTCATTCGGAAGTCTGAAACATATCCTAATTCCAAACTCCTCTATATAGACTCCACCTCCCACTCTCGTTCCCTTTTTGGAACCATCTGTGTAAACCAGTAAAGTTCGGGGAGTTAGAGAGTAACCCTCCGTCAAATCAAAGTGGAATCTTCGTATGAAGAAGGGTGACGGGGTGCAGTAGTCTAAGAGCTCAGGAATAACATTCGTTGTTCCTAGAAGATTGGCATGTCCCCATGATCTATGGTTCCGTGCACCTACAACATTTAGTCTAACAGCTGTCCTTAATGCCACATACCTGGCTAGTAGATCTACCGGTAACCAGTTAAGTATTGCAAAAAGTGCCTTCGTTGGTGTTGACTTGATGGCTGAGTTATAAGGATCGCCATAGTGCGCAACACCCTTTCTATAATAGAGACGTTTGTCCTAAAATCTAGTGCTCTCCACCAGACAGTTGCACCATAAAATAATATTGGCTTGATTACTGCTTCAAGCAGCCAATTTACATTCCTTGGGTTCATTCCCCAGGTCGTGCCAATGGTTTTCTTACATACATATATTGCCGTCATAGCTTTGGACGCTCTAGCCTGAACATTCATTTTCCAGGAAAGTTTACTATCTAATATTATGCCTAGATATTTCGCGCTATCAGATAGATTTAATGTTACCCCATTTAATATAGGTAGATCAGGATACTAAGGTACCTCACAAAATTTTGTTAAAATTTATTAAGTGCGAACACAAAGAAAAAGACAGATAGAAAAGGAGTTAGTCCCGGATTACAGCAAGCAATTTTCTTCATTAGTAGGCGAGAGGGGAGAGGGGAAACAAAAAGGGTACGCATGCATGTACGTGTTTGAAACGCGTTTTTTTCTCATTCGTAGATTTAATTTTGAAGTTTAAAATGTAAACAAATGTATACATCCATACAAATTGCTGTATTGAAAAAAAGAAATGAAAAAGTACCGTTATTTTTCAATCTTGCTTTTTTTAGTTTATTTTTTAAGAAGACATACATACATATGCCCCTATTACGGTTTACAACTCAACTCCGTTGAGTTGCTACTGATGAGTTGTAATTTTTTTAAACTTTTGTTAACCGAACTAACACAGGATTGTAAACGGTGAAACAACAAGAGAGTTGTAACACAATTTATATTCCACTTAAAAATTTTTGAAAAGTTGATTTGTAATTGATAATACCAAATTGTAAAATTTCAACTGAAGTAGAGTTGAGTTGTAAACCGTAATAGGGGCCATAAGCTCGACATTATTTAAATCGCGTGTGGTAAAATCATTGTGAAAATTTTTGAACAAAAATCAAATAAATACCTAACAATAATGAAGAAACTTTCAAAATCCACCGTAGAGAGCATCCGGGCCATGAGTGGAAGAGGCTGTTCTACCCGGGAAATTGCAAAAGAAATTAAAGTGGTCATAAGGGTACAAAAACGGTGTTCCGTTGTTCCCAAGCCTCAAGTTAGAGTTCTTAAAAAATTTCTAACTAATGCGGAAGCACGTCTAATGATAAGAGAAATAAAAAAATGGACGATTGGAAACGTGTGATCTGGTTAGACGAATCCAAATTCAGTCGTTTTCAATACGACGGTAAACAATATTGCTGGCGCCGCCCTGGTAAAAAATTCAAATCGCCATTTGAAGCAAACTGTAAAGCACAGTGGAGGAAACGTCATGGTATGGGGTTGCTTTATGTGGTGGCACCTTAGACCACTGCAAATAATTGATAATATAATGAAGAATGAAGACTATTTGAGGGTTTTGCAGACTCATCTACCCGATTTTGTAGATAAGAGCGTCTATCCTGCAGAAGAATAATTTTCCAGCAAGATGGTAATCCAAAACACACGTCCATAATCGTGAAAAAATGGCTCGGTGAGCAAAATTTTTAACTAAAGCAGTGGCTAGCACAAAGTCCCGACCTCAATCCGATTGAGAATTTGTGGTCAATCGTGAAGAGACGGTTGATACAGTACTAATCAGCCCCTACCAATTTTTACGACCTTATTCTAAAAGAAATTGAACAGAAATTGGTGGAGAGTATGCCAAATCGCGTAAATTATGTCTTACATAATAAAAGGCTTGGGACTAAGTATTAAAAATATTCGTATTCCGCAACATTTTTCAACGGTACAAAACTGAGTACATTGTAGTTGTTTTCGTTTTCTTTATTTTTTTCTTAGAAATTGATGCTTTAACTTTTGAATTTTACACTGTTTTGTTAAGTACCTAATACTAAATGAACTACAAAAAAAAATTTTTGAATTTGCTAATTTGCTTTGTCCCGTTCCACACTTGCAAATTTTGTTTCTGAAACATTTTGTCCATACTTTAAAAATTGCGTTTTTGACCACTGTATACTTTTATACAGCCATTTTCATGTCGAAGAGAACAAAAAGATTAAAAATATTAAAAAAAAAAATCTGTGACAAAAAAAATCTAAGAGCAGGTTTTTGTTTTACCATAGATTTTTTTAAACTTTTCAAGCCATTGCTGAAGGAACCTGACTGGCCAACTTGGAAAAGGAAAATACGTGATATTCTGGATATTCTTCAGGTAAACCAAAAACTAGTGAAATTAAAGTGGTTCTAGAGACGTTACAAATATGTGACGAGGTAAATGCTATTCCAGGAGCTACATCAGAAGACTGGTGGATAGATAACGGAGCTACACGTCATGTTTGCAACAACATTAATCTTTTTAAAAGTTTTGAGAAGTTCAAACATCCATGTTACATTAGAGCAACTAGAAAAGAAATTTTAATAATTTAACTAATGTCTGGTATGTACTAAAAATAAATAGGAATTTATTTTTGGTTCTTGTGGCGTAGTGGTAATGAATTTATTTCAATAGCAGCAAAATGTTCATTTAAAGTAAATAATATCCTTTTATTGTCTGATACTCGGGTATCTGAAGTTTCATTATATAAAGCGAACATAAAAGCAATAGCTCCGTAGTTTGTTGAAGTTAACAATGTAAAAAAAAATATTCTTTGCTGCAGTTATACCATGAGCGAATTGGTTATCAGGATAAGCCCCACATCAGAAATTCGTTAAAATCCATCTTAAGTATTGTTTTTAAATTGAACAATAATTTGTGTAAACCTTGTATTTTTAGTAAGGCACAACGTAGACCTTTTGGGCAGAGGAAAGAAGCTACAAGTCCTAGAGAATTAATATCTGAAGAAAGTTAACAAATTTATGTTAAAGAAACTATAAGTTTAATAATATCGAAAGATGTCAAATTCAATGAAAAATACAAAGGTGTACAAAAAGTAATTTTAAAAATAACGATAAAGTAGAATTAAAGATTAGGCAATATGATCCTGATTTTTCATTAATAAATTTTGATCATCGTTCTTTAAATAACGAAAAAGATAATTTTGCTAAAAGAGATGAAATTCCAATTGAAATAAATAATGAAATTTCTGAAGAAAATGGCATGCAGTGTAGTTCGATAGCTAAATATCAAGATGAAAGCAGTTCTGTAGGAGTAATTTAAGTAGAACAAATGCTAGAAAGAGTGCACGAGAATCAGACGAAGATTTTTAAGAAACCGTGTTCGAAATATGAGGACTTTGTTATTTATGTTTTCTAAAGACTTTGTTAATGTTTTAGTGACTCCCCTAACATATAATGAAGCAATTAATAGTAAACAAAACTTACAATGAAAATAGCCATGAAATCAGAAATGAAGTCACTCTAAGAAAGTAAGATGTGGAATATGGTTATTCTACCAACAGGCGCCAAGGCACTTCCTTCGAAGTGGGTGTATAAATTAAAGATTAATCAAGATGGTAGCATTGATAAATTAAAAGCAAGGCTTGTAATCAAGGTTGCACAGATGGGGACAATACGAACTGTTTTAAGTATAGCTACAAGCCAAAACTGCATATATAGAGCAAGAGAAAAAAAGTTTTATGAAACAACCTGAAGAGTATGAAGATGGAAGCGAAAAAGAATCTTCTATTACTCAACAAAAATTAAGACTGATCAATTTTAATGAAAGGTAGTAAGGCCTACCAATTATCTTTCATATTTTGTCTTATCCGGTAATTAAAATATCAGACTTCATCTGAATGATCAAGATACGAAAAACTTTTTTTAATAAAATTATATGTTTCCGCTATGAGATTTAATGCATGATAGGAAGTATTTTAACCCACCTTCAAACAGGAATTACATAAAAAGTTATATTTTAAAAACCACTTATATGTGAGAATATTTCAAAGATATTTTTTTATATCCAAAACATTTTTCTTAAAATGTCTAAATGGATTACAAATCTGTGATTCATTAGCTTTAAAATGAGGTATGTCCCATCCCGTAATCTATCTTAGTTTGTCCACAATTTCCAAAAATCCCTCGGAGAAACACCACTTATATGTGTGTGTGTGTGAAGATAAATATATATTTAACTAGCAGAGACAAAAACCATTTTTTATTGAAAAAATATATCATGCGTTAAAAAAGTTTTCCCATACATTTAGTACGTATTCTGCACAGATTTTCGGACTTTTTTAAGAAATATTGTTACTGTTTCCAAACCCTTCCATCTCAGGGAATCAAACCGGTACGATTAGGAAGATAATAGATCATACTAACAAACTGTGTTCACACTTTTTTCCAAAAGTATTTGTGACCATTTTTATAACATTTTTTATCGCATGATATATTTATTCAATAAAAAAAAGGTGTTTGTGTCTGCTAGTTAAATACGTATTTATCTTCACACACATCAAATAATAACAAACATTTTCGCTGTATAAAATTCAAAATCTGAAACACATGCAAATAGAAGAAAAATATTAAATAAACAAATATTTAATGAAACAAGTAAAAATACAGGTCGATTTACTTTCGACTCTAAAAAGAAAATCGAAGTAATAATGGAGTACTAATGGATTTCGATTTACAGAACACTAAAAAAGTAAATTCGTGTCATAATCCAAAAAGTTCGGATTCAGTTTACAGACCAGAGGTGATTATAATTTAACTATATACGAGTATCTATGAAAATATATGTAAAAAATTTACCTTTAAAATTTACATACAACAATATACCAGACTGAAAATATCGTTCTTTTTTCAAATGAACGCTTTTTAGTTCTTTTTGACCACTGGGTCGACGCGTTTGGTCTTTGAAAAGTTGTCATCGCTGCTTCATATTAATTTGATATGTATGTCATACGGTATAACCTGTAGAGCGTTTATAAAATTTGGGAGAAGTGAACTAGCCCTTGCCCCTTTCGATTATGCCCAAAATTTTCACAACTCTTCATCTCCATATATTAAAGGTGCATACTAAATTTCGTTTTAATATGTCATACGGAATGACCTGTAGAGCGTTCACAGAATTTGGGGGTAAGGAAACTAGCCCTTGCCCCCTCCCGAATATGCCCAAAAACTATACAGCTCTTCATCTCCATATACCAAATGCACATACCAAATTTCATTTTGATATGTCAAACGGTATAACCTGTACAAACTCCACAAAAATAGTGGCATACACATCCACAGACCTCATCGCGAAAATAGCCTAAATGGATTCAGGAGACCTCAAAACGTATAAATCCGTATAAATCCGCCGAAATCCTGACCTCGATTTTTTCATGATTACTAGATATACATACTTTATACTACGTATGGTAAAGTAAAAAACCCAGAATAGCAAATTGTTTTTCTTGCCTCCAATGTTTTTACTAACACAACAAATATTTTTCAAGAATAACACTGTTAATAGAAATTCTGTAATTCTCGTAGCTAAAGCCAAATCTTTTAGCGGACTAAAATGACATAAATAAATGGCATACAGCAAATAAAAATGACGTGCATTTATACATATTTCAATACTTTTAGTTTTAAGCGTTTTTAGTATTGAATACTGCTGTTGTTGTTTTGAATCAAAAGCCAAAGTTGTTAGTAATCTTTTAAAAACATGCCTTTGTACAGTCAAAAATATATGAAACTTGCGATTCCCGGTTCTCTTCTCTACACCAAGATTTAACTCGAAAACGCACGTCTTCTCCAAGAAGCCTATGTTAAATTTTGAGAGTGTGTCACTATTGTTATCTATATAGGATGATTACTTTGTATGAATGGTGTCCGACTATCCTCTAACTTCAAAACACACGTTATTCAGAGTACAAAATTTCAATACTCTACCTACAAAATAATCTTCCAATCCAGTCTATTTTTTTACGACAATGGACATTAATTGTTATTTCATTGTTATTATTTATTTATTTAGTAGCAGACTTGGGGGGATATCAATTACATTTTGTAATTAATTACACATGCAATTACTAATTACAATTACATTCAAATTTTGTAAATATAATTGAGTTTTTTTAATTACAAATTACATGTAATTGCAAAAATTACTAATTACAAGTAATTGTAAATGTTCAATTACTAATTACATGTAATTGAAAATTTTAAGTAATCAATACTTTTTTTTTTGTAATTATTGTCAAAAAATATTTAATTAATAATAAATTATCAATTACATATAAATTATAAAAAATAATAACACCCCTATTTGAATAAAAAAAAATTAGGCGTTATATTTAAAAACAAAAATACGGTAAAACAAATAATATAACGAAAGGAAAAATTAAAAATTTGCATAATATACCATCATTTGCAAAGTTATAGCAACAGTATTATTTATAAATAAAACAATTCTTATTTGCTTTAAACAAACCCATTTTTTTCAAAATTGTCATCCGTTAATATTTGTCGTCTTGGTGTTAACATAATACTAGCGAACAAAAATAACCTTTCAACTAGTACTGAAGATGTTAAGGAAGTATTCGATCGTAGAAAAGCCTTTATAATTGTAGGATAGTTTTTGAGGCAATTTAGAGATCAATTTAGATCACGCAACTAAAGCGGAAGTTAAAATTTCAAACTATTTTCTTTTTAACAATTGAGTGTATTAATGTCTACGGAATATAAAATGAAAAAAATGTATAAATGACTGCAAAGTTTTCAAAAACTTGTAAGCGATATTTACCTTCATTAAGATGTTTACCGTAATCGAAATCAGGGACTAAAATCAATTACGATTACTTGTAATTTGTAATTGAAAAATTTCAATTACAATTACTCGTAATTTGTAATTGAACTTTTCCAATTACATGTAATTAGTAATTGAAAATTTCCAATTACTAATTACAAGTAATTGTAATTGAAAATTTCCAATTACTAATTACAAGTAATTGTAATTGAAATTTTTCAATTACAAATTTCAAGTAATTGTAAATGATTTTAGCCCCTGATTTCGAAGATGATAAAGTTGATTAATTACCTATAGCTTGAGGATTTCAACAATATAATGTAGGGAATAAAATAAAGACCTTATGTTAACCAGCACAAAGTCGTGAATTAAATCCTATAATCCTATAGAAAATCAATTATATGACCACAAAATATACAAATAAAAAAGAAAAAAATACAATATTTTTTTATAAAGTTTAATCTAAAGAAAAACAGGTTTCTAATTTTGAAATTAATTAAAATTTATTTAATATTGTGTTAAAACTTTTTTTGAAAATTTAAGAAAAAAATTCGGCATGGCCGAATATAGCACCCTTACTTTTTTATTACTAAAAAGCTATGAAAAAATTTTGAACATAAGTAATATATAATAGTTGAAAATTTTTTCTGCGTATAGGAAGGAGGAAGAAATGAAAATATCAACATAATGAAAATAATTTGCTAACTAAATGAAATAAACAAATCAATAAAAAATTTTTAAAAATTATCTACAAGTCATTAATAAAAAAAAATATTATTAATCAATTTTTTATAGTTGCCTTTTCTCATTGGATACAAATTGTAAACATATGCGTGATTAATTTCGAGTTATTCGTGCAAAATCGATTAATTATTTCCCGAATAAAATCAAAACCCGAAAAATTCAAGAGTCTACCTATTATGGTACAAAAGTAAGGCTCTATGCGTGAAAATGGCTATCGGGTTACCCTTTAATTTTTATTTTTTATGCTTGTTAATGTAGCGAACATACTTTTAAGTACTCTTTGTAAATTTCAAGTATCTGCCTATTACGAAAATTGCTTGATTTCGATTTGCAAAATACCAACAAAAGTGAATGGTCTTGAAATCCAAAAATTTGGATACGGCTTACATGCAAGCCTTGTATATTAAAAAACAAGCTTACTGTTGGGATCGGGACACCCTATATTTTTTAACTCTTGTAAGCATGCACATAAAAAACCTCAAAAGAGACTCAACAAGAGGACAAAACGCATAAAGAGGATATGAGGTTATCCAAGAACAGAATGGATTACACATTAGGGTGGAACGAAAACATATTTTTTTTTTTAATTTTAATATGTAATAGTATAATTTTATTTATAATTTTATATAATAAAAAGTTGTCTTTTGCTTTTGTTAAGTCAATTGTAAAGTTTGAACACGATTGTAGTAGGGTAAGAGGTGCCGTGCCGCACAGCCAAATGCCGCAGATCCAAATATATTGAAATTTATCAAAATTCAATACATTTGGATCTGTAAAAACCGTATTATAGTAATATAAGAACTATTCTAAGTACATTAAATAAGTTTTAGTCAAAGAAAAAGCATTACAATATCATACCTACCATTATCTTACTACAACAATGAAAAAAAATTTAGGAATTAAAACATAAAAAAAGTTTATAAAATGACGATGTATAACAAATTTTTATGTGTTGCATTATTTAATGAAATGGAATTTAATAAAAATGGTGCAGGTGGAATGGGAGGAACTAAGTCCAGCCCAATGAGCTGAATTGTTCCAAAATATGACACAACGACGTGCTAAGTGTTATGGAATAGGGGTTTTTCAACTTAGTATTATACCAATATAAGGTATTCTATATTCATGTGATAACTATCTTTTTTTCAGATGACTTAATAATATGACCACAAAACATACAAATAAAAAAGAAAAAAATACAATATTTTTTATAAAGTTTAATCTAAAAGAAGAATAGGTTTCTAGTTTTGAAATTAATTACAATTTATTTAATGTTGTGTTAAAATTTTTTTGACATTTTTTTGCTTTATTCGGCATGGACGTATATAGCACTCTTACTTGTTTATTACCAAAAAAGCTATGAAATCAGGTCATATTATTTATGATCAAAATTTTTTCTGCGTATAAAAATATTTAACAATCATCTACAAGTTGTCATTAATAAAAAATATTATTAATGATTTTTTTTATAGTTGCCTTTTCTCATTGGATACCAATTGTAAAAATATGAGCGATTACTTCCGAGTTATTCGTGTTATTTAAAAACCTTAATCGCTTTATCAACCAAATTTTAAATTGCATAATCGATTAAATATTTGCTCGAATAAAATCAAAACCCGAAAATTTCAAGAGTCTACCTATTATGGTACAAAAATAAGGCTCTATGCGTGAAAATGGTCAGGTTACTCTTTAATTTTTATTTTTAATGCTTGTTAATGTAGCGAACATACTTTTAAATACTCTGTGTAAGTTTCAAGTGTCTACCTATTACGGTGCAGAAAATAAGACCATATACGTGAAAATGCGTCACTATCGGAACACCCTTTAATTATTAGTATTTTTTGCGGCAATAGTAATAAAACATGTGAAAGTAGAAGAGACATTTTTTGAAAATATACATATCGCACTTGATCAACAAGAGGGTATTAACTCAAAATTTTTAAATTTTCATTTTTTTTAAGAAATAACTAACAACATCAATATCTCTCTACTGTAAAAATTTCAACGTATTCTGATTACACTTTCATCTCGAAAACCAAATATGAGACCATTTTCGTCATAGTGTCATGAGTATCTTTATATAAAAAAAAGGTATTATTTTGATTTGGCAATAATTGCAAAAAAATTAAAAGAAAAACAGTGTAAATATATTTTCAAATAGAATTTGCTTACTATAATATGTTAAAATTTTTAAATTATCTTAAAATGTAATCACAAGCAGTTTTTTACCTCTACTGCAAATTTAAAAATTTTGAGTTTATAACCTCTTGCTGATCAAGTGCGATATGTATATTCAACGAAAGAAATGAAAATTCCATTTACTGTCGACAAGGTTCGTGAACTCGGAAAGTAAAACTATTAAAATTGCTTGATTTCGATTTGCAAAATACCAAGAAAACTGAATCGGTTTTGAAATCCAAAAAGTTGGATACAGCTTACATGCAAGCCTTGTATATTAAAACACAAACTTTATGTTGGGATCGGGACACCCTATATTTTTAACTCTTGTAGGCATGTACATAAAAAGAGACTCAACAAGAGGACAAAACGCATAAAGTTTGCAATCAGTAGCAGCATGCAAGAATGATAAAAAAGATTAAGGCTAATTTCCGGCCTACCCTTATAACTTCCTCTTCTTTTATCGTAAAATTAACAAATTTAAAACACAAATACACTACTAACGGGTAACTCTATAGGTGAATTTTAAATGTTTTACAGCTGTCTTTCTGAGATATGATGGTGTAAAAATTTCATAAGTCCTAGCTTGACATAACCTTTGGTCAGTATATTTTAACAATTTCAGTGAGCAACGGTTGATAAATACTTGCGGAGATTGTATATCGACTCGCGCTCTTTTAAAAACACGGACCGCACATTGGAGGAGAAAAGGCAAGGTTTGGTTTCTATCTGAATTTATGTTGTATTCACATTGTCTGTAGAGCTCTGTAAATAGACAATCCAGGCCTACAAGCCTTTTTAATGCGGTTTGCCATATTCTCTCTCGATCCCCCCGTTGAGGATATGAGGTTAACCAAGAAAAAAAAGGATTGTATATCCTTAAGTGCAATTTCATTTAATAAAAACTTTGAGGCATTGGTTGTGTTTAAGCGCAAGACTTATTTATGTCTTTTCTATTTTTGACTCAGTTATAGTTTATCTGACATATCTCTGAATTTATGTGCGAGAAGACATACATATTACATCAGCATAGTCGGGATATTCTCGACGGCATTTCAGGCCCTCCCATATTATACATAAAATTGGGGAAAGTACACAATCCTGTTAGACTCCCGTGCATCTCTTTTCATGTCGAGTTCGAGTACATGGCACTGATAAGATTAATGATTTGTTGAGGAACTCCTTTACATTCCAGTGTTTGCCAGATAGCTTGACGGTGGCGAGTGTTAAAAGCTTAGACGAGCAACATTTCATAGACTGTTCTACTATTAGGCGCAGACTAAAACCTGTTTGTTCTTTTCTGAGTTCAGATGAGAGTGAGGGCGAGAAGATGGAACAACTTATTATTAATAGGCGGGATTAATGTTATACCTCTTCTTTGGCCATTATATTATTACTCCCACACCAAGTTCAGGGGATAATGAGTGGGAAGTCCAGAAATCTATCTGTCTGCAAAGTATTGTTTTCTAATCCTATATCTATCGCAACAACCAACAAAAAAATTATTTGTTGTAATATAAAACCGAAACATAAAGGTGTGCCTCTTGGCCGTATTATTGCATCACAGTGTATTATTTGATAACAGATTCTCAACTAACGCAACGTTGTGTGCGTCGTTGAATTTTTTTTCTAAAATATCCAACCAAAAGGAAAAACACAAACAACAACTTTCACTTGTTCGCATTGTAAACTTTCCTGATCTTAACGAAAAAATGAAACATTTAAGGTTTGAAAAAATTTTTTGCTGCGTTTTTAGTTAAAATTGATCAGTATGTACTCATATGAATTGTACACACATGGGACAGGTTTTATATTACAGCACACTGTGGTTTAAAAACATTTTATTTTGAAAGTAATTCGGTAGCTTTACTTTACGGAATTTAAAAGGAATAAATAACAAAAAAAACCCTTAAGATATCTGAATGATATTTCACTGCGGACATTCGTTTTTATAAAAGTTGCTACCTTGGGGTTTCAGAAGCTTATGATAACTTGATGGCGAAACAAATGAACTCACAACGTTACCCAAGTTGTTCGAACCACCTTCAATCTATTTGAGGTGGTGTTAATTCAGACGAGTTAATAAAAAACTTGATTTCACTGATGAAGCGTGTCAACATAAATGAAACAAACCTACAAGTAAATCATGAACCAGATTTTTGCAAAATACTAACCGACTTTGAGAACCGGAAAAAAGTGGTAAAAGTCGGCAGGTTGTAATTAAAGGTATGAACTCATGATTTGATCTAGAAGAAATAAATAAATTAAAAAGTGTAGATAATCTCAGAAATTGAGAACGTGTCCCTCAACCACTAATTGTTGTTGAATTGAAAACTGGAGATATCAGATTGAAAAAGAACGAAACGCACCCCATTTATAGCGGATTCGGATGCGTTTGGAGCTGCTTTAGATACGTTGTAGCATGTTTCGTTATTACTGCCTTAACTAGTTGCACATTTAGATCTGTGTGGATGTTCGAGTTTTTAATATACCAGGGTGCGGCTGTAATTATACGTTTTGACGCCTTTGAGTTTTTTGAAGCTGAGGCAGTACCCCACAACTGAGAGCCATAACACCTTATTGGTTTAAGAATCGAATTATAAAGTAGAAGCTTGAAATCTAAGTTTAGGGTTGAGTTTCTGCCAATGAGCCAATTTATTTGCACTGCATGTGTAACTGTAGGCCAACCAGTTGGTTGCCCACTAGAAATCACATTTAACCCATTTTTCGCCGTCCGGTGATTATGATTACCAGCACTTCAAGACGTCGTAACTGCTTAAGAAAAAACTATTTATTTCGTATGATTTTTTTAATTCCTTATATAGGTTGTCGTGTCTATATTTTTAACTTGGTTGTTTTTTTTAATGCATATTAGATTTTTTTTTTAATTTTAAGAAGAGGTCAAAACGGTCATTTGAAAATGTGAAGACTTAAATGCTACGATAATATGATTTCTAACAATTTCGTATCTATCATTAAAATTTGTTATTTACTTTTATTCCATCGACTTTGCAAAAAATATTTATTTATAAAGAATAACTGAGTATTCAATATTGGTGAAAAAGGTATAACTTAATGTGAGCTTTATAAACATCACATTACTCCAACAGTGTGCATGATTCTACAGCGCTGAGCTGGATTAGTTTTTTTATTTTATTTGCTATGAATTAAATTAGGCGAAAGACCTCCTTTGGACGAATGATCTCCTTTGGACCTGTTCGGATCTAGATCTAGGGGTTCCGAATTAAGGTGAATGAAGAAATATGTTCATGCCTGTTATAGCAGCGATTACTTGATGGATTAAACGAAAAGTTTTACAATTTGGAGTGTTTAATGAACATTTATCAATCGATGAGCAAATCGTCGTGTTTCTTAAACCACGTAAGCGTCATTTTTTTCGAAATTGACATTTTTGGTTTTTATGGTAGAATATAACATTTGCCACCAGAATACATTCTCATCTTAACCTGTTTGTATGAAAAATAAAAAAATCCATTTTCAAAACCTCGTAAGTGCCATACAAATGACATTTGCATGAAAAATATAATGGTTTTTATATTTCAAGCTGGAAATGTTAAAGACTCAACCACTAAGTTTTTTGTATTTAAGAATAAAAAAATTAGGAAAGTTTCAGGCCAATTGGAGCATTTTTGGTAAAGTTAAAAGTTCTTTTTTTTTTGATAAATAAATTGTAAGTAAAAAATTAAAAAAAAAAAAACAAAAGTTTCTCTACCCTTCAGAGAGTCACACAGCCATGTTTTGTAAAAAAACATTGTTTTGAAATCCATATTAAAGAAATTATTAAGTTTTTTTCGTTTTCTGAAAAACAACTTTTTGGCGCTTACGTGGTTTAAGAATAAACGCGACGAAATGGTATCATACTTTGGAAGGCATTCAAGCAAAATGTACATTATGAATAATTACATTATGAATAAATACATTATGAATAAATACATCGTAGGGCATACAATATAATACATATATTGTTCTGAGCTTCCCTATAGTAAGGAAATTTGTCATGGAGTTCATATGGTCTTGAGTTTGCTTCCTTTCATCTAATGTGTCTTCTGTCTGAAAAAAATTTGAGCCGGTACAGTGCGCAAAATTCCATTACCAAGCAATATGGGAATTAATAATTCTTGCAAAAAAAACCGACTTCAAAACAGATAGAAGGGCACCAATTCTAAACTAAAAATGTAAGAAGTAATCTGTAAGATGCGCCAAAATTAGAGGGAAAAAATAAAGACTATTGAATGTCAAGCCTGTCCCTATTACTGTTTAAAAGTTAAGTTATTTTCACCAGCATCCGTCTTGTATGGGGACACCATTCAAGCCTCTGTCTATAACGTTTTCAAAGATAGGGGCACACAGATCAAATAACATCACCTATTCGGACACCCTTTAATTTACAATGTTAAATTAAAGACCTGTTGTTATAGAGGACTTGGTCACAAAGATTCTTTGTAAATTTCAACTATCTGTCTATAACGGTTAAAAAGTTTAACCATATATATCAAATTACATGAACTATTGGGACACCCTTTACATTATAATTCCAAATATTTATATTTGTTATCATACCAGAGAAAGTAGTGGACATTCTGCCTAATTTTCAAGTGTTTGTGTTTAACGGTTCAAAAGATAGGGTCATATAGATCAAATTACGTAATTTATGGGGACACCCTTTAATTTCTAACTTCAAATTGTATACTTGCTATAGTGGACTTTGCAATACAGGTTCCTTGTAAATTTCAGCTGTCTGTCTCTAACAGTTCAAAAGTTTGGCCACATACATAGAATTACATTAACTATTGGGATACCCTTTAAGTTCCAAATTCAAAATTTTATACTTTTTGTTATAGCTAACTTAGCACTACAGGTTCTTTGTAAATTTCAGCGGTCTGTGTACAACTATTCAAAAGTATGGCCATATACATCAAATTAAATGAACTATTGGAGCACCCTTTAATTTAAAATTTTGAGTATTTATACATTTTATTATAACGGTCATAGTAGTCGACATTCTGTCATATTTTCAAGGTTTAGTCTATAACGGTTCAAAAGATAGACCCAAATAAGTCATATTATGTCACCTATGGGGACACCCTTTAAATTTTAAATTTATTTTTTTATTAATTTCTGCTGTTGGGAGCTATAGCGGCACGCAGTTTTTTAAAATTTTAATTTGCTGCCCTTTACGGTTCTTAATACACGTAAAAAACATGTATGTTGTATGGGGACACCCTTCAATTTTTAATATAATGAACTGTTTTTAAAATAGGACCAACCTTGAAGCATAACCTTTCAAATAAAGCAAAAAATTTTAAAATCGGTTTAGAAATGGCTGAGTTCTGCGGTTACATACATAAAAAAAGCAACATTCAGACGAATAGATAACCTCCTTCTTTTTTGAAGTCGGTTAAAAATGTCATAAGTATTTAATGTTGAAGAACCCAATTTAATAAAAAAAAGAAAAACTTGCACATTGGAGGAGTTCATATGGCAGACAATGCCATGTCGAACTTCCGTATAAATGTAAGAGGCAAGAATTGGTGGTGGCCTTTCTTTTCAAACGCTATGGGCTCCGTTTTTTGTATAATATTGGGAAACAAAAACGAGCAAATCCACAACTAGACTTCCAGTCTGAAATCGCCCTAATCTTGTTGTTTCTGAGGATGAAGACCATCAGCAAACAGACTTAGAAGAACCAAAATCAAAACGTACCAAAGTGTCACAACACAAAAAAGTTCTCAATTTTCTTAATTGGCATCATGTTAGGTACACTGTGCGGCGAAAAATTGGTTAATCGCAGTTTTGAAAATGTGTCAAACGACATGACCCTTGACTGACTCTCCTATAACGAAAATCTAGGATAGAAATAAAGTTAAGAAATAATTATGTCTGGATCAAAGTCTTGTTTGTTGCTTGCATATATTCTGCACAGAAATCACACAGTAGATAGTGCTTTAGACGAGCCTTATTAGTATTTTCAAACCTTCGCATGCTCTACCACGAGGGTCTTTAGTATCGTAAAATATGTAGCTATAGTTCATGGTTTGTTAAGTACCGCCTGCAACATCATAGATTGCCTTCGTACCATTTCCTGCATCATGCTGCTCATAGAGCTCATAAAACTGTTCAATGAATGCACTAATGTCTCGATGATTGCTTCGAGGCGGCTGAAGTTACCGGAAGTTACTAAGGGATTCTATGGTAAAGAAGTCTTCACAAATACTATATACTCTTTCCCAAGAGCCACAATACTTACCAAATGCTCTTTATTATCAGTTAACGAAAAAAAAAAACACTCAACATTTTCCATACCATGATATTGTAAAAACTAGTCGTATACCAGTACATGACGTACCACCCACTACTGATTCGAATCCAATATTGCTCCCAAAACCCAAACAACCAACACCGTCTGTTAACTGCAAGAAAATGCTAGACTTTAAATTGTTCGTGGAGTTTTTAAATTTCTTACCCTTGTGTGCAGTTTATTTAAGAGTTACATAAGCAAGTTCATCTAATGGGTGTGCTCATGAACAAGTGGTCGATCATACTCGAACGCAAACTTTGTTACTGAAACACATGCCTACTTATACCCATACTATTAGTGAGCATTGCTCTGTTCGTATCATAAACGCAATGAGCTGATCGATTAAAACGAACTTTCCATAATAGTGCGTACCGTGTTTAATCATGTCTTATCCGAAACAGTATTATTCTGTTTCGTAGTTATTTAGAACTTTTGGATATGGCTTAGATCGGTTTTCTTGCACTAGTCGTTTTTTGCATTTTGTATTTCTTACGAAATGAAGACCTTAAAATGAACGTAAGTAATTTTAAAAATTAACTTAAAAATTTGTGCGATTTTCACACAATTTTTTTAGACGAGTAACTCGATTGTAGTGCAGAAGCAGCTCTTTAAATATTTTTACGGAGCCGCCTCATCGCTTATCTAGTCCGCAGTCGAGCAGAAAAGTTCACATGTACAGAGCTGGAACTGGTTTCGTCAGCTCGACTTATAGACCGCACTTCTAAAATTGCCTACTTTGTGCATGTTATCTAACTAACTAATCGTTGGTCCTTTTGTTAAATAAAAAAAAATGTATGAGAATAAAACCACATGTCGAAAGAAAACTTAGTTATTAACTAACTCATTTTGTGTTAAGTATATGTAATTAAAAATTTATTTTAAGCACAATTGACCAATATATATACGTATATAAACCATTGATCCAAATATCAATATTAAGATGAACTTCATAAATGTTTGAGTTAATATGCGGAGGCAGTTTCCGTGACTTTCTATTTCCAGCGTATTATCAATTCCGTAATAGAACTGTTATCTATTACTGAGCACTTTAATGCCATAATTGCTCCGTAATAAATAACAGTTATATTACGAAACAATTGTCGAATTTTGAGCAAACTACGTCTACTAGTTTGTTTTTGACAGTCATTGATTGCTGGCAACATGTTTCATACGCAGATATGGTAAAAACCAATCATACTTCAGTACGTAAAGCGACACCGATAACTATTTCTACTCCAAATTTGCACCCAGAACCTAAAGAACAAACACCATCTGGTAACTATAATCGTCTCGAAGCAAGCATCGAGACATAGGGCATTCGTTAAACAGTTTTATGAGCTCTATGAGCAGCATGATACAAGAAATGGTTCGCATGCAAACAATGATGTTGCAGGCGGTACTTAATAAACCATTAACTGTTTAAAAATATGTTTCTAGAACGCAAACGGCTTACGCCAGCACAAAAAAGAACTCTAGTACTTCTTGAAGAACCAACAGATTGATGTCATGATGGTTTCAGAGACACATTTAACAACAAATACCTTTTTAAAATCAATGGCTATATATTATATGACGCTAAAGACCCACGTGGCAGAGCATGTGGTGGTTCAGCAATACTAATAAAGGCTCGAATTAAACATCATTTACTGTCTGAATTTTGTGAAGACTACCTTCAAGCAACAAACATCTGCATTGAAGAATATCATCAAAACTTCGTTATTTCTTCGATTTATTCACCTCCTAGATTTCAAATATCAGAGAGTCAATATAGCGACTTCTACAAGTCACTAGGTCTCTGTTTCATAGTATCAGGCGACTACAACGCTAAATATACGTTTTGGGGATCAAGACTAATTACTCCAAAAGGTCGTGTTTTATTTGACACTATTTCAAAAATGCGTCTAAATGTGATATCAAGTGGACAACCCACCTATTGGCCTACTGATCGACAAAAAATACCTGATGTTATTGATTTTGGCGTGACTAAGGGTATTCCGAGTGAAATGATTAAAGTTGAAGCGTCACTCGAATTATCCTCAGATTATTCACCCACTGTTGTCTATATATGGAACCAGCAAAATGTCGTGTCGCCAACAACTTGCACAAACATTAATTGGCTGAAATACATACATACCGCTAAGAACACCTGAAGACGTGGACCAGAGTATAATTTATTTTGATCAAAGCCTTAAATCAGCTGCCCAACATGCGACAGTAACCCGACAACCAGCTAAATGCAATCAAATTTATTTTGTAGATATTGAGAGGCTCTTGGCTGAAAAAAGAAAAATTCGAAGAGAGTGGCAATCACACAGATCTCCTCAACTCGAATCTAGACTTAAAGATTGCACGAAACGGCTAAGACAGCTATTAGAATCTCGAAGAGTAGCATCTCTAAAAATTACATCTCTAAAAATTACTCGACGCAACTGCACAATCAGATTATTCATTATGGCGTGCATGTAGAAACCTTAAAAGACCGGTCGTACGTAAGCCTCCCTTGCGAACTTCTTGTGGAGACTGGGCAAGGAATGATACCGAAAAAGGCAATTTATTTGTTGGACATTTGAAGAAGGTTTTCACCCCAATTGTATGTACTGATATAGCTGAGTTGCCACCAGTAGAGACTAGTGCATTGAAAGGGCAATAGCAGATTTAAACACCAAAAAAACCACTGGCGTTGATAAAACAAGTAACAAGATGTTAGTTGAGTTGCTGCGTATAGGTCGCAGAATTATTCTGTTTGTTTTCAATGCCATCTTACGTCTTGAGTACTTTCCCACAGAGTGGAAGGTTTCTTTGATTATTACGATTCCTAAACCAGGAAAAGACCACACAAAACTAGAATCATACAGACCTATAAGCCTTTTATCAAACATGACAAAGTTGTTTGAGAGAATATTAATAACTAATCTGAATCCAATTCTTAGCGCGAAAGGATGTATTTCGAACCATCAATTCGGCTTCAGAAAACAACATAGTACGATCCAACAAACACACAGATTAGTAAATGTAATTAAAACGACCTTTGAAGAAAAAAAAAATCTGTTCTGAGCTTTTTATCGACCTTTCTCAAACATTTGATAAGGTTTGGCACGAAGGCCTAATATTTAAGTTAAAGCTGAACTTGCCCGAAAACTTGTATAAGCTCTTAAAAGATTATTTAATGAGTCGCAAGATTTTACTAAAAGAAGGTGACTTTTTAAGCTCGCCACAGCTCATTGAAGCCGGAGTTCCCCAAGGTAGTATTTTGGGACCAATTTTATATGTACTGTACACATCGGATATGCCAATTAGCACCCTAGTCCACACACCAACTTTTGCAGATGACACAGCTTTTTTAAGTATTCATGAAAGTGCCCAAGAAGCATCAGAACTTTTACAAGACCACATACTCAATTTGGAAAAATGGGTACCGTGAAATATCTCTCAAATGAAATAAATCCCAAAAATAAAATGAAATAACTCCCAACAAAAAATTCAAAAATCCCATACAAATTGGAAGATATTTCATAATGAAATAATTCCCAATTTTTTGGAGGTTATTTCATAATTTTTCATTGGGAATTATTTCGCAATGAAATAACTCCCAAATGAAATAACTCCTAACTTAATTCTGTTGAGAGTTATTTCATTTATTTTGATTGGAAGTTATTTCATTTGAATAAAATTGCATTATTCTGGATACAGAAAAAATTTTAGTCAGCAAAGTCGGTGTTTGTTATACCATAGAGAAGAAAATCCTTGCGCCCGGCCGAAGGCCGGCTATGCAGAAAAACTTTAGTAAGCGATGCCGGTGTTGGTTATACCATAGAGGAGAAAACCCTTGCGCCCGGCCGAAGGCCGGCTATGCAGAAAATTTTAGTAAGCGGTGTTGGTTATACCACAGAGGAGAAAATCTTTGCGCCCGGCCGAAGGCCGTCTATGAAAGAAAACTTTAGTAAGCGAAGCCGGTGTTGGTTATACCATTGAGAAGAAAATCCATGCGCCCGGCCGAAGGTCGGCTATGCAGAAAACCTTAGTAAGCGAAGCCGGTGTTGGTTATACCATAGAGGAGAAAAGCCTTGCGTCCGGCCGAAGGCCGGCTATGCAGGAAAACTTTAGTAAGCGAAGCCGGTGTTGGTTATCCATAGAGGAGAAAATCCTAGCGCCCGGCCGAAGGCCTGCTATACAGGAAAACTTTAGTAATCGATGCCGGTGTTGGTTATACTATAGAGGTTAAACCCTTCCATACGGCCGAAGGCCGGCTACACAGGCCGGGATGGCTCAATGATCTCTCTATAGTATACACAGCGGCTTCGCTAACAAAATATTGTCTGTATAGCCGGCCTTTGGTCATATATCAATGATATATGGTATGATATCAAAGTTATGGACCTCCTTCTTCGGGAGGTACCTGTTATACCATAGAGGTTAAAACAGTTAAACAGTGCCCGGGTGCAAATATAATTTGTATTGGGAGTTATTTCATTTTTGTTGGGACTTATTTCATTTGGGAGTTATTTCATTATTTTTGTAAAAATATAATTGTTTTGAATTAACGGTTAAGTTTTTGGATCTTATTTCATTTTGGCGTTGGGAGTTATTTCGTTTTTTTTAATTTTCGTTTTATTTCATTGGGAGTTATTGCATTGGGAGTTATTTCATATAATAATTTTTTATCTTCGAACACCCAAAAAATATGTGGATATGGACCACTTGAAGAAGTGTTATAAAGAAAAAATTGTTAATACTGCATGGCGGTGAAAATGTGATGGTGTGGCGCTGTTATTCAATCAATGAGGTTGGTTCTCTACAAGAAATAAGTGAAACCATGCACCGGTACTTGCATAAAAATATTTCGGAAAATGTCATGCTGCCATATGCAGAAGATAATATGCCTCTAGGATGGATCTTTCAGCAGGATAATGATCCGAAGCATACTTCGCGCCAGGTTAAGTTCTGGTTTGATTATAATGATATTAATGTACTTTAATGGCGGACACAATCAATCACCTGATTTAAAACCTACAAACAATTTGTGGGACATGATAGATCAAAAAATAAGACGCGATCAAGTGAATAATTAAATAATTTTTTTAAGTCAAATAAAAATGGGAACACATTCCAATAAGTCGGATGGAAACTTTAATCAACTCAATGCCCCGAAGATACTTCGCTGCATTAAAAAATTAAGATTTCGCCATTAATTATTAATTTAGAATTGACAACTAAAATAATATAATTTAAGTTGCTTTAGTTTTTTTTTTCCAGGTAAAGGCCGGTACGCAGCTCGACTGAATTTCAGTTTGCCATAAGAATTGTATGTAGAAAAAACAGCCTGAAATTCAGATTTGAAAATTTTCAGGCGACTATCAGTTTGGTAGTACGCAGCTAGAAAGAAAACTAAACGGAATTTTTGAGTATTGCAGGGATGTTAAAACAAAAAGTGTAGACTTTTTTCCTTCAACTGAAACAAAAATTAATGTTTAGGCAATTGTTTGGTAACGGAATTTATGACATTTCATGTTTTTTACACTTTTTAAATATTATTTTTTTCATTTCAGTATTTACATATATAATGTTTTTGTGTACAATATACAATAAAATTTTAAAAACACGACTACATGATTTTTATTTCTACAAACGACCACATGATGAATTTTAGTTTTGTAGAAATAAAGGCAAAGAAATCAAACCTGAAATTCCGTAGAGCTGCGTACTGGCCTTAAAAGTGAAGACTTGTTTTTTTTTTCTTGAGTATATTTTTATTTAAATAAAAATTTGAAAATTTTTGAGTTTAAAATGTGAGTACAGCCTAAAATGTACAATGTAATGTAAATTTTTTTTAAAACTTTAAAACTTTTTGATACATTTCTGATTATTATTAAGGAAGCTTCATATTACTCTCTCAGTTTTTTTCCAATAGTGTATATTTAAAAAATCGTGAGTTTGCAAAAATCGCAACACGCAATCATTTAAAATTTAAGGGTTTATCATTAAACGTGTAGTGACAATTAAAAATGAAGATAAGAAACTTAATTTACCAATGGTTTCAATCACGAATAGACTGTTTAGAACAAATTTTGTTGATATAAGCGGACCTTCAAACATAAAAAGTACACGTAAATGAAGCTTTGGTAAAATTAAAATAATTTTCGTTGTTTATTATAATTTCGTGTATCACATTATCAATTATAAATATTATCAGACATGCCGTTATAGTAATGTAAGTAAGCTTTTATTATAACTTGCGATCCCCGTTATGCTTTGCTACCCCGTCGTCAAAAAATAAAAGAAAAATTTTAAAGTAAAATAATAACCATGCTCCAACTCGTAAACGCACGTTATTTTCAAAGTAGCCTATGTTAAATTAAGATAGTTTCAATACCGCAGCTTTCGAGATACAAAATAATTACTTTGTATGGAAGGCACCCGGCCCTACCTTTTGTTTTAAGAGTACAAAATTGCATCACTTTGCCTCAAGGCGTAGTTACCTTTAGACGGTGGCATCGCACAATGGTTCCTGCTAGTGTAAGAGCGTAGATAAATTCGAAATTTGAAGTGTTTGAGACTTATTTTTTTTTTTGTTTTTTTAATAAAAATATGTCCAAATTGACATATTTTACTTCGCTTATCAATAGATTTTATTTTTTTAGGAAATATCTTTGCATAAAGTAGCTATATACAGTGGCTCACAGCTTATTTTATGCAGTAGTTTTTTTCTTTTCAATGCTCTATAAAAACAAAACTAGCAGGAATCTAAAAAAGAATTAGGCATCATTCAATAGAAAATATTCTGATTTAAATAACAAAATATCATTTATTGCAAAAATCTTTGTTAAGGTGTCATTAAATGTGGACAGTTATATATTAACCATGTTTGGACAATACCTGATTTGTGCTTTGGGTCGTTATCCTGGTAATATCTAAAATTTGACTTTATACCCATTTTCTCTGCACTCTCCAATAAATTATCCTTTAGGACCTCAAGGTACCTACATTTGTCCATTGTTGTTTCAATAATGTTAAATTTCCATTACCAGCTGTCGACATACAGGCCCAAACCATACACTGCCACCACCATGTTTCACTGTAGCTTTCAAGTTTTCTTTTTTTAGCTCCGTATTTGGTTTCCGCCATACATAAGACATGCCATCTGAACCGAATATGTTAAATTTTGATTCGTCGGCAAAGATAACCGAATTCCAAAATTCTGAATCCTTGGTAGAATGTTCTTTGGCGAAAAAAATGGCGGACCCATTTGAATTTTTTAAAACTGACACTTCAAGTAAAAAAATTAGACTGAATATTCAACGCCAGACATTGCCAAAAGTAGAATACAGAAAAATTCAAAAACAATAACCCTCCATTGAGGTACCGTTACAGTCACAAATGGCTGCATAATTTAAGCTGTGAGATGGAAAAATAGGATATTTTTTGTTTTAATACCTTTTAAGTATTTAAATGCAGATTTTTGCAGTGAATAATTTTTTATTTCTCTTTCAAATATTTTCTCTTTCAAATTGTGCAAATTTTTTTTAATGTATTGCTAGTTTCTTTTTTATAGAGATTTTAAATGAAAAAAATTCACTGCATAAAATAAGCTGTGAGCCACTATATGTGTAATCAAAAAAGTGAATTTATAACACCTAAAAGTTTGAAGACCTTTAACTTTAAAAGTATAAGAGTCATACTTACGTATTATACATTTTTAAAAAGATGATTTTATTGCAAATAAAACAGTGTTAATTTTTTTTATCAAAGTTGTTAAAATTTTTTTTTTTCAACCAATTATTCGATCCATCTTAAAATTTAAAGAAATAAGATGTTAAGATGGAACTACAATTTTGCCTCCACTCCCCTCCACTAAGATAATAGAACAGATATATAGGTATATGTTTCACTTATTCGTCCTAAAAATTTTAGCTGCTAATACCTTCTAACCTGTAAAATATTTTCAAAATACTTTAAGCACTATATTTTGGAATATGCATTTTTTCAGTTTTTTGTGTATATTGGTTTGTACATTTGTTGAATTAAATTGGATTTAGCATTGCAATATAACGCACTATTATTTTAAAAAAAGTATGTGGATATGAACATCCATTTTTTATAGAAATTTATATTTATTAATAAGCATTTGCATACTTGGTAAGATTTTATATATACACATGTACATAATATGAAGATTATACGCTAGTTAAGAAAAATGGTTTAAATTTTACATCATTGTCTATAAAAATTGCTGTTTTTAAGTGTCATTGACACTTTCATTTATAGAACCAGAAAATATTCTTTTGACTTTCTTATGAACATTTTCATTACTTACTGTCCTATTTTAAACCATATTTTATAACGTGTGAAAAAGGATAATAATTGTGGTTTTAAAAAATCTGTTTTACAAAAAGAATTTTTGTGAATGTCAAAAAAAAAACAGGTAAAATAGTACTCATAAATAGTATTGCATTAAAAAAATAAGCAAAACATTTTCAATTGCATCTTGAAGACAAAATGTTTCATTTAAAATTTTAAATTTTAAAAAAACAGTAACATTTTGTAAATATAAATGGCACTATATGCCCTCTTCGATACACAAACTGCTTATTCATGGAAAGAAGATTATAGAACATTTTGGAATGATTCCCATTGGCGTTATTTTAGATGATGCACAGAAATTAAGAAATAAATGCTACAAGGAAACACGACGATTTCACTCTAGAAAATGCTCGACATAATAACCCATCATACTCTTCAGATCTATATATATCATCCTTAAGGAATAAATATAGCAAATATGTCAAAACACTGGATGATGATGCTATAAAGCTCTTAGAAAATTCTTAATATTTGCATAGTGTTCAAGGTGACTGCGAAGATTAAAATGTTGAAATAAAAAATGTTGAACAAACAAAATTGTTGTAATATAATGTAAATAAGTTTATGAATATGTATAGATTGAAGGTATACTTTTTTGTTTCTATAAAAAAAAATTGGAGTGGCCTACACTTAACTTTACCATACTCAATGGAAACAGATATTTTTATGGATATATTACATAAAGAAAAAAAGTTCAAAGTATATTCGAATCGCAAAAATTAATTATTTTCGGTTTAGGGTGTTAGGTAAACTACCCCTTGCCTATTCCCGATTACGGTCAGGATTTAAAGAGCTCTTCATCTCCATAAACCAAAGGCACATACTGAATTTAATTTTGATATGTCATACCGTATGACCTGTAGGGCGTTTACAAAATTTGGGATAAATTAAACTACCCCTTGTCCCTTACCGATTATTCCCAAAATTTATACAGCTCTTCATCTCCATAAACCAAAGGTACATACTAAATTTCGTTTTAATATGTCATACGGTGTGACCTATAGAGCGTTGACAAAATTTGGGGTAAGGAAACTACCTCTTGCTCCCTCCCGATTATGCCTAAAAACTACACAGCTCTTCATCTCCACATACCAAAGGCACATACTAAATTTCATTTTGATATGTCAAACGGTATTACCTCTACAAATTCCACAAAAATAGTGGCATACACACCAACCCACCCACCCACAGACATCATCGCGAAAATAGCCAAAATGGATTCAGGAGACCTCTAAACATATAAATCCGTCGAAATCCCAACCTCAATTTTTTTCATGATTACTATACTTTACCTTATACTACGTATGGTAAAGTAAAAACAAAAGAAATATTACTTGGAAGTAAATATAAAAAAATAACATTAAAAATAATTTAAGTATCGACTTCATTTTTCGCAGATAACTAGAATGTTTAGTCAATAATGTTCCCTCTTAATTTCCACACAATCTGATGATAAATAAGAAAGTTACAAATGTTAGCTACGCAAAACCCAAAATCGAACCACATAACAACAGGCAGTTTTGTTTATGTAATGAGCTAGAGAATGTCATAGATAGAAACAAAATTACAAAACAAAAAGTTTTGAAATTTAAGCACAATTAAAATTACACTTTTTTAAGATAAAAACACAAACAAACTCATAATACGATTATGTATTAATTTTTTTTTCTATGAAAGGCTATATTAGGATATAGGATATTTTTCCTGTAAAAATATCTCATTACCAAGAAAGAGAGAGAACAAGTAGTGAAAGTACGCAATTTTACCGATTTAATAATACCGCAAACTTGGCAGCAACTTTTATTTTTGTCAGCGGGTAATTTAAATCACTATTTACAGTGCTCTACAATAATTTTGGAATTTTATACAAATTTTAGATTTTTATATAAAGCCCAGAGATTGGTACCTTTATATAAAGTAATTACATAAACCATATATGTATGTAGCACTATAAAATTAAGAGTCTTACAGTGGATTACTTTCAAAGCAAATTAACGACGCGGACGAAGTGGCGGGCACAGCTATTTATGAATAAATTAGTTATTCTCAGATAAATTAAATACTAGAAAGTTATAAATTACAAAAATGAATTTTGTTAATATTTTCTCTTCAACATAAAAGCTTAAAAATTAATATTTTTTTATTAAGGCGTACACAGAAAAAATTGTTTGCTCCTATTAACAGTTTTAATTAGTTTCAGAAACAACATTAATTTAATTTTTAATTAATTCAATTATCTACTTAATTGAAATATTATTGAATTTATTCTTAATTAATTATATAATTGAGTCAAGTAAAAAATTAATTAAATTTGTATCTGAAACTAATTAAAACTGTTAATAGGAGCAAAAAATATTTTCTGTGTATGTAATCCATTTCTTTGAATAATTACATTATTTTTGTAAATAATATTTTATGTCATCGCCCGCAAAAGGGGGAGTTGCGAAAAATGGCATTTTAGAATCTTGAGGGTCCAATTTTAGGTTTTTGAACATTTGCTGACTATAAAAGTTGCAGTTGCTAAACAAAAGTATGTTAAAACTTAAAAAAATGAAATTTTTCAGAGGTAGGATTAGTTCTTCTAAGGGGAACTTTTTTCTCCTTGGTCCGATTTTGCTTATTTTTTAGCTTCAACAGCCTCAGAGATTTTTCTATCAAGTTTCATTAATCTAGTAACAAATACTAAAACTTATAGGGTGTTCCGAAAGTGACGTACTATTCACGTATATATGTATCTTGATTTCATGAACTGTGGGAGGCAGACACTTGAAATTGACATTTTACGTGTAGAAATATGTCCTCTATAGCAAAATAATTTAAAAATGTTTAATTAAAGGGTTTGCGAAAGTAACACAAATTGACGTATGTAATTTTGTAACCTTGTTTTTGAACCGGCTTGACGGGACACTTTAAATAACACAAAGTGATATAACAAGAGAAAATATAAAACCAAAAATTAAAAGGTGTTTATACTTGAACAGTAATAGGGTTATACTTAAAATTTACACAGACTATATTCTACAAAATCTACTGTAACTAAAAGTAAGGAAAAAAAATAAAAAAAATAAAAAGAAATTGTTCCCTAAATGTCGAGAATTTGAGGAATTCGGTCTTCTCTTCTAAACGTTGTTAAAGACACTTATACTATTTTAGTTAATGTAACGTTTTTGACGTAACTACTTACGTAAAACAATATGTTTTACGTAAGTAAATATATGTATGACGTAACATCATATGACGTAACGTCTTACATACTAAAATATGGATTTTTCAACAATTTCGAAATATAAAAAAAAAAAAATTTGCAAATAATAAAATTAAGCAATTTCAAGACCAGTTTTTTTTTCGTCAATCGTATATAACTGACGTATTTACGTACATACATAACTGGCATATTTAACTTCACACACATTACATCTTTTATATTAATCTTATTATCATTTATTTCTTTATTGTATCTAATGTTTTTTCAGTTAAAAGTATATCATGCTGTAATTGAGGATGTTATAGCGAATGTTCGTGATGCTTTTCTTGATGAGGGTGTTGACGAGCAGGTGCTACAAGAAATGAAACAAATATGGCGATCGAAATTAATGGCCAGCAAAGCAGTCGAAATAAATCCAGATCCACCGGAGACGCAGCCACCACTAATTGTGGCTAATAATCCAAAAGTAAGTAAAGTGGGACAAATAGGCGACAACTTAAATGAATTTTAGAGCAATGAAATCAAATTGACTAAATTAAAATTTTGTTTCATCCTTTTCATACTCATTTATTATCGCATTCATAATGTTGCTGCCGATTTTATTTCAAACATATGAACAAAACATTAACAACATACGCGTACAATAATGATGATGAACGAATGATTCATTGTAAATAAATGGGATTTTCAATAATAAAAATTATACATTTTGCAACCACAATAAATATTTGAACTCTATTTGTTGTTTTATGAAATGTAACAACGAGTGTAGCCGACTAAGGTAAATTTTAAATTACAATTCAAATTTATAAATACTTATGTTTAATCAATTGTGTTTTGTTAATTTTTTTTTCAAAGGCACAAGCAGCTAAAGCAAAGAAAGCCGCAGCAGCCGCGGCGGCAGCTTCACAGCAACAACAACAACATATAAATAACAACGGCGCAGCTCAAAATTCGTCAACAACTGGCGGTGTTATAAATTCCTCCTCATCAACAGCTGATGTTAAACCAAATGTAGCAAATTTACAACAAACAATCAATGGTCCAAATACAACAGCTGTTGGCACTTCATCCAATGTTGCAAACACATTAATGAATGGTACTATAAAGCAGGAGCCTACACATCAACAAATGCAAACGACTCAGAGTCAACCACCACCATTACATCCTACCTCGTCTAATTCAGCTATGTTATTACAACAACAAAAACAACAGCATCAGCAACAAGTTGTTGGGGGCACGAATCACCAATCTTCAGCAGGCAGCAGCAACAATCAACCACAATCTTCTACTATACCCATTGTGGCCGCATTAGATCCCAATCGAATAATGCCCGTAAATGTAAGTAAATTTGTTTAATGTGTATTATTGGTTTAACTTGCTACAGTTGACAATTATAATGATAATAATTGGGAATTGGCATGTTCGTTCATTAAATCGCGCAAAATCCAACTTTCTACCTACCCTTGAATATGGCTATAATTGTAAAAGTTTGAAGTGAATCTCATAAGGAATTGAAAAAGGTTAAAATCTTGAATTTCTCTTTTTTTAAACAAACAAAAAATCATAATTTAAAAAGTTTTCTAAAAGTGTTTAAAAAATGAATAAATTAATAATTTAGGCTTAAGTTCCCAATTATTTCAAATTATATTAAACCTAAATAATTAATTTATGCATTTAAAAATACTTCAAATAAAATTAAAAAAAAAATCATATAATTTCGCAGAGGGCGCACGGCGTTGACATTGTTAATTTCAACGCTATTGTGTTAATAACCAAAAATATAAATTTGTAAAAATATCTAACTTTTGTTAATTGCATCCCAACGTAGGCATCGTCTTATTGAAACCTGCAAATATTTGATAAAGTGTTGGGAATGATTTCAAACTACTTAGCTATATCTTTTTCCTCCTTCTTCAATTTTATAGATAAACTAGTTGTGCCCAAACACGTTGTGTGCATCCTGACAATATTTTGTTCGATTTTGCCAAATTTTAAGACTCTTACTTATTTACTTTATATAAAGGTACCAATCCCTACATAAAATTCTAAAATTTATACAAAATTCTAAAATTTATATAAAATTCTAAAAGTTATTGTAAAGCTCTGTAAAAGGTGTATAAAATAGTTAAATAGCAATGTAATTCTACAAAGTAAAAATACAAATCAAATACAAATTGTATTCAATTGGCTGTTTGGCAGTAAGTAATTCATTTTTGTGATTATTTTAACAGCGCCATCTATTGCGCAACCGTGTTTAAAATATCTTTCTTTCAATTCATTTTGTGATTATTTTAAATAAGCATCATCTGTTGTGCAACATTGCCTAAAATATATTGCTTTCAAAAATAAAAGATGCCTTAAAATAAACAGTACCTTTAAATTGGCGTACTTTCACTGCTTTTTCCTCACTACGATATTTTCTCCACTAAAATATTTTAGCGGAAAAAAGTATCCTTTATTGAAATCAGGATGATAAGGTACCTCGTCAAAATTTTGTTAAAATTTATTATAGAAATAAAAGGAGACATTCTAAGTACCTTAAATAAGTTATAGTCAAAGAAAAATCATTACAATATCATATCACCCTAAAAACCATCAATAAAATAAAACATGAAATTTGGAAATTTAAAAACAAAAACCAATGTTCAAAAGGTAGTGCTCTTTAAACTGTCACTCTGAAAAAGTAGTGTGTTTATTCTGATTCTGGTTTTGTGCTTATATTATAGCCATACAAACAAAGAATATTTTGGTGCTTTTGCTAAAATACTAGTAGTCTTACATACACTCAAAAAACAGTAGCAGTAACTAAAATGCTAGCAAGCCCCCTCAATCTGCGATTCCATGCACCGTTGACATCTAAATTTTAACTTAATTATTTTAATATAATGTGTTTTGTTATAGATTACTTTGCCTGCTCAACCAGGTACTTTGAACTCTGAATCTCGTGTACTTACTATACATGTGCCTGCCTCCGCTTTGCAAGAAAACCAACTGACACAAATCCTAACGGCTCATTTAATATCGTCAATTATGTCACTTCCCACAACATTAGCCTCATCCGTACTACAACAACATGTTAATGCTGCACTGGTAAATGCCAATATGCAAAGTAAGTTAGTTAGTTCTAGTTTTGAATGCAAACAAAAATCCATTTGATGAAAATCAGTAACACAAAAAAACACAAACTTTACATCTGTAGAAAATTTTAATACATCTAAACAAATGGACGGTGCTCTCGATACGTCTGATGAAGATGAAAGCGAAGAAAGTGATGGTAATATGGATGATGATGACAACGACGACTTGGACAAGGATGACGAATCCGATATTGAAAATGAAGGTGGTGCTGAAGAAGAACCGCTGAATAGTGAGGATGATGTAACAGACGAAGATGCTAGTGATCTATTTGATACTGATAATGTTATAGTATGTCAGTACGATAAGGTATGTTTTAATTGAATAATAATCTTTAGTTAAAAAAATATGTCTTGTAACATCCTTCTAGATCACACGTTCACGTAATAAGTGGAAATTTTATTTAAAAGATGGCATAATGAATATTGGGGGGAAAGATTATGTTTTTCAAAAGTCCAATGGTGATGCTGAATGGTAGTTCGATCTTCTTAGTCTCTTTATTTTTTTTTTTTTTTAAATACAATATATTACTTAATTTTCTCTTGTGCTCATAACTTAAATGAAAATTTATTTGCCGAAATGGCAAACAAACACAAAAAAATCAAAAATTTAGTTGTAACATTTAAATCATATTTATTTTGAAAAAAAAAAAAAATGTAATAAAATAACACTTTAAAAAGACAAACCATACAATCAACCCTTTCCAGGCATTTCTGCAAATAAACTACATACACAATATACGTACAATTTACATTTTGTATAAAATTTTTTCAAATTGGTTCTTAATTGTTTATACTTATTCACTTTTGTTTTTATTGGTTATATGCTATAGGTTAATAAGAATATTATTTAAATAAAATAAATAATCATTGATACAACAGAAGTTTTGTTTTATTTTTTTGCAGGAATGAAAAATATTTCCATATTACCTACATACAGTCTGCCAAGAAAATGTTTTTACATAATGAAAAAAGTTTTGGTTTTGACTTTTATAATAGAAAATGTTGTTTTTTATTTTTTTTTTTACTAAATAATCTTTATCTATATGTTAACGTACAATTAGCACCAAAAAAGAAAACAGAAAAATAAGGATAAAAAGGATTATAAACAGAAAAAATTCAGGGAATTTTGATGTCAAGAAAATGTTTTTACATGCTAAGATAATATGAGAAAAATTCGGTGGGTATGGAATTATAAGACAATCAGTAGTATTTATGGCAACCATTGGCATCAATCACGGATTGCAGACTGCCGTTGATGAAATAAACTATATTTTGCACACATTCCGTTAGATTTATTTTTTCTGATTTTATTTATATTCCATTCCTTCAAATTTCCTTCAAAATTGCTGCTTTTAACTCATTTTGGCTTTGGAACGCAAATTTTTTTAGCAAATTTTTTTTTCAGATAAGCTCACAAATTTTAACTGGATAAATAAGTCAGGACTCTGAGCAGGAGAGATCTGCTTTCAATCATTCGTTTTTTTAAATGACATTAAATCATCACAAGTGAACAATATAAACTTGTTGAGTGAATCAGCACAAAATCTCTTTCATAGAGATTCAAAACATGTTTCGTTTCTTTTTTTTTTCAAACTAAAAAATTGCAATGTTGCTAACGGTTGTGTGTTTAAATTAACATTGTGCCAATAGAATGACAGCAATCATTCAAATCATTTGTTTGCAATTGTGATGAGGGACTTATAGAGTATTAAACAACAAAATGCTATATTATGATTAGAAATAAACAAAAACTTAATGTAAAGCTTTTTACGAAGATTATTGTAAATATTTCAATAATTTATTTATTAGGAATTAAAAGCAGTCACAATATGTAATTTAAAAACATATTTTTTCTCTCTTTTTAACAAATGAATTTGTTTCTAAAATTATTTTTAAAATAGATTTTTTTATAAATCAATGTGAGAAAGCGAGTTTATCTAAAAATTTAAAATTTTGAGAACACCCTTTAAATTTTTAGTAACTGTTTATAGCGGATAGTAAATGTTTTTATAGGGGATATAAAAATATCAATGGTTCTAAACTTAGGCCTTATTCATGGAAAACACGTCACTGTAGGAAAGCCCTTTAATTTTTACTATTTGTTGTTGAGGCCATAGTAGTACAACTTCTGTGAAAATATCAAGTCTAGCTATAATGGTTCTAAAATTAGGCCTTATTCATGCAGACCACGTCACCGTAGGAAAACCCTTTAACTTTAACTATTTGTTGTAGAGGCCATAGTAGTACAACTTCTATGAAAATATCAAGTCTACCTATACTTACTTACTTAGGTGGTTATTACAGAACATTTGTTCCTGTAGCCGAACGTAAAATAGATTTCCAAGCGCCTCGATCTTTTGCGCTTCTTCTCCAGTTTCTGACACCAAGTTTCGAGATGTCTTCCTCAACTTGATCTTTCCATCGAAGTTTCGGTCTTCCCCTTCTGCGTGAACCGTCACCAGGTTTGTATTCAAATGACTTTCTAGCTGGAGCATCTTCATCCATTCTCACAACATGACCTAGCCAACGCAATCGTTGTAATTTGATACGTTTGACTATGTCTATGTCGGCATACAGCTCATGGTTCATACGACCACGATATTCTCCGCCAACGCAGATTGGTCCATAGATTTTTCGAAGTACTTTTCTCTCAAACACTCCAAGCACAGCATCATCTGCTTTCGCAAGTACCTATGATTTGGAACATTATAATAGCACGGGTAGTATCAGTGTCTTGTAGAGAGTGATTTTTGTCTGTCGAGAGGTGGCCTTGCTTTTAAACTGCTTACCTACTCCAAAGTAGCATCTATTGGCCAGTATTATTCTTCTCTTCATCTCAAACCTGATGTTGTTTGTTTTGTTAATCGCGGTACCGAGGTAGATAAAATCGCTGACTACCTCAAAGTTGTAGTTTTCAGCTTCCACTGTCTGCCCGAGTCCTTATATGATTAGTTTTAGTATTTGTTGTTGCCACAGGCGCTGACAGACCGACAGACGGACAGACATTGTAGCGACAACAATACGTTTATACCCTTTGGGTACGGAACCCTAAAAAACGGTTAAATAAAATAGTTGAAAAAGACTTAAATAAAAAATTTTTAAAAGATATTACATTTCTTAACCATCTACCTTTAAATAAATATACATATTTTTATGTTATGTATTTTTGCAAAATTATGCAGTTAACCGCAGTGGTATATACAATTTAATATAACACTATTGCATTGTTCTTTTTTAGCTGATAAAAATTAACTCATAATAGAATATAAATTGCTGTTTTTAGGGTTCCGTACCCAAAGGGTAAAAACGAAACCCTATTGTTTTCGCTACAAAGTCTGTCCGTCTGTCAGCGCCTTTTATCTCTGGAACCGTAATAGGTAGACTCTTGAAACTTTCACAGATGATGTATAACTGTTGCCGCTATAGCAACAAATACTAAAACTTATAGAGATGGAGAGGTGTTATTCATGAATATGTGCTTATTTATTGAACTGTAGGAAGAATACACTAAAAATATGCAAGCAGTAATTAAAACTTAGTTCGCTATATAAGCAAGTCTAAAAAATTAACTTAAAAATTAAAGGGTGTTCCGATAGTGGTGTGATTTGCATGTATAAGGCCTAAGTTTTGAACCATAATAGGTAGACTCTTGAAATGTTCACAGAAGGTGTTTAACTGTGGTCACTATAGCAACAAATACTAAAACTTATAGGGTGTTCCGAAAGTGACGTGTTATTTGCCTTTATGTCTTTATTTCTTGAGCTATAGGAGGCAACCACATACAATTTGCAGACAGTAATTTAAACTATGTTTGCGTTATAAGCAAGTATACAATATTAAACCTAAAAATTGAAGGGTGTTCCCACAGTGACGTGTTTTGCATGCACATTGACTATTTTTTTAACCATAATAGATAGACTCTTGAATTTTTCACAAATGGTGTAATATTACTATGACCCCTATAAAAACAATAAAAATTTAAAGGGTTTTTCGACAGTGACGTGTTTTTCATGATCCGTAATAGGTAGACTCTTCCAATTTGTATAGAAGATTGGTTGCCATGCCCGTTATGACAATTACTAAAAATTAAAGGGTGTTCTGACAGTGACATGTTTTTCAAGTATAGCAACTTATTTTTTTAATAGTAATAGGTAGACTCTTGATATATTCGTAGAAAGAGAATTGCTATAACAAAAAACAAAATTAAAGGGTGTTCCGACAGAGACATGATTTGTACGTAAATAGCCTTCTTTTTTGAGCCGTAATAGGTAGACTCTTGAAATGTTTACAGCAGATGTTGTACTTCGGCCGCTGTAACAATTACTAATATCTAAAGGGTGATCCATCAGTGACATGTTTTTCACGTATATTACCTTATTTTTTGAACCGCAATAGGTAGGCGCATGTATATTTTTATAGAAAGTGTATTACTATGGCTGCTATAACAACAATTACTAAAATTTAAAGGGAGTTCCAACAGTGCGGCAATTTTCATGATAACGACTATAATTTTTAAATTAAAGGGTGACTCATAAGACATGAAAAAGACATGAAAAAGACATGAAATTAACAATTTGAATTTCTAAAGTTGTACTAAACATAGTACGGAACCCTACGTGTGTGAGTCTAACTCGCACTTGACTGATTTTTTTATAACTTTTCTCCACACAATTATCTCTCATCTGATTTGAGTTTAATTCGTAAAATATTTTTGTAATTCATGTGTTGTTTCATTCGTTTCCCAAACTACGGCATGAAACATGTTTTGAGTTGAAAATAATACAAATGATTTAAAAGGCGTTTTAAATGCATTCATGCAGATGTCTAGTACACAGTACTTTCCCACAGATTTAGAAAATCATGTCCTTACCAAAAGAGCCTTATGTTTTTGGTCATTATTCTGATATAACTTGAAATTCGGCTTTCTATCAGTATAAATTCTCTATTTATTCACCCTGGATATTAGATGTCCATTTAATTTAGTCCGTTACAGATTCGCAACCATTGTGTTCACAATAAAACAAATTTTTCCAACTCCCTTAGTATATATGAACCTACGAACCATTATAGAATTTTTTCCAAAATTACTACTGAAATTATTTATTTATTTACATTTCCTGTAGAACAAGATTACTCCTGTATTTAAAGTACAAGAATGTAGTGTCGTTTTTTAACATTTAACACAAACATTTTATAAATAACAAGCTATCCCTGGTGCGCTTTGCTACACCCATCTACTACAAATACAATAAAACTTGGAGGAAAAGTTTGACCAACCTTTAACTTGGAAACCCACGCTATTCTCGCATGAAAATGTTTTGGTTTACATGCAAGGTACGTCGCCTACTGTTTTTATCCAATCTATACGTATAAACACTAAAATAATTTTTTATGGGAGGTACCACTCCCACTATCCTAATCCAGTCTGTATTTTGCTAGACAATGCACATTACTCTGAGGGTTACTTGTGCGGAGTTTCAAGACTCTACCTATTTTAGTTCTCCAGGTTTACGATAATAATTATTCACTTTGTATAGGAGGTACCACTCTCACTGCCGCAATCCAGTTTTTATTTTAGTAGACTATGCGCATTAGCATAGGGGTTACTCGTGCAAGGTTTCAAAGCTTTATCTATTGTAATGCGCCAGGAACACGATAATAATTTTTCCCTTTGTATGTGAGGTACTATGCCCACTATTCCAATTCAGCCTGTGTTAAGCTTGACTATACGTTAATATGGAGGTTACTGGTGCGAAATTCCAAGGTGCTACCTAATTCAGTTCTCTATAAGATATTTTTTCACTTTGTATGAGAGGTACCACGCCCACTATTCGAATTCAGCCTATGTTTAGCTTGACTATGTACGTTAATATGGTGGTTACTGCTGCGAAATTCCAAGGAGCTACCTAATTCAGTTCTCTAGATACACTATAACAATTTTTACTTTGTATGGGGGTTACCACGATCACTGTCCTAATCCATCCTATGTTTTTCTAAAATATTCGCATGGGTATGAGAGTTACCTTTACCTAGTTTCATGACCATACCTATTATAGTACTCTATGTAAACGATAATAATTTTTCATTTTGTATGGGAGGTACCACATCCACTGTCCCAATTCATTCTGTATATTGGTAGATTTTACACATTTGGTTTGCCAGAACACGATAATAATTTTTCACTTTGTATGGGAGGTACCTCGTCCACTTTTCCAATTCAGTCTTTGTTTAGCTAAACTATTAAGCACCAGTAACCAATATATTAATATTGGTTACTGGTGCGAAATTCCAAGGCGCTATCTATTGCAATTCCCTAGATACAAAATCATAATTTTTCACTTTGTATGGGAGGTACCACGCCACCTATTCCAATTCAGCCTGTGTTTAGCTTGGATATGTATGTTAATATGGGGGTTATTGGTGCGAAATTGGATGGTGCTACCTGATTCAGGATATTTCTTTCACTTTGTATGAGAGGTACCACGCTTACTATTCCAATTTATCTTTCTCTAAATTATGTATATTATATAGAGGTTACGAGTGCAAAATTTCAATTTCACTGTTACCAAGCTACACGATGATAAATATTTAATACTTTGTATGGGAGGTGCCACGCCCACGTGGTTTCTGTGATGGCTTCTTTACGTAGAAAATAATATTTAATCAGCACACGAATTTTATATCTTTTCCACTTTCTTTACAATTAATGACTTTGTCTAATTTCAATTACAGACGCACTATGCTCAAAATTCGACAGTAGCTTAGTAATATTTAACAGTAGCAGTGTTGGCATCAAAGTGTTGAAATCAACGAAGTTGCGTTGACTGTCAAAATAGGGAGCTCTTCACTCGTTACAAAAGAACGACTTTAAATCATTTGTCACAAAGCAAAAAGAGGACTGATAGATATGGAAATGTTTGCACATCAAGACCTAGTTAACCTAGTTAGTATCTTTAACGAAATATAACACATGAAATTTATTGTAAGAACCTTAAATTCTTTTGCTCTCTTTTTCGCTCTTGTTTGCTTTTTTCTGTTAAAAAGGAATAGCTTAAATGTTTACGAAATATTGATAAACAATTCAATATGATAGCAAGAGAAGCTCGAAACTAACAATTTTCGTGAGTTAAATTCCGTTAACGCTAAGGTCGGCTAACTAGGCATTTACTAATATTTTATATTCCGCAATAAAAAAAAACTACAACAATTTACTTACAAAAAAGGAGTTTATTTCTTATAAACAAAAGCTGGATGTCATTTCATCAATTTAGTAATTATACATTCAAATTTATATATAATTCTCTTATATTCAGCTAAAGTTCAAATAAACTAATGAAATATTCAAAATAATTGATGTGTCGAAAAAAATATTTAAAAATCTTTTTTACATTTACAGAGTTTAATTATGAATAAAAGAAACGAACAACTTAATTAAATATATTTTTTGTGTTATCCAATTTTCTCCTTAACTATATCTTAAAAGCTAGTTATTTTTTAAGTGGGGTAATTCTAAAAAAATTGAAAAAAAATGTGACTTTAAATTAAAAGTTTTAGTCATAGCAATTTACAACAGAGTCGTCCGTCGGTAAAAAAGAATATATTATTTTAAGTTCAGTCCTGTTCGGAAATGATTTAATGAGCCGCATTTCAATCACATACATAATTACTTGGTGATGCGTTTGTTTACAATTTTTAACGTGAAAGCATTAAAAATGAATAGACTAATAACAAATCTATTGTTTAACTTGTATGAACGGCATACATTAATAAAAATTTTCAATAGAGAAAATAACACGATTTTGAGATGTTAAGAAAAAATTAAATATTTACACATTCAATGCAACATTCATTATTTTGATACAAGTTTGAGGTACGTCCTCAGCATAAGTGATACAGAACTGTGATGAATTTCCAAACAGGCCCTTCGTTTAAGAGAAATTGCAAAAATATAAAAATGGTGCTTTGCACAAATAATTTTTTAAGTGAAAGTTATATGTATATATAAACATATGTATATATGTATATTTGCATGTAAGTATATATCTGTTAAAAATATTTAGTTATAATTAATTTTTATTTCTTGTGTACACATGTCCTTTTTTAACTGCATTCTTTAATAAACCCCAATTTCATTCATTGTTCAAAGATTTTTATTCCATAATTTTGTTATTATTAAGATTATTTCAATTACTATTAACATAACAAATATCAAATTTGTGTTTTGTTTTATATTTTAACATAAAAAAGGTTTGTCTGCTGTTGCTACTGCATATAAAGTGTATGTAAATTGATTTGTGTATGTGTATGTGCTTTTTTAATTAAAAAAATATGTAAGATATACAAACACAATACAAACGAAAAAGTTGACCACTCTTTCTTGTTGAATGATTTGCTGTTAAAGTTACTTTTTTAATATTTTTATATTTTATGATTTTATTAAAAATATTATTTTCGTTTTCTTATTTTCATCATTTTAAAATTATTGATTTTTTTTTTTTTTTGCAAAAAATTGTGAATTAGTATTTCTATAAAATTGCACGCTTTAAGCAGCAATGAAATCATAATGATTTTTTTATTAATGTGCTTCGTTGCTAAATCATCTTTTCAATTTGAGATGATTAACTTGTTAATAGCGCTATATTTATTTCCTTGACCATTTTGACACGATGCAACATTTTCTGTAATGCATCTTGGCTGAGAGCCTGGGTGGAGTACCATACTGGGGAATCGGGTACGCAAGACCGTTCTGGTTGTAAGTAGAAAACATCATTACGTGTTTTAACACTTTCCGGACTAAAAGAAATCAAAAATAGTAGTTTTTTAACATACATATATGTATAATATTTCGCAGATAAATTTTTATTTACCATTTCGACAAATAGAACTCATATAAACGAACTGGACAACGTAAGGGATTCTCTTCATTCTCTTGCTGTTCATATACTTTCTTTTTGCGAGGGTTAGCATCTGAAAAAAAAAATTCATATATATTTATACACATCAAATTTTATTTTTGTTGCCCTTATGACAGTTTATTTGGAGTTAAATATAATATTTATCAGAGACTTGAAGAAAATTTATTTGCTTATGCATACGGGTATACTTGTTTCTTAATATAATTTATGACTGGTATGTTAGAGATTTTAACAAAATAATATCAATAAATAGGAGGTGTGAAGGGAACTACTATATTCGTTTAGCTCCTTTGCTCCTATTTTATTTCGTTCTTTAGTTCTAATCAATACTACGAGATTTTTGTTTATTTTCCTATAAATTTTCTTCTAAGAGAGTTTAAGACAATTCAGAAGTAAAATCAGTAGTTCACAACAATATAACCTCAAATTGTAAGAAATCTGTATAGTGCTGTCAGTATTGAAGTGAATTTCAGTTAAATAGAATAGTGACTTGAATTCTGTTAGTTTCTGTTATTTAATAAATTAATTAAATAATATTTTTGTGCTTTAATTTAAATTATGTTATAAATTCTTTTAATTTGGTGATAGAATGGGCAAAAGTAAACTACTTGAACTGAAATGAGGTTCTTTTGTTACAAAGAATAAGAGAAAAAGCTATTATGAGCAAAATGTATATGTAATTGTTTTTGTTTATTTTGGCAATTAGTGCTGTACCAAATCAAAGATGTATTAAAATTTGATTGTTTAATTTTTTTAATATTATTATTATTATATTATATGATAATAATTAAATGTTTACTTTTGAAAAATTAAACTGAATTTATTTATTCTACACAGTATAGTTAGGAAAAGAAATAAGTAAAAATATTTTCCTTTTTTTCCCTATAAGCAATTTTTCTCAATAAAAAACTTTTTTATTGAAATTGGTTCAAATGAGTTGCTTATGTAGTGCGTTCACTGTATTATTATTGCACCTGCTCGTATACTACATGTTCAATAGTTATCCCGTCAGTATTTAGAATATTATTTTGTTGTTGATACGTAAATGCAGCGAGGGCATATGGCTTATTTAAAAATTTATACTTACCAAGTCCTGCTTGTGGTGGATAAAAGCGTAGTAAAACGTTACGTGAACCCGGTGTTTTAGCTGTTTGACCAGTACGCTTCCAATGTTTCATAATATGTGAAAATGACAATTGCATGTGTTCTTCAACAGTCTAGATATGTTAATAAATGCTAGTTAATAACAAAAATATATAAAAATATATATAATAATATACTTACAGTTAAATTAAAATGTTTTGTATTAAAGAACATAAGAGTACTTAACAAAACATGCGGTGAGTGCGCACCTAGTTGTTTACACTCCCAAAGATGTTCTTCTTCCACACGGGTAACGATATATTCTATAAAAAATATGTGGTTAATTTGTCATATAAAGTTATCTTTTTTCTAATAATAAACTTACGTGAATCATTGTAAAGCACAGAAAATTTGCGTGCTACTTCATCAAGACAGTCCGTAAATCGTTCATAATAAGTATCCGTAAATATATTGTCAATACGTCCATTTTCATAAAGATATTGCTGAATACCTATAGGTTATTTATAATAGCATATTATATACTGCTTTAGTTCTTTTTTATGATAATAAATTTACCTAATACCAAGTAGTATATAGTATCGGGAGCATATTCGGTGCCATTAGGTTTACGTACTTCTTTAACAAATAAACACAATGAATAATTAAGTTCATCTGCAGTCATTTGCAATAGTTCTGTTTTGAATGGACGTCTTCTCATTGAACTCTTTTCAATATCGGCATTTTTAGTCATAACCCATTGTTTCCAAGCATTAACTCCAAATGTGTATTTTAAACACATATTAGCATCTGGTTTTTCAACAGGTTGCATAGGTTGCGGCTGTGGCTGTGGTGTTTGTTCCATTTCTTCAATTCGTTGACGTTTAACGGGTGAACGATTATTGCGCGGAGACACTAACGAAACAACAGCGGCACCCCGTTTGCGTCCACGAGAACCTCTGCAATGAAAGCAAAATAAAGTGTGTAGTTTTAAAATTTATTAAAAATATTTAATAATAATGACATACCTTTGCGTATCCATCATATGATGCTGCTGCATATGATGACCGCTCATGTGACTCATGGAGTCGTCGTGTTGCACCATACCAGGCGGAGGATTTGTAATTGTGTTGGCTGTCACTGCCGATTCAAGATCAATAGTACTGGTTGGTTGGTCATAATCACCAGTTGCCATTTTGAGGGCCATTTGTAAGACATCTTCGCCATACGAGTTGTTTGTTACATCAACCTGTTGTACACTATTATTGTATTGCAACGAAACCACTGCGGGATCAGGTTTAACTTCATCCTCTGAATCAGAGTCAGATTCCCGTTTCTCCTCAGCTACCATTTCGGCCATCATCAAAAGTTCAGCCTCGAAGGGATCGGCTGGCATTTTGTCTTGGATCTTTTTTATTTCCTTCATGATACCCTGAGCAGAGTTGCGGGTCGTAGGTATAAAGATAGGAACGGGAATGGGAAGAGGAATAGGAACTGGCACTGGAAAGGGTGCTGAATACATGTACATCGGCTGTGGCAGGTAAATGGGCACCGGAACAGGAATCAGTACCTTGTTCGAGTAATCTTTATCAGTTTGTGTACCCACAGTTGCGGTATCAGGTTCCGATTGTACACCAACTGTAGTAGTACGTGGTTTACAACTGGTCTGTACATTCCTAACTGCAGGAGGATATGGCGGCACGGCAACAATCTTAGTCTCCGTTTGTACAGTTACCTTTTCGACAATTTTCTCCACAACGTTATTGTTACCACCACCACTACTTCCGCGTTTGTTATTAGTAGTTCTAGGCGGTGAGGGAGTTAAAGAGCGTTCTATAATGGCGCTCTTGCGTGGTCTTCCTCTTACTAATTGTTGACTGTTATTTGTAACAACTGGTGCAACTGGCGCTGGTGGTAATGGTGGCGGAGGTGGGCTTTCTGCCTTTCGACCGCGTACGCGAGTTCGTCTAACGGTCACATTACCAATCATCGTTTCAGTTTCTCCACTGGCCAATGATGAGACTGTCGATATAACTGGCATTGTGGGCTGTTTTTGTTTGGAAGCCGAGCTTTTAGAGGGCAGTTTAATCTGTTTTAATGAAACCATTTTAAAAAATTTTATTATTTTCAAAATTTTAAAGAAGTTTTTCCGTTTGATAATGACAATTTCTTTAATTGCTTTGTTTTTGTACTGAATGGAACAGTTTTTTTTAGTTAGAAAGAGAAATATATATATGTGTACTGCATACAAACGCATTTGTATATAAATGGCTTAATCTATTACATTTTTTTTTTTTTTAAAGAGTTGCATTAGCATATCATGTGTGACTATTTTGGTAGTAAAAGAAATATAAACAGAAATTTTAAATGTTAAAAATCAGTGTTTTCTGATCACTTAGGCTCAGTATTTATTTAATACTTTGGATAATTTAAAAAGTTTTATATTTTAAATATGTACATATATGGTACAACTTTCATATTGTTCGTGATCATGTTAAAGTAAAAAAATAGAATTGTAATAAATGTAATTTATAAGTTGCTTTTGAACCCGTCTTAAACTTAATATAAAATATAAATAATTTTTCGATCAGGAAGATTCAAAACTAAATAGTTATTTTAATTCGCTTTAACTCTCCATATAAGGAGTGCATCTGTTTGCAGGTGGAAGGTAGGAGGTTAAAAAAAGATATTTCTAAGCTTTTACAAAGCATGAGATCAGGGGATCAATGTTGCGAAACTTAAAGTTTATCCTTCACATTGCAAAATAATTTAATGTTTTCTTGTTCTGTAACAAACAGTATACAAGTTTCAAGTTTTTGGAAAAAGTTACAAAATTCTTTGTGTTTAGTAGGTATCAACAGTTTTTATAATTTTGCTTTACTTACATGCACTGCTGGTTGTTGAGTGGCGCCCTTTAATTTAACACGCTTCGGCAATCCTGTAGGGAATGGGGCTGTTCCTTTGCCTGATTTCCCACCCGATTGATGGCTTGACGTTGTAATATTCGATGACTTCGGGTTGTCACTATCCAAAGTGAGAGGAGCTCTAGCGAATTGACTTTGAAACTGCATAACACATTGATATGTACAAAAATTTCGCATGGATGCATCAGACATGGTCAAATGGTACTGTGGAGTAGCCATATTTGTGCAATTGTCACATTTAGTAACAGTACGTGAAAATGCATTTATTGAAACTCCGTACAGTGTTAGACAATTCAAAGAGCACATTTGAACTTCTTGATTATCTTGTTGCTTTAGAATCATATCGAAGTTATATTTTTTAACTTTACACCATTGACAGGAAACTATGCGACGATTGAGCACAATGTAAATGTTAAGGCAGACACGTGTACAAAATACCTTTGCGCGTTTTTCCGAGTAAATTGTAAAGGATTCGGCCGCTTTACGTTCAAAATATTTGCAGCACATGCCACATTGGTCGGCTACAATATTGCTTACGAATTTGAATGCGGAGAAACAAGGATTTGAACAGAAATTATGTTCTTTATCGTCCAAAATTATCTCAACCCGCACAGGTTTGTCGTTATTGCACACAGCGCACACATCGTTGCGCATGTTTTTCCTGGGGTTGGCAATATTATCATAGCGACGCATGCAGGACTGAGAACAAAAATCCTTAAACTGCTCTTTATCGCCAACGGGGGCTAAGAAGCCTTCATTGCCTGAAGATATATCCTTCTGGCAACAGGAACATGTTTTTAGACCTTTTTTAAATTCATTCAGACAAGCTGCACAACAAAATTGACGCACATCAAACCCAAAACGTACGCAATATTTTCCCAGAGCTGGATGCGGAACATCTCCATGACATGTCTGACAATTGGCACCAATTGTGCGCTGATATTTACCCAAACAAATTTCATTGCAAAAGTCCATGGTTTCCCATATCAGATTCTTATCACCTAAAGTTATTTCAGAAAAACAGTCGGCACAACGCCGAACAAAACTTGCTGCTCTTTCCAAACGTGCAGCTTCAGCTTCAGCCGATGTACGTGCAACTACCCTTGAATCAGACTCGCCAACTTTTTTTGGATTATCATTTGAAATAGTTGTAGCACCAATATTACGTACTCGAATCGAATGTCTCTTTAATTTAAATTTCTCCGGCTCTTCAGCGTTCAGCAAGTTAAAACAATCGTCGTTACAAATGTAAAAGGTGTCGTCGTCTTGCTTGAAGAAATATTTACAAGCCTTATTCTCCCTACATTGTAGACACGAATGCTGATTGCCATTTTTTGAAGCGTCATCTTCACTGGCCGGTAGCTCTTCAATTAAAAACTTTTTACGACGTATAAAGTATTTGCCAGGATTCGCTTCCATAAATGATGTGCAACATGTTTGTTCGCACAAATACTCAAAATCTAAAGTATCAGGATTTTTAAAACGAAAACCACACGGCTTTTCGTCGTGACATTGTATGCATTTTTGTGTGGCGGTTACAATCCAAGCAATAATAGTTTTTGCACCACTACTGCCTTCATTTGTACTGGAGTGCATTTCTTCCAAGAGTGGTTCTTCAGTATCAGCATTCTCGTTTAAATTGTGTTCTAAAATATTACGTTCATTTTTTCATTATGTTATGTATTTCTTTTACTTTTCCTTACGACATTATTTAACGCAAACTTGTTCAAACATGAAAGTATACTTAAAAAAGTAAATTTAAGAATAGCATATACATCTCTTAGGTTACCATCTACCAATACATTAGAATAAGCCACCTTTTGGTATTCAAAAGCAGATGGAACGGAAAAATCGCTTTTGCATAGAACATAATATAGCAAAATTATGGAGGAAAAGGGGTGTATGTTGAATATACCTTGGATCTGGTTTGCTTTTTGTGACCACTAAAAAAGTAGAAACATAAAGACGTCATTATTCTGTATCTCATCCCGACTTTACTATTGAAGCAATAGACCATATGTTTTAGGTCAGTGGACGATCATATTTACCATGTGACAAATATATTAATCTAATAGAAAAAATACAAAATTCTTCAAAGAAATATACGTTCTAGAAAACTGGCAAGTAATTTTTCATCTCCAAATAGCTGGAAACAAATATAACCAACAGAAAAATTTCGGTTGGTAACACCACGGTAGAGTGGTTGAGTTCAGTGGGTGGCTAAGATTCCATAAAATTCATAAATTTTCAATCTGTTAGAAGTATTCTAACAATAAATATGACCTCTTTAACGCAGTCAGTGCTACAAAAATAGGCAGTGAGTGACCAGATCAGCAACGTAAGTATTGGAAAAAACAGACACATTTGAAAAAAAAGAAAAGGGATTTTGAATTGTTTTACTTCATTCCGCCACATCACTCATTCAGGGTTAATATAGAATCCAAGCTAGTTGACACTTCCTTATGAGAACATCCACAGAGCGAAGTGAACGCAGTGGTAAAAAGATTACACAAGTGTTTAAGGAGAGGTTTGATCTGGGATGCCCAAGAACTTTCCCGGACAAAAGGAAACAGCCTTTCTGGTGGACCAAAGATCTAAAGGATCAAAGGTCGACGGTAGGAAGTCTTTTCAATAGGGCAAACCTTACAAGTAGGATTGATGATTAGGACAGCCATAGGATAGCTTTAAATAAGTACAAGCGATCTCTAAAGAGGGCGAAAAGGGACTCGTGGTCAAAGTAGGGAATATACGTTAGTGGCGTTCTTGTAGAGTGAGGGAGCCTTTAATAATGTCAAACTGGAGGCTGTTAGGGAATCACTAGTAGATCTTAACATCCAGGATTTCATAGTGGAATGGATTATTCGTATGATTAAGCTCTGTACAGACAGTTGTCAGATCTTACAATATTGTCAGAAAAATATACAGAAAACGTCTGAGAATCGCGTGAACTAACAATTGTTGTCTTGCAATATTGTTGAAAACAGCATTGTCAGACTTCAAACTAACTATAACATTGCCAGATATGTGACAATCGTGTATCAGCACGATGTTAGGTCTGAAAATATTGTAAGATCTGACAACCGTCTGTACAAAACTTAACAATAGTAATGACATTATTGTAAGATCTGACAACCGTCTGTACAGGGCTTTAAGCTGCAGAATTATCAACTCGGAATCAATTGAACGACTCAGCAAAGAGAACGATTGTCACAATTCAGTGGTTTTCTTTGTCAGCTTTCATTATGTTCAGCTTGTTGAAAATTTTCTATACAAAAGTTCATAATAAAAATTGTTTAGAGATTACAATGTAAGTTTATTTTTTTTGAAGACTTTCCACAAAAATGTTCGGTTCCACTCAGTAAGTTAAGTCCAGAAAACTATTAAATGATTTACTATACAGCAAATAACTCTTTAAACTCATGTGTTCTCTTTTTCTCAAATCTATTTAATTATTGTTTCTATACTATAGGTCTCTGAATTACAAAAAAAGTTGCGTTTGAACAAGCATGCTTTTTAGTAGTATATAATGTTAAGTTAAAAAGATTACCTTGTAAATCTTCATTACCACCTTCTTTTGTTTGATATACACTATCCTGAGGTTGTGTTCCAGCTTCTTTATTAGCTTGATGATGAGATTGAAATAAATAGAAATAATGCAAATAACAAATTATATTTTAATAAATTTTTCGATCAAAAATACCATTATAGATTAATATTTTTGTTTTATAAAAACTTACCACGCGCTTCATGGGAATATGAGTCAGCTTCAGTATTTTCTTCGTCGGTTTTCTTTTCTTCAGCTTTTTTATTGTTTTCAGTGGATTTTTTACCTTTGCCACTGTTTTTTTTCTCGGCATTTTCACGTGCTAAAATGGCCTGTTCTTTTTCGGCATCTGTAACTGTTGATTCAGTGTCATCGGGTATTAAGCAAACATCAGATTCTTCTGGTTCTTGTACATTTTCAACAGGTTCTGTAATAAAAAAATGTTAAATAAAATAAGAAAATTTACGAAATTGCTAGACTTACCATCATCATCAGCTTCAGCAGTTGATTTTTTTTCATTACCTTTTTCAGCATCTTTATCTTTTTCATAATCGTTCTCGTTCTTATTTTCATTTGAATTATCTTGTTGCTGAACACCATCTCTCTCATCTCCATCAGCGTCTTGTTGTAAAGGTTCCATTGATTCGTCTTGACGGTCATTATCATTGCGATTACAATAAACACTTTCTTTTGCATTCTTATTTTTGATATTGCTCTCCTGATCTACATCCATGGCGTTGTCGTCTTCATCGCCAGACAGTGGTACAGTGTTATCAGCCTCTCCTAACATGTCCGACTCCTCAACAGCTGATGGATTATTAGCTGAAACATTTGCGTCGACTTCTTCAAAATCTCGAGATTCTTCAACTTCATCATCACGTCTTCCTCCGCCTTCTGCGTTTTCGTTCTGCTGGGGTCCTGAATTTTCATCTACCTCAAAGGTACCTTCTGAGATTTGTTCAAAATCATCTTCGTTTGCCCCGCCTTCTTCATCTGGGCCGTTGCTGTCTTTAGTTGCGTCGCCCCCATCTCCGATATCTGTACCACCACCACCGTGCGCCGCATTTTCTTCCACATCTTTATAAGAATGTTGCGTGTTTTCTGACTCTGGTCGAGCAGAAGAATTAGCTTCGTCTGTTTGAAATGAATCTAGACTTGATATTTCCTCCATTTTAATACTAATATATCCACAAGTACCAAAATTAATAAAGGATATATAGACATTAACTAAAAATGAGAATTAAAACTATTTTCACTATTTACATTGGAAAACTGTAATTATAATTATTAGTAATTTTTTAAAATTGAAACTCTTTAACAAAATAAAGTTGACCATTTTAGTTTGTAGACAAAATCACAAAAAAACTTAATTTTTCTGTTAAAATTTAAAAATTCCAAATATTAAAAAAAGTACATAGATAATCAAAATAAAAATCTATTGGCCTATGAAAACGCATTATTCAAGATTTTTTATAAACAAAAATAAAGATTCAAGACGAATTTATTTACCAGGTGGTTGCAATGGTGAATTCACGAATTTCTCCTTTGCTTGAAACGTCAAACTCATTAAATAAAATATTTTTTTTTTGTTATACTATATCAAGGTATATTTATCTTACTAGGTAGTGTCGTCCGCCCAGCTGATTTAGTAGTTCGACATGTCAAAAGTTGTATGTGTTCAGAAATTTTATAGTGTAGAAGTGAAAAGGCAATAAAACACATACAGGCCTTCTCAATTTTCTCCTATGTTTTTTGACATTTCGAACTACAAAGCAACAACAAAATGCCATGTTGTTCTTGTATTGTTGTATTTGTTGTAGGGACGCCACTACCTAGTAAAATAAATATACCTTGTACTATATGTTTGACATTTCGATCAATGAGAGAAATATGCATTTTTTTGTAATTTCGTCTACAAGCATTATTTAGGTGGTGCCAATGTCAAATTCATTTATGTATAATGAATGTGATATTTCGAAAAACAAAAGAATAAATAAAGTATATAAAATAAACATAATAAAATCATGTAGAAACAAACAAAAAATTCCAAAATTTAAGAGAAGAAATATTCTGAAACTTTCTTTTTAAATGTTTTGGTTCATTCCGCTTCATTTATGTATGTATAATAATGGGTGATTTTTTTGAGGTTAGGATTTTCATGCATTAGTATTTGACAGATCACGTGAGATTTCAGACATGGTGCCAAAGAGAAAGATGCTCAGTATGCTTTGACATTTCATCATGAATAGACTTACTAACGAGCAACGCTTGCAAATCATTGAATTTTATTACCAAAATCAGTGTTCGGTTCGAAATGTTCAAATGTGACAAATTTTGTTCAGCGATGAGGCTCATTTCTGGTTGAATGGCTACGTAAATAAGCAAAATTGCCGCATTTGGAGTGAAGAGCAACCAGAAGCCGTTCAAGAACTGCCCATGCATCCCAAAAAATGCACTGTTTGGTGTGGTTTGTACGCTGGTGGAATCATTGGACCGTATTTTTTCAAAGATGCTGTTGGACGCAACGTTACGGTGAATGGCGATCGCTATCGTTAGATGCTAACAAACTTTTTGTTGCCAAAAATGGAACAACTGAACTTGGTTGACATGTGGTTTCAACAAGATGGCGCTACATGCCACACAGCTCGCGATTCTATGGCCATTTTGAGGGAAAACTTCGGAGAACAATTCATCTCAAGAAATGGACCGGTAAGTTGGCCACCAAGATCATGCGATTTGACGCCTTTAGACTATTTTTTTTGGGGCTACGTCAAGTCTAAAGTCTACAGAAATAAGCCAGCAACTATTCCAGCTTTGGAAGACAACATTTCCGAAGAAATTCGGGCTATTCCGGCCGAAATGCTCGAAAAAGTTGCCCAAAATTGGACTTTCCGAATGGACCACCTAAGACGCAGCCGCGGTCAACATTTAAATGAAATTATCTTCAAAAAGTAAATGTCATGGACCAATCTAACGTTTCAAATAAAGAACCGATGAGATTTTGCAAATTTTATGCGTTTTTTTTAAAAAAAAGTTCTCAAGCTCTTAAAAAATCACTCGTTATTTCGATATCTTCTACTACCTATTAGTAAGTTACAAAATCTGCAAATGCACTAGTTGCTTTTTAACAATTTTCAAGAAAGACAAAAACTAACTTTTTGGGTTAATTTTTTTTCTTTTTAAATGTGTAAACATAGTTTTCTTCTTCATAGATTAATTTGTAATACATACATATTCTCTTTATGATATTTAATTTTAATGTGGACTAAAAAAGTTCTTATAACTTATTGATCGATGGAAAAACTACAAAATTTAAGATCCTAGAGACTGTTTCACACTATAATAAAAGTACAGGGATACCTCTCATAGTACTGATTTGATCAGTACGGTTTTTCTATACCAAGTACGGTTTAAAATTAAAAAAGGTAAAGTATAGTAATAATGAAAAAAATCGAGGTCGGGATTTTGACGGATTTATACGTTTAGAGGTCTCCTGAATCCATTTTGACTATTTTCGCGATAATGTCTGTGGGTGGGTGGGTGTGTATGAAATGAAATTTAGTATGTGCCTTTGGTATGTGGAGATGAAGGTAGTTTCCTTACCCCCAAATTTTGTGAACGCTCTACAGGTCATACCGTATGACATATTAAAACGAAATTTAGTATGTAGCTTTGGTTTATGGAGATGAAGAGCTGTATAAATTTTGGGCATAATCGGAAGGCGCAAGGGGTAGTTTACTTACTCCAAAATTTTGTAAACACTCTACAGGACATACCATGACATATCAAAATGAAATTCAGTATGTGCCTTTGGTTTATAGAGATCAAGAGCTGTATAAATTTTGGCCATAATCGGGAAGGGGCAAGGGGTAGTTTACCTAACACCCCAAATCGAAAATAATTTTTTTTCGATTTGAATATACTTTGAACTTTTATTCTTTATGTAATATATCCATAAAAATAACTGTTTCCATTTGGTATGGTAAAGTTGAGTGTAGGCCACTCCAGTTTTATTTTTTTTTTTTTGAAAAGCATAAAAACAAATTATATGTTAAAAATGATTATTTTTTGACTCGATTATCATCATCATGTTCTTGAAACTCCTTCATAGGGGTATATATAGGGCTTGTAAATAGGCGTATAGGGCCCAAGTGCCTCTATTAATTCGGTTTCAAATAGTACGGCAATATGGTGGAACCGATTAACCGTACTATGCGAGGTATTCATGTATTAATACTTTTCAGGAAAATTATGTTTTTATTGGGTTTTAAAAAATTACAAGCAAAAATTAGATCAGGGAGGCACTTAATAAAAACATAGAGATATTAATACTTGTATTAAACGGCCTTAAGTACCTTCATAAACTTAAAACACTTTTCTTCAATATTTTTCGATTTACGATCCTGACTTTGTTGGATGTGTCGAGCGGACAGGAAAAGATTTTTTTCGTGTGGGTCGAACGTAAGCAAAGAGAACCATTATGACAAGAATGGAATCATTTATTTCAAAGTAGGAGTAATAAAATAGAAGTACAGGTAAAATGATATTTAAACGTATTAAAAAGTAACCTTAAACAAAATCTAGAAAATCTTGACATAAAGGAAATTTAAATCTGTAGGTATAATGATGTTACGCAAACGGCTGGAGATGTTACGCTGCCATTACACATGCAAGTAATTGCATACAAGTTTTGTATAGGTATTATTTACGAAAATGGCGGAATTATTCGAAAATCTTGCAATTTGCATGCATGTCTACACATCCAATAAAAAAGTTCATTTTAAAAATGTCATCGAAGCGAAAGGTCTCAAAAATTGCTCATCTGTTTTCTTTACTTATTTATAAACCAATATTACCAAGAACATTACATTTGTAGGAAAGCAGTACGAAACAAATCTAGCTAAGCTTCTCCAATCTGTCAAAAAATTATCCAGGGTGATAGAGAATTGAAAAATAAGAAGAAAAAAATGTAGTGGAAAAATTGGCGGTCGCCTATATTTTCCGAGTTATCGGCCTGTGAATTTTTCATATGAAACTGTGATTTGGCGATACATTTTAAAACATACACAGCCGGACTTCGGCCAGGTGTAAGGATTTTCTCCCCTATGGTATGACCAAAACCGAATTACTAAAATTTCTTGCATAGCCGGCCTTCGGCCCGGGCTCAAGGATTTTGTCCTCCATGGTATGACGAACACTAGCTTCGTTTACGAAATAATTCATAATTACTATATAAAAATTTACATAACAAAATGTCATCGGTTCTTAATGAGTTAATTAATTAAGCACCAAAAGTAATATATTTGCATAAGCTTTTAAATGATACCCATATTGACCCGATATCTTCAAAAATATAGCGTACAATCACAGTTTTATATGAAAAGTTCAGAGGACCATAATTCGGAAAATATGGGCGACATGCAATTTTTTCACTTTATATTTTTCCTTACTTTCAATTCTCTATCACCCTGGATATTTTGTTTTTTTTTTTTTTTTTTTGAAATGCTTGGCTAAACTAGATTTAAGCCCAGCACACAACAACAAATTTTAATTGTTCTTTTTTATAAAATCTAGTTCTAAAATAAATCCAACTGGTTTTTAGTGAATATTTGAAGAAAAAGATTTACTTTTATTTTTAAATACGCAAAAAAATACGTTAAAACTCTAATTATTTTATATCCATTTAATTCTGATTTTAAAATAAAACTTTTATGGTAACTCCGATTATCTTTTTGACATTTAACTTGCAAGCATTGTCAAAAATCACTTGCAGTAAAAATTTCTTGCTAATTTAGCTAAGTTCGAAAATTGTGAGTGTGTTAGTAAAAACCTGAGAGTGTATTGTGTTTTTCGAACTTGTACTTGCATGTGTAAACACTAGGTTAGTAAAAACCTGAGAGTGTATTGTGTTTTCCGAACTTGTACTTGCATATGTAAACCCTAGGTTAACGAGAGACCGTTATGTTATTTCCTTAAGCGATCATGATAAGAAAACATAGGTACTCCTAGTCATAATGAAATTACATTTTTTTTTTCGAGTAAAAAAAATAAAAAATGACGGAATATACGAAAAAAAAAACTATTGAAATCTCTGCGAAACTCTTTAAATTTTTGTTTATCGAAAGCACAACACATATTTATGCACACAAGGAAATTTGCCTTTGTGTCCTATTTAGTGCTTATAATTGGACCCAGCATATGGTCCAATTATACTTTGAGTTAGATTTTAAAGCCTTTTAACATTTGAATATTCTATCAAGTAGCTGCTATAGGTATATAAATATCAAGACAAATAGTTTCATAGCTAATAGTAACCATTTGCACAAACAAAGAATGTAAACTCAAGACTAGATGTTAAATTTTTAACATGAATTACCTTACCTATATTTAAGATTAAATGTCGCAATCTCGTAGCGCTCAAAAATTTGGACATGTTTACAAATATAAATATGTATGTATATACATACATACATACGTACATAATACACATGCATACATATGTAGGTATATTGCCTACCTTACATTTTAACCTTTTAAGCTAACCTGTAAACCTGATTTGAATGTCTAAAAAATATAACACGTTTTCTTTTTAAAATGTATAATATTAAGTATTAAATATTACTTGCAAAAATTTATTATACATAAGTATTTACAAATTAGGGCTAAACAATAAGTAAAATTTACATAAAAAACTATTGAACGCATCTGGTCACCTCAATAATATTTTTCCCGCCGTTGTGATGCGCAAAGAAGAAACTCCAACAACAATGCATACACATATATCGAAGCAACAACGACTCACATTCACGATAATAAGACAAGAGAAAAAAATTAAATATACATACATAAAACGAAATAAAACATACTAGACAATCCAATCTCTTACAATTCAATGACAGACAGTAGGGTAATAAAGAAAAATAAGTAAAAGGAATACAAAAAATAAAATATGAAAAACATTTCTTTTAATATTTACCTTTAGGTAAAATGTATTTTTTAATGTAGTTTTGAAGAATTTTCCAATATACAAAAAGCTTACAGGACCAAAGGAAACTAATATGACTTAACAAGAAACAAACCCCTTTCAATGTGTGTGCTGGTAAATTTATTAGAAGTACAGCACGCACAGTGGGAACTCCACGATTGTAATATATTTTAAACGGTGCACCTTAGTTCGACTTGCTCTCTTTTTTAATAGTAAGCAAACAAAGCACGTTATCTTTTTTAGTTTTTTTCACAACTTTTCCACAATTTTCTGTATATATTCATTAAATTTATTAAGTTCGTTTTCACAAATTTTTATTTCTCCCGTCCGCCTCTGCGGAATGAGGTGGAATATAAATGTATAATCGAAACGAGAAAAATGCTGCCTGCTATTGGTGTATAAAAAAGAAACGTAAGAGTAATCACTTGTGTCAGCTACAATATTTATCATAAATTTTTCGACTCTTTAAAAAGAATAATTCATTGACTTTTAGTTTTATCTTATTGTGGTTTAATTAAATTTCACTTTGTTTTTTGTTTTATTAAATAATTGTACTATTTTAACCAAAAAATTTGCGTTAAAACAACCCGCACTAAAAACACACATAAAAATCTAATCGGCTTCTTTACAACCAAATAATGAAAAACACACAGAACTAGACTGCTATAATAAAACTACGAGAAAATTGTAATTGATTACCACGTAGAGTTGTATTCCAGTTTAAATGCAACCATGTATAAGAACAGAGATGTTATAACGGCTGAAAACTTTATTTTATCATGACTAGCTTAAATAGTTTGCTAGTAGATAAACCGTTAATTTAAAAAAAAAATTGATAAAATCGCAGGAAATTACAATTACACAAAATCTTTGATACTTTATATTGTATTTAAAATTACTCCACGCAATATTGTTGCCAACACATAACATGTATGTAGTATTTTTGCCTAATAGCCATGTAGGCAACTGTTTAAAAAGGACTTAAAATATGCAGGTCCTCTTATTTATATATACATAACTATTGCTATAGTTTTTTTGTGGTTAAACCCAACTAAAGTACTTTATGGTTTTGCCTTATTTTGAACTTAAATTATAACTGGTTTTTAAAGGTGCAACAAGCTCTAGGCACTATGGGCTTGGCTATTCTACTAAAAAAATAATTATAATTTATTATTTGGTATATGTACATATCGCACTTGATCAACAAGAGGGTATTAAATCAAAATTTTAAAATTTTCAGAAGAGGTAAAAAACTGTTTTAAGATAATTTAAAAATTTGAACATATTATAGTAAGCAAATCTCGTTTGAAAATATATTTTCACTTATTTTCTTTTATTTTTTTTAGCAATTATTGCCAAATAAATATATTTTTTGAGCTACTACTATTTTTCTGAAACTTCTCGATTTTTTTTTAAATTATTTTGAGTGGTGGCGCTTTAGCTGAAATTTTAATAAACTTTAAAATTTTTTTTTGACAAAATTTGCAGTTCGCATCAATTTTCTTTTGTTTTTCGTGTAGGATTAGATAGTGAAGTATATTGTTGTCCGTTGTTTATTTTTGTAAAAATATCTCTCTGGGGTGTTCCATGAATTACCAATATGAAGTAGTTTTGAAACTCTCCCTTTGCGATGTACATTCAAGCACTTTCAAAACTAAACCATTGTAGGTGCTCCATCGAGTAGTGACATGGGAGTAATGTCAAAACTAGTACATTGGCATAATCTTAGACAGTAAACTATCCTGGAAAATTTACATCCAGGCTAGAAGGTCTAAAGCCATCACAGCAATATATGTATGTAAAAAGCCAACGAATAAACGTGCTCTTTATGACCTGGTCAACTTGTTTGACGGCAAGGACGATCTGGCCCTTACTAGATCAGAAGAGGACGGATTCATTACTTCGGATGCCGAAAATACAACTGCGTGACTTGATATCAGCGGTCACTGGGCATTGTCTATTCGGAACCCATGCAAAAAGAATGGGCCTCCTCTACAACGACTTTTGCAGAAGCTGCCAAGATGAGGAATAGGAGGAAACGGTCGTACACCTATTCTGCCTATGCCTTGCACTGGAATACCAACGACTTCAACATCTTGGACAACGGTATTTCGGGAGCCTATGTGTGTGTTTCACTACTGGAACCAAGATGAATTAGTTATTTTCTGAGGAGCTGCGGTTGGTTCTCCAACCCACTCCCACTCTTCGAGGAATAAATAGGCGTGTTTGCTGTCTCGGCCAATGTGCTCTCTATGGCGACCTCATGATTCTTCTATCTTCTTAACTTATCTCTCTCTTTTTCTTTCTTTTTCTTCCCCAATTCTTACTTTTATTTCTTATTCTCTCTGCAGGTAACACGTGGACCTAAGTGAGCTGTCTACTACAGCTGCCTGCTTAACCTAACCTAATCTCAAAACTACTATAATGCAAAGCTGGGTTATATGTCCCACCCCTATTGTATTGCATATATGCATGGACGCTGGCCCCAAATAAAGCCGGTGTCATCCTAATATAATAAACTTCCTTAGTTTTTATTTTTAGATAATTTTGGTGCAGCTGAGGCTACTGGAAGTAGTTCAGCTTATATCTCTTAGCGGTGTCGGCCGAATGCACACTACCTGTTAGGTTTGGATAAATTAAATCTAGCCATCTAAGGATACTTGGACTTACCTGCACTCATGGAGCTCTGTGTGGTTCGAGATTTTTCTCCTTTACCGGGAATTCTTATTAAGATAAAATCAAACAAGACCGTGAGAATTCGACAGAAATGAATAAGGATGGCTCGGAGCTTATTAATCCTTAATCCTGTGAAGCACCTAAGCCTTATAAAAACGTAAGAAGATTGCTAGTTTAAAATCTCTACAAACTAGAGTAAAGGCTAGTGACAGCACGAACCTCAAGGAAAAAAAGGTACCGATCAGTTACCGGAAATCGGTGAGGAACGAAAGATGCGAAGTGAGTTTATAAAGTTATAGGTCTGCTTCGATATTCCCTCTTTAAACCTTTTTAATTTTTACTCAATTAGAAATGCACTACATACATAGCGCACTTGTTTAACACTAAGGTTGTTTCCATTTCAATTCAATATTTTAACTGCAAGCAAAAATCGACACATTATGATCATTTCCCACTACTTTTTTTACTCATTCGTAATAGAAATAATGACTTAAATAATCTACCTTTAACGTGTTTTTCTTTGTTTTTATGGAAATTAAAAAAAAAATAAGTTAACCTTTAGTTGAACAAGTGCGATATGTATTTTTTATTAAAGGTTTATATATATTTAATATATGTATATTTACATGTCTATTCCATGATATATTAAAATTATTAATAATGATTAATCATTAAAAAGAAGTACAGGCTCTAATCCTGTAAAATACTTAAAACTACAAAAATGACAAACGATTTAAAACTACTTTATTGTTAAGAAAGTGGCGCCTCGAATTACATATGTACGCATACATATGTATGTATGTATATATGTATGTATATATGTATGTATGTAAGTTTGTGTGTATGTATATTAAAATTTTAGGAAGATTATGATTGGTTTATAATCAAAAGTAACAATATTAACAAAAATGGTATGGCCACACATCGAATAAAAAGTTTTTTGTTTTAAATTTTCTTAAATTCAACAACCATTGAATATTTCTAAGCATATAAATTATTTTATTTTTTTGGCAGTAAACATTTATAGGGAACTTCAAACTTAGTTACGGCCAAAGTACGTAATTGTAAGATACAAGTATAAAGTTTAACGGCCGGTCCCAACTTCATGCCTAAGTTTTCGGTAAGGTCTTTTTGTTGTAAGAGCAAAAATGCTTGACCATCTATATCCTCATGACTGAATAGAGTAGCTGTTTTGCGACAGTTAAGATATAAATCTACAAAAAGACTTACTTCTGTGGTAGACCAATAGAGGGGATTGCGTTTGATTTTTTCAGCATCAAATGAGAAATTTTTTTGCCACAGATTAAAGTTTTGTTGCAGACGTGGACCATAGTCATATAAATACTCTCTTGCAATTTCTAGATTTGCATCAAAACAATTGTTGTCAGTATCTTGCTTTTGTAGACATGAAGCACTTGGGGATGTAGAGGTAGAAGCTTTAGGTAATTTTGTTTCCTTTATTTCTTCATTCTTTAGATGTGGTATAGAAAAACCGCCAATTATGTCACTGTGATTGGTTGGTAGTTTATCTTGTTGTACTAAAACATTACGTGTTTTTATATTGTCCAACATTTGCAAACGTTCCAGTATCTGTTGTTCACTTAGACGTGACTGCAGAGATGCCACTTGTTGAGCCAAAACATGCTTGCTTTGTTTAGGCGCTGTTCTAACGATATCATCATAATTCAATCTTGGAGGTTTTTCCACCACCGTTCGCCAATTTTCTGGAGCATATGGGCAACCATCCCTAGTTGCATGAAAACACTTAAATGCATTTTTAGCATTACCAATGCCACGACAACCATCAACGGGACAAGGCATTTTTTGTTTTAAAATCTGAAATCCTGGCGGTGGCTCGAGATCATGACCAGTAGCATCACACCATCCTATTGGATGTAAATCTGGACTATCATCTTCCAACCAAAAGCAGTAATCACTTGGCCAACCATCTAAATGTAATTTGACACGATGTCCTTTATGTGCAACAACAGTTGCCGGCCTTATTAGTGAGGAATTGCGTGGATCTACTACTTCTAATCTCATGTTTGCCTTAAAACCAATTGGTTCTCTGGGTGCAAAAAGTTCTTCACCAGCTGCTTCTCCCGTCCCCTGTGTACGTATATAATCGTTCCAAATAAATGCTGTATTTTCACAGTCTGGCGGCACCACCAGCTGTTGACGTCCCTCATGCCAACCGCAGGGATGTATATATGGTGAATTGATATCGACTATAATATCGTAACAATCATCCCAGCCATCAAAGTGTATGCGTATACGATCATCGAGCACATCAGCCACGGAAGCAACGCATAGCTTACCAGTATCATTTAAGTCCTCAGCTTCTAAGTGCATGCCGACCTGTTAACAAAAAAAAAAAATTAAAACATGAAATTTAAGTTAATTTTAATTAATTTTTGTGTGTTTTTACTAATTTACTCACTTTGAATGGATTATGTGGTACCAATGAGGATGAATTCAAGTGGGTAAATAAATACCGAGGTGCAGGCAATGCCTTTTCTTTATTCAAATAAGCCCCCCAATTAAACTTGTTTAAGGTTACACCTTTTGGAGGCTGTAAAATACGATTAGTTTTGGCACACCATCCGGGTGGAAAAATATCCATAGAATCGGCATTCAACCAAAAGTCGTAAGCACTACTATAACCATCAAAACTCAGCTTCAAACGATAGCCCATTATACTTACGACAGTACAAACACAAAAAAGGGCACAATTTTCGGGATCTATAGCTTCCAACTTCATGCCAACTAAAAAATTGTTAGGTCCAGTTGGAAATGGATTTAAGAAGAGCGATATGGGAGCAGCTATTACGTTATAATTGCGGTTCATATAAGAAGTCCAACGGAATTTCGGCTTTCTAATGTATGTCAAGGGTGGTGGATTATTAATGTTAGATATTTCATTAGCATTACTGCTGCTGATTGGGTTGGTAAAATTATTAATGTTGCTGAGACGATTACGTTTGCGAATTGAAGTGGCTGAATCGTCACGACGTTTTCGGCAATTGCGATTTAAACATGACAACGAACAAAATTCTGAAATAAAATGTTTGTTTTTTCAAATATTTGCAACAAATAATTAAAATATGTTACTGTTTATTAAATTTACAATTCCGAGTTTAACAGATAATATAAAAGGTAGAACTTTCAGATAAACATGCTATAAAGTTGTTGTGCATCGCTTTTAATAAGTTCGAAAAAAAGAACGGGTGCGATTTTACAACTCTGGATATCTCCGAAACTACTAAGCAAATTCGAAAAAAATATTGATGAACGGTAGTTTTTGTGCGGATGTGACGGCTCGAATACATGGTGTTATTTCTTCCTTTTAAATAAAACATTATATCTCGAAAACTAGAAAACGGAGTATAGTTTTGAATTCCGCATCTCAAATATCCTAAGAAACAAATACATATCAGTTGATCCAGTCCAAAAGATGATCTTCATTTTTAAACTTTTCTTAACACTTGTAAATAAGAAATGTCAATTGTAGACTACAAATAAGAAATTTATTCTAATTAAGCGGATTAAGGCGGATAAATCACGTGGGGCCTCTAGGCCATACATATCTGGGGTCCTTTAACGTAATTTATATTCCTAAAATATGTTATTTTAAAAACAATGTGATTTTATTCATAATATAGGTGTATGTACACACATGGAATAAATTTACACGTCTTCGAAGACGCTTTCGAAAATATGCCTTTTTCTATATGTTCGCAATGCTATCGTTACATTCTTTTTTTTTTATTAATTCTTCTATTATATAACTGAGCTCATAAAAAAAAGCCTTATATAGTTAATAAAATCTACTATACAAAAGTACTACAGTACAATATATAAAAAAAACTTATAAATAAATTTAAATTTTAATAGTAAAATGAATTAATAAATTTAATTTAATACAACAAATATTTATCAGGAAAAATATATCATAATGAGTACTATAATTAAAATTGTTTAATTCATAGATAGTTAAAAATTATATAATTTAGCGCACTATTAAGCTATGCGACTGTGAAAAATTTAAGACTTTAGACTTAAAAGTTGGCACGGAATAAGAAAATGTTCTCAAAACTACCGGTAATGCATTCCAAATTCTAGCAACTCGTATTTGAAACGATTTCTTAAATACATTTAAACGTCTTATGGGAAAAATAATTTGTGGGTTTCTAGTTGAACGGGAAAATTTAAATTTATCGACTATATATTCAGGGTAACCTTTAGTAACCGATTTATAAAAAAATAGTAGGAGCCTTAGAGCAATAAAGTTTTCCAACGTAGATCCAAGGAATTTAATAACATATTGTGATACATGTTCTCTTATATTTAGACCAAAAATGTAACGTATTATACGATTTAAAACAAGCATATATTTCCCAAACACATAGCTACCAACGCATACATACATTCGAAAAAATTGATTATGCCATACTACACAACGTTATTTTAAACGATTCTTCGGCAGATAAAATAGTTTTTTGTAAGATAACATAAGTTCTTATACTGTCCCATTCCGCCCATAAACTCCGAATTATGTTCCCTCAACTTTGTACAAGCCTGTCTAAAATTATCGTTTGACTTTGTCGAAAATATTTTAGAAATTCATAAATTCATAAATCGATGTAATTATTCTTTACACACCGTATCAAGTACAGGCAAATAAGTTTCAATTTTTAATTCTATGCTTAACCTCTTCCGCTATGGATATCCGTTTTCTCATTTCTCTTTATCTCATTATCATTAAATATTTCTGGCTGTAAAAGTAAGAAATCTAAATGCTTATTGTATGATCCGGTTCTGGTTGTACTGACTTAAATAAATTATAATGCACGCTTTCTAAAAAATGTCCTCTCTACGCAAATCTACAAAATTACTTATCTTTGGAGAAATAAATGCATTATTTGAAACCTTAAAGTTTGGTCAAAACTCCATACTGGAATTAAGTAAAAAAATTATTTACACACAAATAACTCCGGTTTAGGTTGAATAAGGCTAAGAAGGGTTGTTAAAAACAAAATTGGAAAATTGGAAGAAAGAAAACATTTGCATCCTGCTATCATTCAACCACCTGATTTAAGTTTACACCGATCGATGTTGTTTAGCCCGTAGTGAAATCTTTCTCTCAACCATCGCAACCTGCGGCCTTATAATATCGGGCAGAGACACAAAACGTGCACTACAGTAAAAAGCTAATCTTCGTTCTCGCACATCCTACAGAAATCTATTGTACCAGTAACCCATCTACTGGTTCTTGCAATAATTGCGTAATGGCCAGTGACACACACAACTTTGACTTGATTAAACAACAAAAAGCAAACATTAACCTAAAGGCTTAGGTCTAATAATTTTCTCTTCAGAAGTGTACATAACACAAAACCTTAAAGTTTTATAACATTTTCCTTATTTTAAAATAAAATAATGGTCATATTAGAAATGTGAGTGATTACTGACTTACAAACAATTATAAAGAAAATAAATGAAAATCGGAAAAAAATAAAAACCTACCTGGAGCCAAAAAATCAACCGATGGTCCTTGAACATTACATCGCCGACACATATAGTAAGTGGGAGGTTCACTATTTTCGCTTCTTTTATGAGAAGATTCTCTTTCATATATGGGCTTCTCATACGCTGTATGTATGCGTTTATTACACATACTTCTTTCATATAGTTGTATCAGATTAAATTCATTGAGTTGAAATTTTAAACTTGTACCACGAGCCGTACCAATTCTTTCTCGCCAATTTAACATGTTAAAATTTGAAAGCATATCTAAAACAGATGAATAACCATTTGGCTGTGGTTCCTCCTTTTGATTCAAAACTTTAGGTTCCATTAGTGTTTTCTTTAACAGAGGAGATATAACATTATCAATTTGAGGAGATTTTAATAATGAGGATGTAGCTGAACTTTGATCTGTTGAATTATTCGATATGGATGATGAGGAACTAATTACGAACTGTTCATCACATAATAACGACTCATTAAGTTGTTCTTTTTCCTGGCACGAAGAAGTTCTGATTTTTGTTTGTGCAATAACGTTAACATCTTTGACATTATCGTCATCATCATCATCATCATCGATTTCTATTTGTTCTATTTCAACTTCTTCGGTCGGCAAAATTGTAACATCATCATCCTCGGATGAGTTTACCTCATCATTGTCATCCTGTGATGATTTAGGGTCTCTATCAGTTGCCATATTATCTCTTTCTTGCATGGTTTGTTTATTTTCGTTTCCCTTCCCTTGTGAATCATTAAGATTTGTTTCCACCATTTCAATAGATTTACTTGAAATTGATGGTTCACCTCTCTTAGTAGGCAACGTTTCAACGGTTTCATTTGTTTCTTCACTTCGTGTTGAACATCCGTTTTCATTTTCGTGAGATTTTTCAGAACCAACAGATGATTTATCACCCGAACTTTCTAAGTACTCTTCATCTTCAAAGAATACCTCGAGTTCCTGTGATTTCATTAATTCCGTCTCTTGTTGACATTGATTATCTTCAGTACTTCTTTTCGTCACTTTTACAGTTGTTTCGAAATCAGTTTTTAAAGGTTCAGAATGTCTTCTTTCACTGTTCGTTAATGAAGTGATAGAATATGATTTATCTGAAGTATTATATGAGTTTGAACGCTGTGAACGGGGACTTGTAAGTTGTGGCGAATCAGTTGCTTTTAAAGACTCTTCTGGTTGCTTTTTATCACAAATTTTGGGTTTTAATAAAGATTTTTGCTTTTCCACTTGATTATTAGAAGATTTATTAGAGATGTTATCGATTTCAGAGATGACTTGGCTTGACTTTAAAAGAGAAAAAGATTCAGTCGTTTCTTTTCCCGTTCCTGTTCCTCTTTCTTTGTTGTTTGTTTTTTTGTTAATTATCGAACATTTATTCAAATCTGGTTTATTATTTTCTACAATTTCAGCTTGTATTTTATTCGAAGTTTTTAGTAACGATGATTCATTGGATTTATTTTCTGTCGACGTTATATGTGGTTTTTTAATAAGAGACACTTCACTGTTTAAATTGCCAACTTTTATTTCATTGGAGTTCTTGCGAACTATTACTGGTTCATTTATTATTTCCGTAATATTTGAAGATTTTTTTGTTGAATTTTGCAATAAACTGACTTGAGGCAGTTTTTGGACTGTTTGTGTGACAATAGGAGCTTTCGCGAGTTCCATACCTAATGCAGCAAACATTTGGGGAGAGTTATCGCAAGTTGTTGTTATTATAGTATGATTATGCTTTTGTTGCAATTGGTGTTGCTGCTGTTGTTGGGGTGTTATCATAAATTTCGCATTTTTAAGCACAGTTTTATTTTGAATTTGTTGAGGCTGCTGTTGTATTATAGGTTTATTTTGTAAAATTGCAGGTTTTAATAACGTTGTACCTGGGGCTAAGACTTGTGTTGCTCCTGTACCTCCTGGATTGCCCACTACTATTTGTTTTAATATTTCCGCATTTAAAGATTGTGGATTAAAATTATTTAATTTTGTTTTTTGTTGTTGCTGCTGCTGTGGATGTTGAAATTGTTGTTGTTGCCTTATTGGTAGTTGTGTTTGTTGTTTTATTTGTACTGCTTTAGTTGTTGTTGCTGTAGTTGGTGTGTTACGTATTATAATTGGTGCCGCAACATGACCTACATACAAATAAAAAAGTTTATAAAATATTATTGTCGATTTTAATTTTAAACAACAAACGAAAAAGATAAACTTTGTTTTAAATTTACTTTTTCATTTTAATGACAATTTGTACGAACGTTAAATATTGAATTAAAAATCAATTTCACTAACAAAACATATTCATTAAACAAGATCATTATTATACAAGTTAAGACGTTGGGGTGACCATTCGTATTAAAAAGAAAATTTATTTATTTATTTATTTATAATATATTTTATAAATCAATTCATAAAATATTCAAAAGGCGCCGGGTAACTAGATCATATGCACACGAAAAAGAAAATTATTATTTTTTAATATTGACAACATAAATGTACAATGTAAGTAAGTACATAAAAAAGTATTGACAAAAACAAAGTATAATCTAAATATTGAATTAATCTATACATCCTGAATACCATGACTTCGGAGACTACGCCTTATATGTGGTAAATGCACACCAGTCGTGCAATCGGTAATTTCCTCCAGTCGGTCACCCATCTTAGAGATAGGACATTCAGTTAAAATATGTGAAACAGACAGAACAACATCACATTGAGAGCACCTTACTGGATCCGTATGGTTATAATAATGTTGGGTATTGAAGAGAGTTTTGCCAATTCTAAGTTTACTCAATAGAGTTGTTTATGTAAACCATGGAATTGGTGCGAAATTATATTTGGTGTACATGGAGTGTCGGTAATTTCCGGAAATCTCGAGCGCTCTTGGCTACCCTGTCCGCATATTCGTTATCTTCAATACCAATGTGTGACAGAATCCACAAAAAAAAATCTCCTGACTAACACTAGGCAACTTGATGAACGTGTTGTAAGTGTAAAAAGAAAATATTTTTTTCAAATATTTATTTTCGACCGTATAAAAATTATTTATGTTTTTTTTTTCTTTTAATTTTATTCGTGTGTGCTTAAGCTTAGTTTTTATCTTTATAATAACTAAATAACTTTTTGAGATTAAAGATTTAATTTTCTCTTATTTGTGTAATATGATTGAATGCAAAGCATATTGGTAAAAGATTCCTCAATTAGTGATGTATAAGTTTTTTTCTACCCCTATCACCCTATCACATGTAATCTGACATTAAACAACTGAAAGCAACTGATATGTCCATGGCTAATTAAAAGGTTTGTTAAACATTTTCTTACTTCTTTCAAGGTTTGACCCTATGGCTTAATAATTGTGGTGGAAAATGCTAGTCTAACTTCTGCGCGAAATAAATGTAAAGGCAGATTAAGTATTCACCTTCCGTGCCTCTATGAATCACCTGATTTGTTTTTGCTAAATACATTTTTACTGAAAAACAATTTTTGCACTTACTACATTTTGCCAGTTACTTAAATTGCTACTAGGGTGAAAACTAAAAGCAAGTTACAAGTTTATACAACATGCAAATTTACTTACACAAAGTTAAAAAATCTAGCTATTCAGGTATGTTTTGTAATCCGAAACCGAGTGAAATTGAATCCGAACGAAATTTTAAGTTGTCATAACTTTTAAATCTTACAACATTTTGATATTATTTTTTATACATTTGATTAAAGGCCATTCACATAACTTCCTTGATTGCCAATGTTTTAAAATAATAGGCGCAACTAAGTTATATTTTTCTTTAAAAATTTATTCGATTTCAATTTCACTCGCTTTCGGATTACAGAACATACCCGATTATAACTGCTCAGTGATATTTACTGGGAAGTGCCACGTCTATTTGATATATCAAGAAGATGTGGAGCATATTGCTCCAATCAACTAGCAAATTCAAGATGGCTAAACTGTTGATATTGCCTCGCCCCTCCGTCCACAGACATAATTAAAAATTCGGCTCTGTATAAATTTATCTATTATATAATATCATAAATTACTATCCCCTTAAAAATATTTAGAAATTTCACAATAAGAATTTTTTTTTTTCTTAAAAAATTCAAAATGTGGAGCTTAAACCGGAACTTAAACCGACTTAGGTCTAAAGGGAATTTAAAAAGACCACTAAACTTAATTTTGGACCTATTCCAATCATCTCCAATTACAAAACAAACAAAAATATATAAAATTTCAAATAAAACAATTTTAAATACATATGGTCACCTTATGAAGAAAATCCCAGTATGCATTGTAGTATGTGTGTACATTGCATATAACTTAATAATTTAGCTAATAATTATAAATTAAGCAAAAAATATATTAATAATTTTATTTACAATTAATAATGTATTTTTATGTAATAAAATTGCAGGTATATTGTATGTATAAATTAAAAAAGGAGATAAAAATTTCGCTTAACACATTGTTGGATAGTGACGGTGGCCATTATTTGTTTCAAGATATTGTATACGTTTAGTTCGTAAAGTAGTATTTTATTCGATTAATTGTAACAAAATATTTTATTTTAATAAAAAAATAGCAACCGATAGCGGTTTAATTTGTTTTTAAATATGTAATTAAAATACGTGTTAATTTATTTAGAATATAAGTTCTGGTATTGACCATGATAATGATTTTTGTCTGTTTCAAACATCATTATGATGTTTGGGGTATTTTTGTTGTGTATCTTACTGTAAAGCAATGCACATAAAATTATGAAAAATATACATATGTAGATAAATTTGGAATTAGTTAACATAGGAACACGTGAAAAATATCTTTGTAGATTTGAATATGTACATGGTAATGTAAACTTCATAGGATCTCTTACTTTCATTAAGATGAACATATTTTAAACACTTTTTAAAAGTTACATAATTCTATGTATGTAGGTACATATATCAAAATATAAAATAATAGATGTGAACTTACCAGCTGTTGCCATTGGTTGAGTTGATGCTAATAGAACACTAACAGTGCCATTGGGTGCTGTGATGACTGGAGTCAAATTATTGGTTTGTGATGTCGACAAAACTTGATAGGTAATACCACCAGAGGTAGAATTCGCTGCGCTAAGGACCATTGGCTTGTTACCGTTACCCGATATTAAAGGAATATTTGCATTAGAACTACTAGTGCCAGTACCAATGGCGGTAATACCTAACATGCTGGGCGATGTAACCTTTTGTGGATGTTGTTGTTTAATGGGATCAACACTACTAATCAATGTTTGATTTGTTAATAAAACGGGCATATAATTTGTTGCTGTCGTTACATATTTTGTTGTATCTAATAAACTATTGCCAGCAGCAGAGCCACTAGCACCACTCCCCAAACTATTTAAGGTTGTTACTATGGTTGGCTGTTGGGCCATAGTGGATATCGTAGCGGAAACATTTGACTTTAATATAGAGGTGGCTGAAGTCAATGGTGGTATCCCTGTTATAATGTATTGCGGTGCTGTCGATGGATGCTGTTGTGTATTTAAAGGATTCATTTTTAGTTACTTATTTATTGCTATACTCCACATTGAAATTTCTAATGTCTATTATTTATTAAAAAACCCGAATAAAGATTCCATTAAAACTTCATTGTTTTTCAAAGTTGTAACTCCTTCTGGTGTTTTATGTTGATAATAATGATTATATTTATATGGCGTTTTTTACAAGTTGTGTTGAATAGTAGTGTTGTTGTTGCTTATTAGTAATATTGTGATTGAATTAGATATGAACATACGAATGTCATGCCAAAAATCAGGACGATCTTAAATTTATATTATAGACAATTTCCTGTAGATATTTTACATATTTTATTCAAAACTCTATTTTTTAATCTAACGCTTACCTTTCTGGATGTCTATAATACTCTTTTCACTAAATCACTTTAATGTTTTCAATTTTTGCAAGCAACAGAGTTGTACATTATGGTATCATTCGTTCTTATTTAAATATATTTAAAACTTCCTGCTGAGTATAAAAAATTTTAATTTTATTACAAAAAGAACAATTGCTTAAAATAATTAAAGTCTTTAATAGGTTTATAGGATTTTAAGAAATTAAAAATTTAAATTTAATACGGTTTTAAGTGTTACCTATGAGTTTAAGAAAATTTTGCTATTTTAAAGAAGTAGTACAAACGAAAAAATAAACATAATTGGTATGTATCTTTCTTTGTACAATGTGCTTTAATATTTTTACAAAAACAAGAGGTTTTTTTAAAACATTTAAAAATGCCGCGTTTAAATAATTTTCATAATTAATATATATGATAAAAAAAATAATTTTTTATCATATATATTAATTATGACACTTTTTAACTATAAATTACGTAGGGGTTCTTAAATTGGTTAACAAGTATACTATATAGTTATTAACTGATAACCATTAAATAAAAAATATTACAATTCTAATTTATCTTATTTTTTAAGTTTATTATTTCAATGCTTTTCATTTAAATAACACTAAATAGGATTTGCGAATTATTCATATTTCTTAGAAAAGGAAAGTGTTTTAATAGTGATTAAATGTTTCAAAGACAAAACACATCAAGCTCAGTATTGTATACCATTTTCTGTACGTGCTGTTTCCCTTGCTACTTTTTAACTAGTTTTTTTAATGCATTGTAATTTTTGGATATTGCTAAACTTCATATAACTCTATTTGAGCTTTTTGTACCTTTTGCTATGAAATGAAGAGGGCCACATAGTTTTTGTAATAACTTTTTTGACCCAAATGAAATAGGTATTAATATTAAAAAGGCTCTTTGACTGTTGACTAACCGTACAAAAATAAAAAAAAATTTGGAATTGTGAATCGAAAAAAACTGTTTTGCCGAAAAATATACCCCGATAAATGATTAGGTTACCGTTATCCTAATATCATAGCTCGCGTAATCATTACTTAATCCAAAGGGCAGACATTTTTTAAGTAAAATTTTGTTCAATTAAATTCTAAAATTGGTTGGCGGAATAATAATATTCACAAATTACTAGGTTAAACTTCATTAGTCCCCTCCAGGATCTTTTACGCGAACTATACATTCGTAAAGAAAGTGAAAATTTCCCAATTCAGCTTCGACTATTTTTTTTTTACAAATTTTATATATTTTTACATTTCCTTTATACAAACATACAATTTTATGTACAAATTTTAAAAGTTCACGATAATACAATTAATTATAATCACCACTAGTATCAAAGTTCTTCCAAGATTTCATCTTTCATGCACTACAATACGACTCTGGTTTTGTTTTTGCACAAACATTTTTTATTATAATTTTAAGTTAATGACTGATAAATACAATTTGCCTCGGAAATTAATTAATGATTTTTTCATTTACCAAAACAACAGGTAACACAAAAACGCCATAAAATTGAAATATGGCAACCAAAAATAAAATAATATTAAAAATTTTTGCGAAATTGAAATGCTTCTGCCAGCAATATTTAGCAAAGAGAATACTTTGTGATATTCAGGTTGCAATATTTATAAAGAGCACGGTTATCAACGTTGTCCGAAGCTCAAAAATTCATATTTAACAAATAGCTTAAACAACAACAATATCTATAAGGAGTTTTGACATTTAGTATTGTATTATTTTGGTAACACTGATTTAAATGTTGTTAGTAGAGTCTTTTACCGGTACAAATTTAAAAAGATAATTTACAAATAAAGAAAAAACGCAGCAAAATCATATTTATACTTAACAAAGGTATCATATAAATTTGACTATATTATTAAAAATATGTCTAACAAATTTATTGCAGAGCTAACATTTTACAAATTTTATTTAAAAATTCAATCCTTTTTTTAATTTTTCTGGTTACTACTGTGAATGTATATTATTTATTATTTAATTTTAAATCACAATGCAATTGTCAAATTTCTAGAGTAAAAACAAGAAAAACAGGCAAGAAAGCGAGCAAAGAGCACAAAAAGGAAAGCATAAATAAGAAAGTTTTATAAAACTAAGAAAATTAATAAAAATAAACTCAATTCTATAAATAGTTAAATACTTTAAAAGGTTAAAAACAATTAAAATAATAAAGTTAAAAACTTAACCACAATATTAAAAAAAAAATAGTTTTTCATCGAAGAAAAACTATGTCACTAATCGATAAATTACAAGAACAAGAGCCAATACCACTAGCTGATGATGACCCACAGGGTAAATTGCTTAAGAAATGATTTTTCTTATTTGTTTAAAACAAGAAATAATAAATTCACATTTCAGTAATCATTAATGATGATGATCAACATTCAAACATTCCCAATGGTCATTCCATGGACTCTCTTAGATCCTCGTTCACTAATCGCAGCTCTACTCCAGACTCGCATAATTCTTTAGATCCGGAAATAAGTCCAGATGAAAAAGAGGAGAAAGCACGTTTGATTACCCAAGTGTTAGAGTTACAAAATACATTAGATGATTTGTCTCAACGCGTGGATTCAGTTAAAGAAGAGAATTTAAAATTGCGTTCAGAAAATCAAGTTTTAGGACAATACATAGAAAATCTAATGTCTGCTTCATCAGTATTTCAATCTACCAGTCCAAACTCAAAAAAGAAGTAAACTCCACAAAAAGGTGTAAAATAACCAATTGCTTTTTACCATATTCTAAGTCTATTAACATTAACTTTTATTTTCTGAATACCTACTCTGTCGATATTAATGTTATCAAATGATTCAATATTAGTTAATTATATTAATCAAAATGCCTTTTTATATGTAAGCGAAAGTATATAATTTTAATTTGCATTATTTATTTAATTATAACTCATTTAATAAATTAAGTATAGCTTAAAAAAATGGACGTACATAATTATCTTATTTAGGAAAATTTTGTTAAACATGACATCATATTTTTGTTGTTAAATACCGAAGCGAATTTATTTTGCAGTTAATTCGCTTTATCAAAGAATTTCGTTTCCTGTTTTCAAAGTTGCCAGAGGTTATAGCAGGTTTATATAAAAAAAATACACAAAAAGTATAATTTTTATTTGTTGATATCACACGTATTTTTTTGGGCAAGAAAATGTAACAATTATTAGTGAAAGAAAAAAGTCCTGGGCATAATAACCTTATTCAATATCAAGTTAACTATCGTATCGAATAACATTTCGATATAATCGAGTAAGCAAATTATATAATTCAACATGTATTGAATCGTAATTTGTATGAAATTGTAATAGATATAAAAAACACGTTTTAAAACTTTTGCGAAAAATTAAATAATATTTAAATTAGCAATTGAAGTGTGTTAAAATTAATCATTTCTTGTTTTGTTTATAGGCTTTTTGCACTGAATAAAATCTACACTAATTGGCGAAGATAAGATTTAAACGGGGCTAAAATTCAACATCCGTTAATATTTTCCAAAGATGTTCCTATCTCAGTTTGTTCGATTTAACATCTTTCGATTATTTTTGTGTCATCACTAAAAAAATGGCAATAAATTATACGTAAATTTCTTTCATGAAATTTCTCCAATTCTTTTTTGAAATTTCTTGTTTTTTCTTGCCTCTCTACACCTCTTGCCATTACAAAACCGGCTTCATGCAACTGTTTTCATAAAATATGTCATCGTGTAATTTAGCTATAATTTAGTGGCATTACCAGTGTGGCCAGTTTGGCATTTTTGCAGCAGAAATTAGCATTATTTTTTTTAAATATAACCGCACCTTTTTTATTTAGCAGTTAGCATTTTTTTTAGCATTTTTCAATTACTTATTTAGCATTTTTTGACATTATTTAATTTTAGAAAAATCATGCAATCACTTTAGTCTTATTCAAAAAATCTACCACAAGTTATGACTTTCCAATTATGTCAATAATGGCATACTGCATTATTCTAAAATCGAAAGAGTTTACACCTTACAAGTTTATTAATAGTTATTTTATACCACAGTTACCATTTAGATTAATAATCGAAAAATAAATGAATTTTGATTAAATTAAATGTTATATTATTTGGAAGTAGGAATATTTTTTCTTACCCAGGTTTTTAATAATTTAAAATGTTTTTCTATTAGTTTTAATAATAAGTAATATAAATAAAAATGTGTGTATAAATAATATATGTAAATGCATACTAAAGCAGTTTGGGTCATTACCCACACTGTACATTACTCACCTGGTGGGATTTGGACAACGCACAGTGTCGATTATCTAGTTTAGTGAAGCTTGACCAATCAAAAAAAAAAAAAAAAAACAAAAATTTTACAGGGTGATAGAGAATTAAAAGATAATAAAAAATGTAAAACAAAAAATTTGGCGGTGGCCCTTATTTTCCAAGTTAAGGGGATCTAAACTTTTCATATGCCTGATTTTACACTACATTTTTGAACAAATTGAATCAATATGGGTATCATTTTAAAGCTTTTGGAAATATCTACAAGGTTATGCAATTTTTTTTTTAATTAACCCATTAAGAGCTAAAGCATTTCTTTGATTTTTAAAAGGTTTACACTATAAAGTACAGTAATAAGTAATAAAAAAATGTGATAAAAAGCGATTAAAAGCAAAATATTACAACAAATAAAACTCTCAAATCGAACAAAAATACCGGCTTCGCTTAATGAAATTTGTGTGCAAAGCAAAGAGCGCAAGAATTTTGTCGTCTATGATATGAAAAGCACCGGCTTCGCTTAATAATCTGGTTGGTCACTTGTACAAGCCATAATATAAAGGTAACCAAGGCACACTGTCATTATCCTAAAGACCCATTACATTGTCGGTTTCAATGCACGACTGCTGAGTACGTTTCGCCTTAGTAAAGGGACTCTGCAGATATATAGCGATCCTGCAGATATAGGAAATACACCTAAATAAATATGCAGTACTTGTACAAATTTCCGCCTACGAGAGCTGATTTAAATTTATTTGGAAAGTTTTACTTAAAAGCATTCGTGTATTCTCTTTTCTTTAAGTAAACATAGCAAGTTGAAAAAAGGATTGAATAAATACAGCAATTAGTTCACAAGGCACTGCGTAATATAAACAACTGTATTTTTTTTAAATATTACTAATTTTTAAGTGCGCGAACAGATTGTTATACAAGGTTTGACATTTTCAGACGTGTGCCAAGATAGCGTCGATATATAGATAAGCAAATTTAAACAGCTGGTTTAAAAATTTAACCTGTACTATTATACCATGGCTCTGATCTGGTAAAATAAATTCGCCTTGAGTGGTATTTTCAGTGTCGCAAGTTCTCCATCCGTGCTTTTTATAGCTTTGTTTCTCTTTATTTATAGCTTTCAACGTACGTCAAAAGTTAAAAGATGCCCAACTTTTGTACTTTGCGTTGAAGGAGACGTAGTGATTGTGACAACACTCATTAGAAAAGCTGTATTTCAACTTTCTTGTACGTTGAAAAATACGACGTATAACGTATGACGGATTCTATGTGCCTCGGCCTTCATTGTGTCAACCTCCTCCGTTGTTACTTTCATTTCAATTGAAAGCTTTAAAGTATAACGTATGACGGATTCTATGTGCCCCGGCCTTCATTGTGTCAACCTCTTCCGTTGTTACTTTGATTTCAGTTGAGAACGCAAGGCGTATTAATACTAGGTACATAATTGCACGGACGAATTTAGGCTTTTTCGCCTCCTTTACAGTTGTCAAATTTCATATTGAAAAAATTTGTTTATAATTTTTTTATATAGAGTTTGACTTTTTGCTTTCATGCATGTGATGAGCTTTTTCGCCACTGCAATCACCTGTTATGGATTCGCCTTGCGTTAAAGTATGACGGATTCTATGTGCCCCGGTCTTTAAAATATCTAAATAGGTTTTCAGAGAAACGTAATTAAAAAGAATCAAGACAACTATTCACAATAACGTTGCATTTAATGCTCCTCTTATTACAAAATCAAGAGAAAAAGAACAGGCATTCAAAAGGTTATTGTATTTGGAAAATAAAATTACAAAAAAGAAGTGATAAAAGTAAACTATAAAAACTTTGTATATAAACCAAAATAAACACTAAAATAAAATCTTTGAAAGCTTAGTGAATAAACAAGTGATAATCAAAATATAGTGAAAAAACTACTGAAAGTGAACTGCACAAAAAAACGTGAACTGATGTACATACATACATATGTATATGAAAGTTTTTTACGCAATCATGTAATGTAACTAAAAATTAAAAAAAAACTAGTGTTTTATTGCTGCACCAAAAATAAATAATCAACAAATTACTAAATTAGTTAACATATATAAATATATGTACATATATGCATATATGTACATATATTCAAACATAGGCATAAAAGTAAAACAAAACACCATTGATACCCCATGGTATTTACTGTATTTATTTACATTTTTAAAATGATTTATGTTAGTATTATGTAAAAACAGGGTTGAAATAAATTTCATTCACAATACTTAATATAACAGTTAATATTTTTTCTCAATTAATGTAAGCGCAGCTGTCCAATGTCAATTTTTTTTTCTTTTGGATAATCTGTTTTCGATTTTTCTCTTTGTTCTTGTGTCTTCAGAATATATATTTAAAAATTTGGTAAAAGCAAATACAAATTATTATAAAATAACAATTGAAAATAATACTAATTATATTACTAAAAATATTAATACAAATTTAACTCAAAATTAAAAAAAAAAAAAAAAAAAAAAACAATCAGAAAACAATTCAAGAAGCAGCAACGAAAAGTAATAAAAACGACCTCGTTAAATATCCTAAATAAAGAATATTGCACATACATATGAATTGTAGGCATTGACCACTATCATGGATATTATGAAAAATGCATTTTCATGAAACATCAAGATTAAAAACGTTTATAAAAGTTGCCTTATATTAATATCAAAACCAAAGTGTTAAAATTGCATTGAAGTCAGTGTCTGAATGTGTGTGTGTTTATGCTCTTACATCCGTTCTATTTATTGGCAATAAACACCACCCCTCACTAAATCCGACACAACATCACAGACAACGTGCACTTGGGCAATATTGAAATTCTAGTGTACTTCACTGTTGATTACGTTTCACGTTGTCCTTTTCTGTTTTCATTTTGTACCTTTGAACTGTTGTTGTCATTTGTAATTCCATAATTTCAATGTCAATGGCTGATTTCGATGCAATATATGAGGAGGATCAATTGGAGGAACATTATGAAGAACAAGCAGTGCCTCCCGGACCCGAACCCATTGTGATACGTGGGGCTGGCAACATGACAGTGTAAGTATATTTTTGTTTATTAATTTATTATGATGTTACTCACACAAGGCGATTTGTATTACACCTACATATTTCCATTAATAGAATAGGTATATTAAATTAGGACTAATTTCAGTGTTTTTTAAGATTACTTTTTTGAAGGAACGCAGTTATCTGTACAATAGCTTAGTGTTTTCGCACTTCGTTCGTGCTCCTCAGATTTTTGTAAATAGAATTCATAAATCTACTTATGAACATTATTACATTATTATTGATGTATTATTAATGTATTTCATTTGAAATATTTATCCTCCCAAGGAACTGGAAGGTTTTTTCTTATTCTATACCTATCTAAAGCGTTTTTTTTTTTTTTTGGAATCACTATTATATGTTGTTCCTTGTTAAAAATGATTATATATAATTACTAAACACTTCCCTAGGTAGATAAATACGAAGAGGACGTAGCTGTCTAGAAAATACATTCCATTCTGCTAGTGTCTAAAATTATATTTTCCCATTTTTTTTCTTTAATATGTATTAATCACATAATTTGTAACTTAAATTATTCTTTCTTAGAGAGAATAAAACGAACTTCAAACATGACTTCCGATTCCATCTGTATATTTTAATAACAATGCAATAACACAAAGTAAAAATACAAATCAAATACAAATTTTATTCAATTGGCTATTTAGCAGTAAGTAATTAATATTTTGTCATTATTAAAAAAAGCGCCATCTCTTGCGTAACCATGTTTCAAATATCCCGCACAGTACCTTTAAATCGGTAAAAAAATCTACATAATTTCACTGCTTTTTCTGCACTTTCTATAGGAAATAAGATATTTTTGCGGAAGAAACTATCATTTATTGGAATTAGGATACTAAGGTACCTCCTCACAAAATTTTCTTTAAATCCATTCAGTAGTTTTTCGTGTTTTATTATATGTACAGATATTTTTTTTATCCATATATAATAATGGGTTTCTTCTTAATATTCTTAAGCCTTTTTACAATTTTTTTTGTAAATACTTTTAACCTTCGGATCGGTTGAATAAATGAATAAAATATATACATATTTACTTTATATATGTAGATTACTTTAGAGTAGGGTTTAGGTTCGAGTTTAAACTGGTTTCTTTTTTAATTAGCTAATTTATTACTCAATCCAACATTATTTGAAGTAGATGTTATTGAGTGGAAGTTTAAACCTTTTAGTATTACCATCCTAAACTACAAAATATGGCGTTCCCACGACAATTGGATCCTTGCTCCGGAACGACCTGAATCTTAATCGGCCAAAGATTATCAACTCAGCAACAGCTGTACCAACTGAAATTTTTTTTCTCACGTGACCATAAAATGCCAGCTTTTTCTTCAGATACTATTAATTATAGATGATACTATTTATTTCTTCAGTGTACCAAGCTTTGTGGCGAGTTGATGTAGTAATGAACCAACTAACACCAGCAGTGCACGTCTCATTGCAGGCCTGCAAATCCAGTCTCATTTCCACCTGCAAGACACAGTAGAACAAATCAGTGGTCATGTTCTATTTGTAACACAGTAATTTGGAGGAATATAATATCAGTACAGTGCAATGGTTGTAAAAACTGTATCATATGAGGCGCTATACAGATTTATGCTCTCACAGGGATCAGAGTGCTAGTTTCCTAGCCTCCTGCTGCGAAAAAAAAAACTATTACTGCCAACATCACCCTAGACTCAACTGCGTTATCAACACCTAGTTCCAATAGTCCGCTAAATGTAGAGTACACTCCCCATATACAGCAACCAGCAGATCTTTTTAAATCATACAAGAATGGTTTGAGACACAAAATCGTAAAGTTTACAAAATATATGGACGGTAATAACACACTCATTGCCGCCATACAAGAAACAAAGCTTTCTTTTGGTCTTTGGGAATTACAATATAGCCAAAATAAATAGAGCTCATGGTGGGGGTCTTGCGTTCATCATAGAACGAAATGTCAGTTACAAACTGACAGCATAGGCGTTAAACGAAACGAGCTATCAGAATAAAATTTGATGTTGTTTTATTCTCCAATGCGTTTCGCTACACCCGTACATTCTCACGACAAAATTTTTCAGTTTATATGAAAACGTAGGATAATAATATTTTGCTTTTAATGGGAGGTACCAATTCCACTATCCTAATCCAGTCTATATTTTGCTTTATTATGCACAGTAGTATGAGTATCATTTTCAAGACATGTAGTCTTGTAGTTCTTTAGTTACACTATATTTATTCACTTTATATGGGAGGTACTACGCTCACTGTCCCAATCCCGTTTGTGTTTTGTTACACTATGCACATTATTATGAGGGTTACTTGTGCAAAGTTTCACGACTCTACCTATTGTTGTTCTCTAGGTACACGATAATATTTTTTCACCGTGTGTGGGATGTATTCTAATCCAGCCTCTGTTCCGCTAAACTAATTGATGGCAAAAAACCATCCAATTGTAGAAGGACAGTAAGGAAAAATAAAAATGTAGTTTTTTTGTTGGTGTTTTGTTAAAGCTTCAATATTCTGTAATATTATTCTATTAACATATACAGTTATGTATACATATATGTATGTGTTTTGTAGAATTTTATAGAGTATTTTTGGCTTCTCTAAAATTAGGAAAAAGGTTTCCTGATGATCTGGGTTGAGGAACCAATGAAATACTTATAGCAGCTAGCTCTTTTCCCCCAACAAATAAATTGCATTTTTATTATAAAATGTTATGGGTAATTAGCATAATATTAAATAATTAATATTTAAATTCCCAAAAAATTTTATAAATAACTAAACTATGTATATTAATAAGGGGATTGCAGGTGCAATATTTCAAAGATCTACCTATTATAGTTCCCTAGTTACTTAAAAAGTGGGCGTGGTCAATTTTTCTTTCTGTAAAATTTAAGTTTGGTTATGAGGAAGATTAAAAAAATAGCCCAGTCGATGCAGCCGTTTTTAAGTGATGCGATTACCAACGAACGATATTTGATTTTATTTATATAAATTTTTTATTTCGTTAATCATTAAAATATATAAACCTAGCCAAGAGGCCATAATCGGCTATTTTTTAAAAACTGCAGTACATATCTGAAAATAGCAATCCGATTATAAATAGGTTCACCACATCAAAAATACTAAAAAATATAAAAAAATATTCCAAGTCAATTTTCTCCCAATATCTTAATTTAATGAAATAATTAATTAAACTATAAATAAACTTTTGGAAACATTTAAAAAATGTATGCTCGAGGTACCCAAATTTGGAGGCTTTACCATAAGCCACCTTTCATTCTAGGGGCCTCTGTAATATTTCAATAAGATATATGTTTAGTGTCTTACGAGCTGGTGAATTAGAAAGTTTTTAAACCCCTGTGCGCTGTTCTAAGCATAAAATTATGAACATTTTTGAAACATCGCTGTACTTTTCAAAAAAAATTTTGCATTTAATTATAAAACAAAAATCTTTCCGTTTTGTTTATAGATTTGGTTTGAGTAATCGTTTTAATACAGAGTTTCCATCAGGCCTGGTATCAAGAGTAGCGCCTGAAGAGTTCAAGGCCACAATTGGTCGCATTAATGGAATTTTAAAGAAAACATTACCAGTTAATGTCAAATGGCTGTTTTGTGGCTGTGTATGCTGTTGCTGTACTCTTGGTTGTTCATTGTGGCCAGTGATATGTTTAAGTAAAAGAGTAAGTTTGAAAATTTCAATTTGTGATCCAATCAAAGAATTTCACTTTGATTATATTTTTTTGTAGACCCAAATAACATTGGATAAATTATTTGAATGGGAAAACAGTCATTTATATCACAAACTTGGTTTACATTGGCGGTTGCATAAACAACAATGTGATTCAAATTCTATGATGGAATATGTCATCTTAATTGAATTTATACCGAAAACGCCTATTTATAGACCGGATTAAACTGGTAAGAATAATTTAAGATTTAGTTTTACGTGTTTCTTATTTTAATTTTAATTTACATTTTATTATTATTTTTTATTATTGTGAAACCGAATACTATCTAATATATAATATAATTAATGAGTATATAATTCAATGTATGTAATTAAAGAACATGTGTAAATCAATTAAAAACAATATCGACAAAAGGCTATTTTGTTTTTAATCGTTGTGATTACACCACAAAATGTTGAAATGAAATATCAAAATACTAAATATTGAAAAAAATTGAAATTATATTGTGATGCATCAACTGAAAATTATAGAAAAATATAAATAATTATTTTTGTATGAATATTTAAGTTTTAATTTATACTAAATATCTATTATATATACATATACTTTTTTAGCTGTTTTTGTTTTTGTTTTATTTTTATTGACAATGTTTGACAAATTTAAACAGGGATTATTGAAAGAGTGCTAGCTTCAAGTTAAATTGAGGACATTGAAGCAGAATAATTACTTTGCGGGTCCTCTTTCGACCCATTTAACTTCGAATATCGAGTAGTGGGTATCGAGTATTTGATTCTTTCTTTTGATTACTCAATGTTCAAAAGTAACTACTCGATACTTTCAGCGTTATATTTTTGGAAACAAATTGAATAGAAAATTTAACCCCCGATACAATTAAACTCTGATTAACAGTGCGTTTCTATTATGGAAACAAAAGTATTTAATACTATTGAGTACCCAATTGATAACTATTGAGTAGTATCGAGTAATTGAAAGTAATAGGAATTGTCAGCACTATTCTCAATGACTTCTAGTACCCGATAAGTTATTAACGACTATCTAACTATCATTGAATCTGCTGCTGCCATAAGCCTTTTTTTTTGCTTTTCACTGTAGTGATTCCAGACTGTTGATCATGTCATCCACCATTATTATGAGTACCCGTGCTATAAGCTTAAATCTAGCCAGCTCACATACCATGAGCGCTACTGACTCATCCTCTTCCAGGATGTGATTTACATATTTTTATTTCAAGATATTTTTATTGTAAGCAGAATTGTTAGTTATCGGTTTTAATAGATATTAAACAAGGATGATTTGTTTTAATTACACCTGCTAGAAATGTAAATCTTACACTGTACATCTGTAGAAAACAGCGAAAGGAATATCACTTGTGATCGTGGGTTTTGTCAAACCATCTTTTGTGCTTTAATAATAAATTTCAGTTCAAACTTTATTTAAGTATTTAATCTCACTTATTTGATTATAAAACATCTTCAATATTTGCAATAATAAAGTATAAAGTTTTGCTTTTTATATAGAATAATCAATTGTAAAAACGTAAAATAGCTTAGTTATAAATGAAATTAAATGAAATGCAGAGGAAAAAAATACAAGAAACGTTTTCCCTAATAATTCTAAGTTTTATTATATTTATTAATTAAAGCGAGTGAAGAAAAAATTTACAAAATAATATCCAAAATTCCAGGAAAAACCCTATTAGTTTCACAACTAGTTCCAGAACGCGTAAAAGAGCCAATATTTATTTTAGTTTGCCGATGCCATCAAGGAATTTTTTTAAAATGTATTGGATGCAACATTCATATTTGAAAATTTCTTTAGCACTAACTCGTACATTCAATTTATATCGAATGCCGTAATTTATCGAAAAATTTATATATTAAAAAAAAAACTCTCGATATCGATTTTGTTCAAAAATGTATCAGTGTATATCGAGATATATAGATATTGATTTTAGAGCTTCGAAATATTTATAAACTGGTTTCGAATTTTGTGTTATAAGTTTAAAAAAATCGCACCACAACCACGATGGGTTTTAAAAAATCTCAACACCTGTTTAGCACGTTTCCACGGAACCCAATATTCATGCTTCGGTGTCCCATTCGTGATTCTCACTGCAATCTTGTTTGAATCAACATGCTTCGCCATATACATTTTTGAGAGCGAAGCACCTTGTTTTGAGATTTTTCAGTTTTAATCTACTTGCGAAGCATGAATAATTTTTCTCTTCTCTAATTTTTATGTTACTTTTTATCTAAAATACTCGGTTCGAATTTGTGGGAAATGTTGAGCATCATTTAATATTTTACAAGGACAATTGTAATTAATTTGACAATTAATTATGGTGTCTATCTCGCGATTTTGAAGAATTTTACGATTTTATTGCTTTTAAATATACCACATTGTTTTACAAAATTTTCCACAAAAAAGTTTACAAAAAATTCCACATGAAATAATGAATATTTGCTTTATTTCACAGCTTTGGTAAAATGTTGCAGAAACATTTCAATGTTTTTCCACAGCAAAAACAGAGTACTACTTCTGCAACATTTTTTCATTACTTTTTCATACAAATTTTTAATGTATGTAATTTGACAGTAACCCGCATGAAAAACTGAACAGAGTACCAGGATTAAGTTATAAAACTTTTAAAAATATAGTTTAAAACAATATACTGTTATTGTAACAGGAATTACAATTAAAAAAGAAATAAACCCTTTACCAAAATTTTAAGCAAAAACACAGTAACCGTTTAATGATCAGTTAATTTCTATGCTAGTGTTAAATAATAATTTACCAAAACGCAATTAATAGTGGGTTTCCAAATATGTGTTTTGCGCCCAAATCCTTGTTTTATTAAAACAAGTTTTTTCTACTTGTTTTCCCATATATTTTTCATAAAAGAAAAACACTTCAAATAATTTGTATTGTTTCAAAACATTTCAAAATTTAGCTTTGCAACACTGCATTTTATCTATTACACAGGGCAACAGCAAAAATATGCTCGAGTAACTACTATATACATTTGATGTATCATGGCTACCTTAGTACAAAAATGGTAAAATTTTTAAATTCTATGGATAGATTTTTTTTTAAAAATTTTTTTTTTAAAATTGCAATTTTTTTGAGACGTTTCTTCAAATAATTAATGATAACTCAAAAACTACTAGTCCGATATTATTAAAATAAATTCAGAAAAATTAAGATTTGCATAGCCTTTAATTCGTCTATATATCGCGTTTCAATCGGATCAATAGTATCGGAGTTATAATAAAAAACTTAAGAAAAAAATATATTTTTTACGTAAAAATGGCAAATATTTTCGTTTTAAAAAAATCATAAAAAATCGAAAACGGCAAAAAACTTCCAGATTCATTTTTTTATCGCATAGCGACATATAATAGCAACAAAATGAGATATCGACCATAAAAATCGATTGATTTTTTTTCGAATTTATTCACATTTTAGTGAATTCGCTCATTTTCACAAAATTTTAGTTTTTTGCTTGATATACGCATTATAGCGGGTTTTCAAATGTGTGAAAAACATAAATTTTCCAATTTCAAGGGGTGCATGTCGGATTAATGTTAGATTTGATGAGAAACTTCCACCCACAAAATTTTAGTCGAATTCGACAACGTTAACACGTAGCGCATAGGCCCCAAATCTGAAAAAAAGCGTTTAAATCGAAAATAATTGACAAATTTTCAGTTTTTGCAAAATTAACGCTATTTATTTCCCCTTTTGCAAAAAAGTGGATCCTGGTCGTTAAAATTCTTCGGATTTATATTAAAGCAATCTTCATATGACTTTTGAAATGAAGCTGAGAAGCATTTCCGTTTTTTTTCGTTAATATATTGGCCGCACACATAACAAAATGAGTCCGGATTGTTTTTACATAAAAATGTTCTAGTTTTCTTGCTCATGGCTGATTGAAAATTATGCTTCTGTTACCGCAAACACTTGTTGAATGAATAGAAATGGCTCAAGGAGCTCTTATAAATAATGATACTAAAATTTCGAACAACCCTTAATGTGGTCCTATTTTTTACCTATTCCCAAGAATCGTAAAAAACATTAAGGAATGCTATGCAAAAAATCAATCTTTACAGGTAGCCAGCGGAAAAACCCAATTCGGCGTGCACGCAAATTTATGAACGTTTATTACTTTGCCGCCGCAATTGTCAAAATGAAGCAAGGGCGACAGGTAGCCAACAGAAAAGGAGCATTTCATCGTTTATCAGATTTCTACTGAAATCGTAAAAATTAAAAAACTTTTCCTTTATTGCTTACTTTTTTTAATTCTGAAAATCATAAAAATGCCATAAAGATCTGTTCCAAACAATTTTCTACATTCAATACTGTATTTCCACAGTAACACGTGTCCCACAGAAATACGTGTTTTGCCCAAAACAGTATTTCGCGTACTTGTTTTGCCATGCATTTCTCATTCATCCAAAACACTTTGGCAGTACCTGGATATTGTATAGTGGTTTCAAAAGCATCTAATTTTTTTATTTTGTTGCGTTGTGTAATAGGAAGATATCAGTCAATTTTAACGAAATTTTATATTTTATTGTTAAAAAAGAAAAAAATAAAAAATTTTAAAAGTAAAATGTTTTTGTAAATTGTCTTCGGCAAGTTCTCAAGGACATATAATGGCCAGTGAAAATTGTAATAACTCGAAAACTTAAAGACATGTAGCTTATTGTAAATCTCATTGTGTTTGCCCTAAGGACCAGGATCCACTTTTTTGCAAAAGGGGAAATAAATAGCGTTAATTTTGCAAAAACTGAAAATTTGTCAATTATTTTCGGTTTAAACGCTTTTTTTCAGATTTGGGGCCTATGCGCTACGTGTTAACGTTGTCGAATTCGACTAAAATTTTGTGGGTGGAAGTTTCTCATCAAATCTAACATTAATCCGACATGCACCCCTTGAAATTGGAAAATTTATGTTTTTCACACATTTGAAAACCCGCTATAATGCGTATATCAAGCAAAAAACTAAAATTTTGTGAAAATGAGCGAATTCACTAAAATGTGAATAAATTCGAAAAAAATCAATCGATTTTTATGGTCGATATCTCATTTTGTTGCTATTATATGTCGCTATGCGATAAAAAAATGAATCTGGAAGTTTTTTGCCGTTTTCGATTTTTTATGATTTTTTTAAAACGAAAATTTTTGCCATTTTTACGTAAAAAATATATTTTTTTCTTAAGTTTTTTATTATAACTCCGATACTATTGATCCGATTGAAACGCGATATATAGACGAATTAAAGGCTATGCAAATCTTAATTTTTCTGAATTTATTTTAATAATATCGGACTAGTAGTTTTTGAGTTATCATTAATTATTTGAAGAAACGTCTCAAAAAAATTGCAATTTAAGAAAAAAATTTTTTAAAAAAAAATCTATCCATAGAATTTAAAAATTTTCCCATTTTTGTACAAAGGTAGTCATGATACATCAAAATTATATAGTGGTTTTAAGAGCACATGAAATTTTTTTTATTTTGTTGTGCTGTGTTATAAATGCCTTGATAGTGATTGACAAATTCGAAAAAATTGACTTTCATTTCAGGTGGTGTACAGAACACTACGCCATTTAAAAATAGTTATTACAAATATCAAACATATCTTTTACCGCCACCTTATAAATGCAATATTTCTTATCGTACAAAAGGTAAAACCTATTTTTGAATATAGTAGATTTCACCTTTTAGATAATCGCCTTTTGTATTACCAAAAAGTTATGTTATACAAAGTACGAACAACAACATAAAAAATATAAGAAAACATATTTTTTTGCTGATATCTCGGCCATTTTCGGATCGTTTTTCTGTTCTTCATATCAGCATATCTGAGTTTATAGATCAATTTCCTGATTTTTAACAGCTAATTGCTTGATACTATAAATTTTAAGCGGCCCATACATATACTGTGAATACAATTGTTAAATTTTTCCTATTGTGCAATAAGTACGTGGCACAATATGTGAATATTGCACAATATATTGTTCAAATTCAAAAGTCTGTTGATTTTAATAGCACAATCAATCAAGAACACGTATTTTTTCATTTATTAAAAAAGCAAAAACAAGGTGCATAGAATAGTGTAATAATAATTTTAAATTCACTTATAAAGCAAGTACCGCGACTTTTTTTTGTAGATCGCGATTTCGCTAGTAGTGAATATGTAATTCAAAAAAAAGAAGTTGTTGCAACAATGGAGGATGTGCATTTAGTGAGTTGCGCAAAAATCGACGTTACTATTGTACTGTGAAATGTGGTTTTGAACAGGGCAAGTTTTCTTGCGCAAGTTTGAATTTTTGTAGGTGAGAAAAATATAGTAAAATGAGAATGTACTGCATACTCTACTACGTTTTCTAATACAGTCATACCCCTTGTAACACGGTGGATTGGTTCCGTGTTAAAGGAAAGCGCGTTATACGAGTATTCTCGTATAACAAGTTTTTTTACTATACAAAAACTGGGAACACAAATTTAATAACATAATGTGCAAATTACTTATCATTCTAGATTTTATAGTACAGAAATATAATGTGAAAATCCCCGTGTTTTTTGGGGGAATACCCGCGTTGTAAGAGGGACTGAAGTCGCGTAATATGAAAATGCGTTGCAAGAGCACCGTGTTATAAGAGGGTCTACTGTTATAGAAAACGGGCCTAGGCAGCAATGTTCATTAATTAAATTATTTTTTTTTGTTGTGAATCTGTTGTGAAATTTAAACGATGATTTAAGACATGTCCTTTTTCAGGGTAGAGACAAAGATACGATATGTGTTTTCATGTGGAAAACAAATCGTACCCTAAACAAAAGACATGTTTTTAAATTATTGTCTAAATAACGTGTAGCTTATTTTACACGTCGTTTCCTGGGCACACTTATAGGATGTTTTTAAGCTTAAGAGAAACAAATTTTGACATCGAAAGAGTTTTGAAGCCAAAAAATTTGTTTGAATCTCAACAACAGCGGCACCAATTGATTCCAATCTATCAAGACCGTCACCAACTGTTCAACCATATAAAAAATGCCCACTTTCGATTACGAGTTTCCACAGCATATTTCACCTTCTACTTGAGTATCTGCCAACTTTTCAAATTTCATTAAATTTGTTTCACTCGCTTAATCGTGTTTGACGGACAAACGAACAGTCTATCAAACTTCAAAGAAATTTATAATATAAGTACATATATGTATGTATATGATCTGACAGGATCCGTGATGTTAACGAATGTTTTAGACTATTACTAAATATTCCATACAATATTGTGGAATACTGTTGAACACTCGAATGTTCTGGGCTGTTCTGGACTCGAGTTCGAAGTTCCAGCTGTTATGTCCTAAAATGCACGGCCTTCTTCCTATATAGGGGATAGAGGCTACCACATCATCTAACTCCTTTGATCGCATCGATTATCGTTTGTGAGTTGTAACGTCATACGCATTGTACACTTACCTTTATTTTGTTGTTCATTTTCAAAAGGAAATAGAGGTAAAAAGTGAAAGTACGTAATTTTATAAAACTGAAAACTTGGCAGGACTTTTTTTATATACTATTTACAGAACTCGAACAAAAAAAGAATTTCATATAAAACCTATGTTGGAACTTCCTGAGCAATTACCCATATCTGCAGGTCTGTAAGGGCCACTTTTTGGGCTCGAGATTAGAGATTCAGTTAACTTTAATCTTTGTATTTACTTTTTCAATTCACTTTAATTTGCTAGTTTAAGCGGCCAATGATAGAGGTTTAATCTTACAATTAAACTATACCGATACACATGTACAACATAAGCATTACCGAATTTTATATGTTCCAACTAAAAATGAATTACTCTAGCGCTATTACTAATTTTATTCTTTCGCTCTTCACCTAAGGAACACTGCTTTTACATTTGACAATGCTGTTAAGACAATAACAATACATTTGAACTTTTTCACTAACATTTGTTCAATTGTCTGAACTATTGAAAGTAAATAGGACAGTGATTTGACGTATTCCGACAATAACTCAAATTTTTGTGTACAGAAAACAATTTTAAATGGAAAAACTTTAATGAATTGTCATAATTATTGTCTGGACGCATATACTACGGAGACGACTGTCAGCATTTTTGACAACCAATACGTAATCTTTTACTGCCATGACAGCATTGTCCAATGGAAACGATAGGTAATAGTAAATAAGCGTAATTTCTTCTTCTCTAGAAAACAGCGACATTATGACATTTGCAAGAAAGGCTGCCAATCCAACGAGATTAAACTACAATATTTAAGCTGCCACTTAAAAATATCAACTTCTATCAATGTTGGATTAAATTAAGTATAAGATTAGCCATTTACAAAATTAAATCGAGTTTAATGTCGTACCTAAAAAGCGGCTCTAAAAGTAACTTCTAAATTGAAACAAAGCGTAAGGCGTAAAATAACTGTCAAAAATTCTAATGTACATACAATTGAAGTTGGGTGCAAACAAAATGTTATTATTTTTTTTTTGTGTAAGAGTGGTGCCATTTTAGCTAGTTTCTGCTTTATCTAGCGATTTTATCTCTATTTTGCGCCTTAATTATTAGATTTTACTAAACAAAATATGTTAACATTACTGTTTATTACAAAACGTTGCGCTCTTATTTAGGTTTGTTCAAAGCTAGGCGCTAGACGTTGTTACGCCCTTGTTTAGTTTAGACCGAATTTATACAATGAAATTATTTCATACCTCTTTTAAAGTTGCAGTGAATTTCATCGCACATTTTTACGATGGCATTTTTCCTGCAATCGGCTTGAAATCATTTTTAACATTTTCTTTTGATTTCATATTCGTAATTTTTATTGTTTGTGCGTTATTTCTTACTCGTACTGAAATAAAAAATAAATAAAAATGAGTCGAACAATTTTACTTGAAATTATTAAAATCATACTAAATAAAATGTATACATAATCAAAATAAATAATTTCATTATGTATTTATATAAACGCATAATTCCTTTTTAAATTTATTAAATAAATATTTTATGAGTGAATCATAAAATATTTATTTTCAAAAAATATAGTAATCCAAACAGATAACTATTGGTAAGCATATCCATATAGCATATAGCTATTTCACTGGTGCTTAACCAGATCATCAGTGGACTTTTTTAAATTTTCTGAACAAAAACCAAAAATCTGAAAAAATCCAAATTTAATTTAATTTTTTAAAATCTGAATGAAAGAAAATTACACAAAGCAAGTGTCAAAAAATCCCCTCAAAATTCAAGCCAAGCCATTTTGATTACTCCGCTTGCTTCTCTACACCTCTTGCCTACAAACAAAAATTGCATGCAACTAGTTTCATGAAAAATTTCATGATGTAAGTTGGCTCTTAGTCAGTAAGAGTTAACATTTCGTGTTAAATTACTGATGTGTTGAGGTTTATTGAATATACATACATATGTATGGTATAAAAAAAGGTTGAAATACCATTCGTACTATACTAGTACTAGATTACATTAAGTAAATTCTTTCAAAACAAAAGGAAAATTCGATAACAATTTTGTAAATTTTGATGACTTCGGACCCACTGCTAATTATATAATGGTTATTGTGCTACCAATTGAATAGTTTGGAACAAAACGACAATAATATACTTGTACACAAATAATGAATAATATTATATGATGTATTGGCCGTTTAACAGACACATAAAACTTGTGCAGAGAATCCATACAACCAGGACAATATTTCCCCGACTTCGTTACCCACCGTCTTCACGAGTCATCGATTTGTCATATAAAAAACCAGTATTAAAAATAATGTTTTGTTAAAAAAGTTTGACTTTTGTCAAGACAATTCGATGGCTCCTGAAGACGGGGTATTATCTAACAGGATACAAAGTTTATATAGGATCGCAAATAAATATGTATTCTAAAATTAAAAATGGAACTAAAAATGGTTTTTCCTTTAGTAAAGAGTATAAATTTTCAAAACACGAAACGAAATTTGTTTAAACAAAAATTAATGAGTAAAAAAATAAATAAAATGTAAATATTTAAAACTCCCAATTGTGATTAATTTATAAAAACTGAAACAGAAAATAAGCACGTTTATAAATAAGAAAAATAAATAAAAATTAATTATAAATAAAAACAAAAGTTAATACGTTCAAAAACGAAATCAATATTATGTTAATAGATTAAACTAAAATAAAAATTATGTAGCATACGTTATTATATAAAAAATATTTAATTTTAACAAAAACTGAAATAACAAAACTATTTATAATTTAATAAAAATTTATTATTGCCCTTACCCCAGCCCCAGCCCCTTTGAAATAATGATAATAAAGTGAACCTGACATTTAATGTAAAAATTTAAAAAAGAGTTTTGTTTCTTTTTTCCAACTGGAGGTGCGAGTAAGTTAAACTATGTCACGGTAAGCAATATAAATTATTGAAGTACATCGTCTATAGTTGTGTTGTGCAGAAAATCGTGTTACCAGTTTGTTTGGCTTCATCCAAATAAATTCGTCAGTGAAATTTTAAATTAATTAATTTCAAGGAAACTACTGTTTAAAGAGACACAGATCGTTTATTACTATGTTCACAATGTCAAATACAAAAAGAAGTATTTAAAGGATGGATGCACCGGTATTTTAAATTGTTATAGAGAAAAACTAGACATTTACACAGTGTGTGTTAAAAAAAGTTGGAGGGTGTCTACTTAGGTGACTAATTTGACGGATTTGGACTAATCTTTTGAAATGTTATAGGTACACAATTAAAAATTATATGGTAAATATATTATTATGTCCGCTATAACAGCAAGTAATGAAATAAATATTTTTTTTGGAATATATTGTTACTGGTGGAGATAGGGATCGATATGGAATACAAAACACCAATTTATGACATTTTTGTCTGTCTGTGTTCGCATCACGTACCTTAGTACCTCGGTTCAAATACAGGGGGGTTACTACGTAATTCGATTCGAAAGCTAAAATTTTTCGAAAGCAATTTCCGAATTGAAAGCTTAATCGTACTGCGTAAAGGCTCAACTATAATATGCATAAGCTAGCTTAAGCCAACTTAAGCAACTGTGCAATTACATATAAATCATATTTGCAAACTATAATGTACTTAACAACACTTTTCGTTGAGTTTCGTCAAATGTCATTTGCTTAAGCAAAGTCCGAAACCGATCGCACATTCCGTACGGAAACAGCTGTTTGTGCTTTGTGTTTTACATATTCGTAAAAAATTGCAATGGAGAATGAAAGTGAACAAATTATATATAAATTTAATATAAAATGTTTAAAAAAAGAAGTTTATATAAGAAAAAAGGGAGGCGTTGTAAAATAATCGAAATTAAAAAGAGCATTTTATTGTTTATGAGTTGAGTGATGCACACCGCTGTATTTTTTAGTACTTTTGGCCAAAATTACACAAACAGCCAAAAATGTTAAATTTTTCTTTCGAAATTTTCTTAAAGCTATTAAAAATATTTATTAATTTGTATATAAATGGTATTAGGTATATAAAATATGTTTATTTAACACCTTTTTGTTAACAAATTTAATTTATTCAGAAAATTATTATTTTTCAAAAGTACAAATAAAACAAATGAGCAACTGTGTCATGATAATTTTGAGATTCCTGTAAGTACATTGTAGCCACCTAAAAGTCTTCAATAAGTTGCTTAAGCATTTGACAGACTTTTCGTTCATATTTTGACATTAGCTTAAGCCAGCTTATGCATATTATAGTTGGGCCTTAACTCATTCGAAACGATGACAGAGTTGTATTGTTAAACAAATGGGAAATTATGATGAAAAGTTGGTAGCACTGCAACTTAATTGTCAAGCTTGGTGAAAATAACCCAAAACAAAAAGCAGTTAAAAAATAAAGTTTAAATATTATACTTTTCTAATTATTTTTGAATAATGGATTGTGTTTCGTTGCAGATTAAAATTCATTAATTAATTAAATTTAATTCTAGAAAGAGTTCAAAGCAAAATAGTAAGGGTCCCATCAAATATCATTAATCTTAATGATAAAAGGCAAGAGACCATAAATATTTTCTAAATTATATTAACAAAATGTATGATTTAGTTCTTTCAGTAAGAATTCAATTACGTATGTATACACTTAATAGCATAGAAAGTGAATTAAAAAGGTCACAAAGATCCGCTGCTATTCACCTACGTTAAATGAGGCAGTCACTCTACAATTGCTGCTTCATATTAATTGATTTATTCCTAGGATCTGGAACATTAGGATGACCTTTTGCTTACTCTGAATGCTTAGACATGAATTGAACAATTTCTTCATACTGTTTTTTATTTTTATAAGATTTTTTTCTGAATATTCCTTTAAATAACAATTATGTAGGCTTAAGTTCTTTATTATAAAGAAAGAAATAATAGATACCAACAGAATGTAATGGATAATAAAGAACTTAACCCTGAATAATTATTAATAAAAAATAGTTCAAATAAAATTAAATTTACATTAAACATTAAAATAATTGTATTAAAACCAACATTATTAAGTTTAATTTATGTATTATACACTTTTATTTATTTTGAAACGTTAAAATACTTGAATTTTTACTTTTATTTCAATTTGTCACTAGCAAAATAGCTTTCGAACAATGCTTTTTGCGTAACTGATGCTTGTTTTCGTACTACAGAGTTGACCTTTCGAAAGGGATTTATGTTTTTCGTAACTCAGAGTTGCTCTTTAGATAGGGATTTTTATTTTTCGTTAGAGCAAAAAATATTCCGCACTTTCGTAACAATTTATACGAGAATCGTAATACACAGTACGAATTGTTCGAACTCGTACATTTTTTCTTTCGAATCGAATTACGCAGTAACCCCCCAGGATACTTTTTTCCCGTAAAAATATTTCATTTCTAAGTGAAAGTATATATAAAAATCCAAATGTACCGATGTAAAGGACTTGGCTTGTTTTATGTTTGTAAACAGGAAATTTTAGACACTATTTACAGAATTGTACTGGGTAAATAATAATAGCTACAATGTCTGTCAGCGCCCTCTATCTCTAGAAAGGTAAAAGGTAGACTCTTGAAATATTCAAAGAAGGGCTATGATTATACATGCCATGGCCGCTATAATAAAAGTTGTTAACAATTAAAGGGCATTCTTTCAGTGGTTTGATGTTCTCGTATAAAGCCTTTTTTATCTTATTTTATATAAAACTTTTCAACATCAATCATTTCTTCGCTTTCTTGTTCTGCTCTAAAAGTGATGTATGAGATTGAGATGTGTCGCAAGAATCCAGCGAAGATGGGAAAACATCCGGAGTAGATCCTTAATTAAAGAACAACAAATTAAAAATCTATATTATTTTAATGACGATTTATTCAATTGAAATACAAGGTGATTGTATTGGTTATCATTTTTTTTTACCGCAATAGGTAAGTACTTTTTATTTACACAGAGTATGTAAAATTATGTCATCTATAATAACAAATACATATAAAATATTTAAAGGAGTTGCTAAGTTGTCACGGTATTATGTTTATAACTCAGGTAGAAACTTAAAATTACAGAGATTATATATTAAAATTTCTTCGGTATAACAAGAAGTGTTAAGTTAAAGGATGTTTGTTTATAACGGGTGGCGCAAAAATAACCTTCCGATGTTTTTTGGCTGTAATTTAAAAAAATTATTGGTCAAATAAATAGTCACCAATATTCCGCGTTCTGGAGCAGTGTAGCGTAACATTGTTTATTAACGTGTATTTCGCAAGTGTTTACTATACAAATGTCAAAACAGAATTGACATTAGGGGCCAATCGCAAAATTTATAGCATTTTCTGATAGGAGGATTACTTTTGCGCCACCCTTTATAATAAAATTAAAAGGGTGTTCCCTTTTTTTATAAATTTGGCCTTATCTTGTTAACGTTATAGGCAGATACTTGAAATATACAAATATTCAGGGCTGTCACAGAATCCAATGTTGTCGGAATTGGATTTTAAACCGACAAAAATATACTTTGGTGTCATGAAATCCAATATTATCGGTTTTAAGTTCGAACTTGAATTATTGTCGGTTTTAGGTGTCACAGAAACCAATATTATCGTTTTTTTATTGGAAATATACCAATCAGCAAACAGTTGTCGGTTTAAATTTACTTGCTTTTGTTTTTATTTTTTGCAGACGAAAATTTTGCAAAAATTAAATTTATTATAATTTATAAAAGTAAATATTTTTTAATTAATATTTTTATTACAAATTAGGGGAAACCATAAAAATATCACCCAAACCACCATGGAGTTTACTTTGCGAGAGGCTTCAACCGGGATAAGCCAATCGTTCCCGATGGCTGAATCACTGAACAGTGCAGATCCCTCGAAAAGTATAAATGCTCGTCACAACTAGGCTTAATAATCTTTGTGTGTCCAACCAATTGTTGAAGAAATATTGTATTTGCTGTAGAAATAGTCCCTTGATCTGCGCTCTTCGTTCGAGCTTATTTTAAGTTGAATCCACTGAGGGTAAATGATCCGCTCCATAATCTTATGTACATCATGTAAAATTGTTGAGACCATGCTTCTACTGAGAAGATTAGATCTCTAATTTGATTATAAAAATCAAAATAAGCTTAGAACGTGACATGTGTCCTTTGATTTTGCCAAGAACCATTCGTAAAGCATCTTTGTTTTACCGATAATAAGCTATAAATCTGCAAAGCAGCTTTAAATATGACCGCTCAGTTCAAAATACTATATACTTACTTACGCTGAGCCAGCAGCTCAAGTGAATTGGTGCAATCTCGAAAAATTCATCTGTTTACCTTTTCTGAGCGTCCTCACAACTGTAGTAGTCATTTTGTTTTATTGTAATATTATTTTTTTAATAAAAATTCAGTTACTTTTAATAATACTTTATAAAATTAATTTGAACAAAAACAATTATTTTGTCAAGCGTATTAATAAAATGGTAAACAAATGTGCAAGTGACAAACAATATCGAGTATCGGTTTTATTTCCATTCGAAAATAACTAAACCGATTTGGTTCAATGACACCAAATTAAACCAATATTGGTTTGAAAAACCGATAAAAAGTGAAACCGACTAGGATTCCGTGACAGCCCTGAGTATGTAGTACTCAGTGAATGAAAATAAACAAAACTTTTCGCAAGCGTTTCATGCGAAGATAAAAATTTTCAAATTTTTTTTAATCGTTTGACAATATACAGTTTGTACAGTTATCAAAAAAAAAAAAAAAAAAAACATAAACAACGAAGGACTATACTGTCTTATATCAATAGATTTGTATTGACGAGCTCTTTCAGAAACTATGGTGATCTTAAAAAATCGATATCATCTCCATAGTTAAGAGTTATTTTTCAACGAAAAAATAATAGATCAAATGAAACTGTTAAAAAGAGAGTTTTATTTTGCCGTCATAAATAAAACTTTTTGCGGAGTTTTACTTTTCCCTTCAGAAAATAAAACTCATCTTGTTTATTTACATACATAACTTTTTTGGGGACAGATTTGAACGAAGGCCGTTTAATACCAATTTAAGAGCTAGAATGCTCTTTCTACGCATCCCTGGGTTGCAGGAACAGACTGTTCACTTTTTTTTTGCTAATTTATATAAATATGGATAATGTATTTTTTCCTTCCAGAAAAAAACTTATCAATTCCCAAGAACATTTTTCAACATCAATCATTTCTCTTCGCTTTCTTGTTCTGCTCTAAAAGTGATATATGAGATTGAGACGTATCGCAAGAATCCAGCGAAGATGGGAAAACATCTGGAATAGATCGTTAATCAAACAACAACAAATTAAAAATCTATATTATTTAATGACGATTTATTCAATTGAAATGCAAGGTGATTGTATTGGTTATCATTTGAAATAAAATGATTTTTAAAACTAAAAAAGTTTTATTTTATTACGGCAAAATAAAATTATTTTTTTAAAACTTTCATTCGAGTTCTTATTTAACTGGGGACTAATCACCGCGTTCGATTTCGAGTAATCTATCGTATCGAATAACATTTTGATACAAGTCGAGTAAGCAAATTATGCCATTCGACATGTATCGAATTGTAATAGATTAATAATATGTCAACAAGTGAACAAGAAAACATGGTTTAAAAACATTTCCTTTTGAATGAAATTGCGTTACAGTTTATTCGATATCGAGTGCCATGATACCAAAATGAAAAATTACGAGAGAATTTATTTTACTCGATATCGACTGCGGTGATTAGACCCCTGTTTTAGATGGATTTTTTTTATTTAATTCTCAAAACAACTGTTGCAAAATAATTTTTTGATATCGATAACCGTTATTTACGGTCCCTGATACAACACTCAAAGACACAATTTTCCGCACTGTTTCTGCTTTTTTAACTCACTACAAAGAACAAAATCAAACGTTTCGATTTGTTTATTTTCGTACTCTGTTAGTAATATGCTCGCTATAATGAAAAGTCAGTCGTAAAGTAGCTCTGGGTCGGGGAACACGTGCGTGCGTCATTGTCATTATCGTTTAAAGTCAATCAGGCCGTCTTTGTTGCTCGGCCTTCGAGTGGGGTTTGCGTCTCGTTCTCACACTGGCTGATTGGCGTCCTCGAATGGCTGTACTACTGTACTGTTATTGGTTTTTGCTTAATCAGCCACGTGTAATCGTTTGGTTATAACCTAGAAATTTTAATTTCAATAAGTCGGACGTTGGTGGAGTACCATTTTAAAAACTTAACTGTTAACTCATTTTTTTTTTATTGGAGGAGAACAACAAACTCAAACAAACTGGATGAGCACCATTAAACTCTTATTAATTTTACCTAGCTGAATTTGGAGTCTCACTTCATATATAGGTATAGGTCGCGCTGCAGATTTTTGAGGAAACTGAGGCAATCACACCCTGGCGCTTTGGTTTCGTACCTTTGCCATTTACCAATTTTTTGGGCAGAATAAAAAAAATATATAATGAAAAGTATAAAAAAATAATTAAACGTTAAAGGGCGCCCCCATAGACGACGTGATTGTGACATATATATGTGGTTATATTCTCCATCGTAACAAGCAGATACTTGAAATTTTTAAGACCCTTTAATAAAAAAAACATAAAAAAGTGTGACTTATAAAAGACGTGAATGTGTGAGTCTGATTCGCACTTGACATATTTATTTTAGAGCATTGCAGCTAAACTAGATTTGTTCTTACATTTCTATAAAAAATAGTATGTGCTGTATTAAAAATAATGTTTTTTTATACGAAGTTTGGCTTTTGTTAAGACATGTTGTCTAATGGAGTCGGGGGGTAACATAGGATAGGAAATAATAATGGCTCGAAATGAAATTTTCGTTAGTTTTTAAATAAACGTCGCAAAATTTATTGTTAAAGAATATTTTATATTCGGAATAGCGGACAAAAGATATACATACTTGAGAATACATCAATTTTTTAATAAAAAACTTAAATTTTAAAATGTATGTTTTCATATTATATTTTTTTAACTTATCAACAGTTTAAAAAAAAAGAAAATATATTTTACTTTCACATATAACTTAAAATTATATACAATAACAAAAAAAGTTAGGAATTTAAATAAAAATATTTAAATTAATTAATTCAAAGTGTTTTAATTTAACTTAAACTAATTTCAATGCCTTTTATGTGATAATTATAGATTTAAAAAGTTTTAAAAGTTAAGGAATGTTTAAACTTGTCATTTAAGTGAAGGAATGTTTAATTAGCGAACAAAAAATAATAAAGAAAATAACGATTTCTTGCCATAAATTAAGCTTCATTTAATTCACTGGATACCATACTTAAAGATTTTGTTTGTCACCAACTTTTTTAGCTGTCAGACCATTTTTATTTTTTTGTTTGATCGGTTTTGAATGATCTTTGTCTTCAAGCTGTTCGCTGTCCTCATTTTCTTCTTCATCATTATTATTTTCAATTTCATCCTGGTCGTTTTCATCATGCTCTTCCATTTGATCATCTTGTTCCTCACCATCTGTATAAAAGTCGTCCTGATCTTGGCTCTGTTCTTCATCTACTATTTCATTTTCTCCATCTGTACCATCATTATTTTCAATTTGATCATCTTCAATTTCTTCTTCTAGTTCTTGTACATGCAATTGTTGCTTTTGATTTTTTAGTTTAGCCTTTTTAACGTTTTCTGCACTGTCATTTTGTTGGAAATTTTTATAGGTTTTGATGCTGCCCACTAATTGTTTAACGGAATGCATTATTTCCTGAGTTTGTTCTTGGAATGCCTTCATAATCATTTCATCCTGCTGAATTTGAAACTTATGTTCCCTTTCTAGTAATTCATTTTGTTTATTAAAGAAATCGCGCATCATTTCTGTTTGCATTTTGCGCAATGATGAACTCAAATCGATTATGACATTTTGTAATACTTTGCCATAATTTTTATCATATTCAGTATTGCCAGAATTTGAATAATTTTTTTCATCGTCCACTGAGGTATTGTTATATTTTGGTAGCTTGCCGGGTGGTGTATATTGCCAATCGTTACGTCTCTTTCGATTGCCATTATTTTGAATGTTGTTGGAGTTACTTTGCATTACCAGGTGTTTGGTAGTCGGCACCTCTTCCAACTTTTTGTTGAAAGGTTTCTCTACGGCGGGTGGTGGCGGCGACAATGAAGCTTCCAAATCGGGTATAGCCCTATCAGGTCTTAAGGAATATGGAGTTTTGCGCATTGGTATTTGTTTCATTTTAGGATAACTAGGCGAGGGTGTAGATGATGATCGTGATTGTGCCGTTATCTCTTTGGATATACGCACCGATTGCATTGGTGCCGAATGCTGCTGTTGTGTAGGCTTGGGAGTTAATTTAGGTTGGACAAATTTGGAGTGGTCAGCACTTTTCAAATTTGACAAATTTGCTACTCGTATGCGCGCCGTAGGGGGCATTGTAAGTGGTGGTGGCGGTCTGTTGACTGCACTATTGTTTTCCGTGTGAATGGCCTTTGCAAAAGGTGCTACTCTCAAGGGTGGCATTTGAGCAGGTTTTGTGGCTGGTGAGGGAGTATTATTAGGAGTAGATGTTGCTGTGGGTGGATTCTTTGGAGGTCTTCCTCTACCACGATGTGGTATCTCTAAAACCTTTTGAACAGGTTCTGGTTCCTTAATAGTCTTTGTTTCTGTGTTATTGTGATCTTTAATCTTTTTGTCTAACTTAGAAAGGGGCAATTCCTCTTCCAAAGGATCTTTATCGGAGTCACTATTATCAGCAGGTTCATAACCTGAAAAATATAATTAAATAATTCTTGCAAAAAAAAAACCGACTTCAAAACAGACAAACTTAAAAGCATGTTGCTTTAAGACGGTAACTATTGCGACACCCTGTAATTTCCGAATTCAAATTTTATACTAGTTATAGCGGTCGTAGCAATACAGGTTCGTTGTAAATTTCAACCTTCTGTCTGTAACGGTTTAAAAGTTTGGTCATATACATCAAATTACATAAACTATTGCGACACCCTGTAATTTATAATTTTAAATAATTATACTTATTATAACAGATATAGTAATGGACATTCTGTCTAATTGTTAAGTGTTTATCAATAACTGTTTAAAAGATAGGGTCATATATATCAAATGACGTCACCTATTGGGACACCCTTTAAATTCAAATTTTAATATAAATACTTTTTAAAGAACACTTTGTAATACAGATTCTTTTTAAATTTTAACTTTGTGTCCATATATATCAAATTACATCAACTATTGGGACACCCTATAATTTCCAATTTTAAATATTTATACTTGTTGTTATTCGAAACATAGTAGTGAACATTTTGTCTATTTTTCAAGTGTTTGTCTATAACGGTTCCAAAGATGAGGACGTAATGGTCAAATAACATCAATAATGGGGACACCCTTTAATTTATAGATCCAAATTTTATACTTGTTTTAATAGCGGACTAAGCAATATAGGTTCTTTGTAAATTTCAACTGTCTATCTATAACAGTTGAAAAGTTTGGCCATATATATTACTTTTACATTAACTATTGGGACACCCTTTAATTTCCAATTTTAAATATTTATACTTGTTGTTATACCAGACATAGTAGTGAACATTCTGTCTATTTTTCAAGTGTTTGTCTATAACGGTTCCAAAGATGAGGACTTAATGGTCAAATAACATCAATAATGGGGACACCCTTTAATTTATAGATCCAAGTTTTATACTTGTTTTAATAGCGGACTAAGCAATATAGGTTCTTTGTAAATTTCAACTGTCTATCTATAACAGTTGAAAAGTTTGGCCATATATATTACTTTTACATTAACTATTGGGACACCCTTTAATTTCCAAATTCATATTTTACACTTGTTATTTTAGCGGACTTAGCAATACAAGTACTTTGTAAATTTCAACTGTCTGTCTATAAAGGTTCAAAAGTTTGGCCATATATATATCAAAATAAACCAACTAATGGGACACCCTTTAATTTCTAATTTTAAATATTTATACTTATTATAACAGACATAGTAACGAACATTCTGTGCAACTTTCAAGTGTTTGTCTATAACGGTTCAAAAGATAGGAGAATAAAGGTGAAATTAAGTCACCTATGGGGTCACCCTTTAATTTTTAATTTTATTTTTTAATTACTTTTTGTTGTTGGGAGCTACTGTGATATGCACTTTTTTTTAATTTTAAATTGGTGACCTATAATGTTCATAATACACGTAAAAAACATGTATGTTGTATGGGGACACCCTTTAATTTTTAAAATTTTGAACTTCTTTTAAAATGGGACCAATCTGTAGCCATAACCTTTCTAATAGTGCAAAATTTTTAAAATCGGTTCAGAAATGACCGAGTTCTGCGGGCACAAACATAAAAAAAAAAAAAAAAGCAACATTCAGACGAATTGATAACCTCCTTCTTTTTTTGAAGTCGGTTAAAAATAAATAAGTTTTAAACAAAAAAAAACTAAATGTTTTCTTTAAATACCTGTATCTTCGGGTTCCGACTTAACCATGCCCAAACGAAAACCAAATATGGGATGTGCCATACCAAAACTATCTTCATCGTCTCCATTTGTTACACCTACATCTGAAACTCCACCTTCAACACCACTTATTACCATGCCACTGGCAGTGGAGTTATCACCATCTGCAGAACTGCAGGAATCGGCCATACTTTGATTAAGACCCGTTATCATATGATGTATCATCTCATAAATTTGTGGTGGTACTATACGCGGAATGACACCATTGCGTCTCGAAGTCATATAAGTGCTTTTTAAAAACTTCCACTTGGTCCATATTTGGACATGGGACTTTTTCACAAAACCATTTCTATTCATAATCACCTCTACATCTTTAAAAACATTTTCACTTTTTACGGTTTTGTCATTTAGTTTTTCCAGCGCTTTTACTTGCTGCATTGTATACAACATTTCAATTATCTCATCATTACGCCACAGATTTCGTTCAGTGCGCTCCTTTGACAACTGACTCTGCTGGCTAATAGTATCGTCATTATGTTTTGGTCGCTGAATGGGTTTGAGAAGGTCATCAACATCTCGTACTGTACTAGTGCCCGCAGTAGCAGAATTAGTTTGTGATGCTTTCTTGTAAATCGGTCTGAATTCCATACCATTATCGTAAACCTCTAATTTATTTTCGGAAGGCGGCTGTCTTCGAATTATCATTTTATGACAGACTTGTATGTTAAAGGTGTTTGTGTTTTTTTTATTTCTGTTTAAGGAATCTGTAAATAAAAAAACGTTTTATTCTTTACTATGGATTTAATATAATAAAAAAAGTATAAATATTAAAAGTTTTACTTTTCTGCCAAAACTAGATACATATGTATGCATATAAATACTTTCTTGTCCTTTCCGTCTCTACCTACACAAATGTACAGGTAAATTTAATCATGAGATGAATAGCTTTTCTTATGTTATTAACTTGCCCAAGTGAAAACCTAAGGCACATATGTACATATGTGTATGTGCCGTTTCTAAGGACATGAACTTTGTATGTTCATAAGAAATAGATTTTTATAGTTTTTAGGTTAGCCTATTTTTGGAATTGCTTGGGACGTAAGTTTTAAATAACTTATTCTACCTTTCCCCTGGCATTATCTTACTTTACAACGTTATTTATTTATTTAATTTCAAAAGATTTCAAAACGTAGAGAAGCCTAAAAGGCTTATTATCTCGGGGTAAACATCACGAATATATAAAGCTTTGACTTTTGTATGCTGCTCCACCAATATACGATTTTAATTTAAAAATTATTATTCTCTTCCAGGGTCTTTAATTTTACTTTTATTATATTTACAACCTGTAAGCCAAAGAAATGCCAAAATGATTACAGAGTAATTGGTTATGACACATAAATAATTATTAATTCTAATTTATAAAAATTTCCAATTTGGTTTTAAATTCAATATTATTGCTTATAAACTAACATTCGTATTTCATGAAGTAAAGGTTTTATTTTATAATAACTAAAACCTAAAAAAAATCAATAAAAGATAATATATGTAAGTACATATGTATCTCCACCATCACCAAAGAGATTCAGAAATTTAAACAATTGACATTATCTTAGTTTTGAACTCGTTAAGGAATGGGTGAAATGTACATCAGAGTAAAAATGAGTTCCAAAAGCGGCAAACTCTAACTACAAAAGAACGTTGCATCGCAATTGAGTTGAATCGAGGGCATAACAAAATATGTACATATGTATGTATGTGATCTAGAGGAACATCCGAATTCAAATCTAGAAAATTTTGTAGAATAACATCTCTATTCTATCTTTTTTAGTGTTCGAATGAATGAGTTTGTAAAAAATACATTTTTACACATTTTTTGCCTATACCTTCTTAACTTGTTGTCATATTAGACCACAGTCTTTAGAAATGATCTATCCTAACATGTTTAAAAACTTTTTCTGCGTATTATCAAAATGGTTTATATATCCACATGTATATGACTTTTATTAATCAACACATTTTATGCTAAATGTTATTAAAATTAACGGTTGAATTTTGACCGTGAATTCCTCAACAACGGTAGAACCGCTTTTAATACAATTAAAAAGAACTAAGAGATCAATGAATTATATGTCCACTAAATAAAATTATAATATCTTATATTAACCGGTTCAAACGTTGCAGAAAAATGATTTTGTTTCACTGTGCGGCCGGTGTTGGATTTTAGTATATATTTTGTCTGTCAGCCTGAGTACGCTTCACGTGAAAATTAGTACATCGGTTCAAATATAAGATACTTTTTTTCGTAAAATAGTTTTAACATAGTGAATGTACGCAATTTTACTGATTATTAATACTGAAAACTTGTCAGCACCTTTTATTTTTTAAACAGGTAATTTTAGATATTATTTGCAGAACTCTACAATAATAGAATTTTATATAAAACCTACCTATAATGTTGTTTTTGGCAAAGCAGTTTGGCTAGTAAATGTAATGTGCAACAAAAATATATACATAGGTATAATAATAGTATCTCATTTTCTGTCTGTCTGTCTTTTTTGTGTTCGCATCACGTTAAAACTACTGGATGGATTTTAACAAAATTTTGTGAGAAGTTACCTTAGTATCCTGATTCCAATATAACATTAAATTATTGTATAGTTCTGTAAATAGTGTCTAATTTCCCGCTTATAAAAATAAAAGATGCTGCCAAGTTTTCAGTACCATTGCATCGGAGAAAATCTATTCTATCTATTTTCTCTTGGAATTGAGATATTTTTACGTGAAAAAAGTATGAACCGAGATGCTGAGTTACCTTCAGGCAATATGTATTTTATTAAAAATCTTCCTGTAGTTTTTACCTGATGCGAACACAGACAGAAGTACAGATAGACAAAAATTGGTGCTTTGTATTCTATATCGAAAAATACCTGCACCAACAATATTTAAAAAAAATATTTCATGTACAGACACGGCCCTGTTAGTTTTATTATACCTATTGTACAACAGAAAACTCACTAATGAAAACAATATACATAGGTATGTATGTAGGTATGTAAATGAAAAATTATATCTCCAGCAGCTTTCTTTAAATTAAATCGGAATACCTACATACATATGTATGTACTTAGGTACTATCTGTTTTTATCGGTCTACGGATAGTGCGAATCTTTTTCCTTTTCTAAAGTAAATCTCAAATTGTTGCGATACAAAATAGTACATTACATATATGTATGTAGATATATGTATATCCATACATACATATGTACATTACATTACATTATGTAGGATTGCAAATTCTTTTCATTTTCAATTTGCGAAAAATTTGAAGTTTTATTTACATATGCTTTAAATAATCATGTGGCAGCCCTGGATTAAACAAAAATAAGGAAAAGTCATTTAAGACTTATTGTTGTTTTTAACTTTTCTTTCCATAAAAATGCTTTTTAATATTAATAAACATTTAATTTTTTTAAATTTTCGTTACTCATACATTTTGCACAGTACGACTAGTAGTATTTACTTAAAACGAAAAAAAAAAACGTGATGTTAGTTAAATCGGTGTTGCCAGATTTTGGTTTGTAACTCTAGTTGAAAAATGTTCATTGATGGAAATGATTAGTTTTGGATTTGTGATTAAATTAGCATCAATGTCTTTATTAAAAAGATTAATTATTTAAATATGTAATTAAAATTATATTAAAAAATAACATTTTTGAATAAAGTTAAAAAATAAATGCTAAATATATACTGAACTTAGGGAATTACATACATATAAAATTTTTGGGAATATAAATATTAATTATTTATTATTATGCTAATTACCCATAACGTTTTATAATATAAATGCAATTTATTACTTATTACTGTTAATAATGTATTATTCGGTGGAAAATAAAAAATTGCTTGGGGTTTAATCACCGCACTCGATATCGAGTAAAGTCTCTCGTATTTTTTTCTTGGTGTCATGGCGAATAAAATGTATTGTAATTTGAGATGATAGCATTTGATATCGAAAAATCATACAAGTTTGATCGCTAAAGTTTACATTCGATACGTATGAATATAAAAGCAATTCTTTAGCGCCAAAAATTCTTTACACAAAAATACATATATTCTCGTACACAAAAAATTATAAATTTGACAACATAAATCAAATCTAAACGAAAAAGGGATTTACCAGTAGATAAATTAATAAAATCTTGGCAAAACTTAGATTCAATATTCTGTATAAAAGGGCTTATAATTGTCGACACTGTGCTTTATCCAACCCCGACCAAGAAGTCATTACCTTCACTGTACACTGGCAAGCTTAATTTGAACGTGTGGCTGCTAACTTTGGACGGTACCACTGTGGACATATGCCTTATGCTATTAAATGTTTTTTTGTCCGTCTTAATACTGTTTAAAATCCTAAAACACATGAACAATTAAAAAGTAAAAAAAATGAGAAAATATTTTAGCCTACGATTGCTGGAAAAGAAAAATAAAACTTTTAAAAACAAGTTTGAAATTTCTTTAAGAAAAAGGTATATCCTGCTGTCTAAATCTTTTAAAGATTTCGCCAGTGAATTTAATATGGAATGTGTTTAAAATATGAAACATAAACGTGTTTAAAAGATAAGTTTTAAAAGTACACTGATTATGACAGATTGATTTGATCAAACTATTATAAAGTTAACTGATGTTTTATATTTAAATTGCAGTTTTTGATGCGACATTAGTAACACCACTATCGAATAAAATACAATGTTATTATTTTTCTTAATAATATAGGCGATATACATACATAGTATGGTATTTCATTATTATCTCCCCGATAAAATCCTAACTTTAGCTATTGTCTAGTTATAATAATGGGCCTTAGTAGTTTATAAAAAGGTCCATTATAGCAACTAGTGAGTACTCGCTATAATGTAAATATCGTATAACGTAAGCCTCAGATAATGTTAATTTTAATTTACGTTGATTTTTTCGCCTTCAAGCGTGAAACTCCACATAAAATTTTTTCAAATGCAAATACAGGTTAATAAATATGCCTTTGGGTTATATGTTATAGTTTAAAATTTGAGAAATTACCACCATTAATTATTTTGGGAACAAATCTAGATTAGTAAAGATACTCTTATAAAAAAAAATAACCAGGGTGATAGAGAATTGACAAAGAAGTACAAATATATTTTCAAAATCTTTAAAAAGATACCCATATTGATATAATAGCTTCAAAAATGTAGTGCACAATCACAGTTTAATATGAAAAGTTTAGAGGCCCATCACTTGAGGAAGACGGGCGAACGCCAATTTTTTTGCTTCATTTTTTCTTATTTTTAATTCTTTATCACCCTTTATAATTTTTTTGAGATAAGCATTATTTTGCGTAATTGTATACTTGAAAAACAATTTTTTGAAGTTATGACATCCCTCCAGAAAATAGGTGGCAAGTGGAAAATAAATAAATTTAATAACAAAAATAAAATTAATAGGCGTTTTATTACTTAACAAATTATTGTTATTTTAAATATAAGGATGAAAAAGAATATCTGGCAACCTTAGTTAATTTACTCGTAATGATGGTTGATGTCGGCTGGTTATTTTTTTTTGTTATTATATAGTTGTTTTTATTCTTTCTTGAGAATGAACACCTTTTAAGGTTTAAAAAACACTTTAGTTCTTTATCATTGTATTTGTTGTGTCTTTCGAATAAATCTATTTTTAAAAGAGAAAATTAAACGTAAGAAATTTTGGAAAATATTGTAATACACGTGATAATTGTTTTCCCTATTCTAGTCGTAATTTTAATAGCAATAAATATACTTATTGTAATTCACTTGCGTTCACTGAACCAAATACATAAATAACACGTTTATCGTGCTTATTTTCACAATTTCCACTTTAATTTCAAAATACATACTATCTTTATTTATTTTTTGTAAATATTTACAGATATATGTATGTATATTAAACTCAAAATCGCCCACCGACAACAGCAAACAACGTACGATAACTGAAACGTTTTGAGAATACTTTGAAACCCACAAGCAAAACAACCACCGAAAACAGCAAAAACTTAAAATAAAATTGAAACACGCCAAATAATAAAAGTCAAAAGACAGATTATAAAAATTCCACACAGGTACTGAAAAACGAATAACGACGAACTGATTTCAATACTGGTCGTAACGAAAATTAAAACAATAACAAAACATACGAAAAATTAGAAGTAAATTAAGAAGTATATCATGATTAAGATATGAACAGTAATATGAACAAATTGCAAAAATAAACTAACTACTAGGTATGAAAAATGTAGATTAAAAAAATGGTTTTTTATTTTAGTTTTTCAACTAGGTATAGGTATTATGTACTCGTATGTACACTATTTAATTTTTAACAATTACGCACAATTAGGCACCTACTATTATTTTCCAATATTTTATTTTTACTTGTTTAATCAAAAATGTTTACTCAACCCCGTTTTTAAAAAACTAACCGAAGTTGTTTTTGTCTTTTAATTGTTTCAATTTTCGTTACGTTCCTTTTTGTATTTGATTTTTTTGTAGCATTTCGCCTTGGCTTTGTTGTTTAAAACATAAGTTCCCAGCTTTTGTGGCCAGTGATGGAATTTGAAAATTTTTATTGAATGCCAAGTTTGTGTCGAAAACGTGCCAAATGGCTTACATTGTGCTACAAGTACTTAAGTATATTGTCATAAAAAATTCTTGGAGCAAATAATTATGTAATGGCATTTTCTTTTCTGTCAAAAATGTTACATACATACATACATATGTATGTATATTTTACAATTAGTAAATGGAGAAATTCTGTGTCTAAAAAAATGTGAGAGTGCGAGTAAAGGCCAGGATTCACTATCCTACACAATAGTACGATTCAATCACAAAAAAATCTGACAGAATTGTGTCCTACTCAAAAAATCTTTTCAAAACGGCGATTTTGCAACTCTGATCGCATGGAAAAAAAATCATTTTATGAATTTTTTCAAAAGATTATCCAATTTCTAATCTACAATATTTTATTTTTTTTAGCACATATGTATGCTCCTTTTGACAGGTCGTACGACTGAGTATGATAGTGAATAATGCCTTTATTCAGCGTGTTCTTTTCTAAATATGATTTTATTCAGGGTGAGAAAGTACCTTTGTAGAGTTCCTTACCCAAAGGGTAAAAACGTAACCCTATTGTTTTTGCTACAACGTCTGTCCTCTATCTCTGGAATTGTAAAAGGGAGACTTTTGACTTTAACAACAAATAATAAAACTTGTAAGGTGTTCCGAGAGTGACGTGTTATTATATCTTTATTTCTTGAACCGTAAGAGGCAGCAAAAAATATAAAATTAAAGGATGTTGCGAAAGTGACACAAATTTACGTATGGATCTTATTTCTTAAACAGCATGGGTAGAAACTTTAAATCTAAGTATATGTATATAAATTTGTCCCCAATAAAAATTAAAAAAATATAAAACCAAAAATTAAAGGGTATTTCGAAAGTAAAACGATTTTGCATGTATGAAGTTATATTTGAACAGTAATAGGCTTTCCCTTAAAACTTACGCATATCAAATTTTACAATATTTACTGTAATAACAAATAATGTAAATAAAATTAATAAAAATAATAGGGTGTTCCTAGATGCCACGAGTTTAAGGAATTTGTTCCTCTCATCCTTGATATATACCAAGGCGAATTCATACCAGGTGGAGGCGTTAGCCCAGCTGACTGTTATTTGCTCTTCTTTTTTTGTTAATGACTTGTTGAAAATACATTGTTAGTAGAATGTCCAAGTTATTGTTTTGTTGTAGCTGTTGCCGTACTGCTCACACCTGGTATGAATTCGCCTTGGTATATACACAGGGTATTTTAGTTTGAGATCAATTTCAGCGTGGTATTGAAAGTTAAAACCAAGGCGTATTAATACTAGGTGATTGCACGGGCGAATTCAGGTTTTTTCGCCTCCTTTTCAGTTGTCAAATTTCATGTAGAAAAAATTTGTTTATAATTTTTTTTATATGGAGTTTGACTTTTCGCTTTCATGCATATGATGAGCTTTTTCGCCATTGCAATCACCTGTTATGGATTCTCCTTGGTTAAAACTAAAACTTTTTCGGGCAAATCTTAAACTATTAGCGATAGGGAACATAATTATTTCTGAAGACAAAGGGCGCAACGAGAATTGAAAGCCTTATTCGTTTTATTCATCCTTTAAGAGCAATTAACCATTTTATGCAATTACATGTTGTGCAATTTTGTTTTCAGATTACGTTGAAAGATAAAAATTGAATAAAAAATTAACCAATAATTTTAGTTAATTAAACAATCATATCATATTTACACGATATTGAATAAAGAAAAAATAGTCATATTGAAGAAATTTGTTCAATATAACGAATTTCATAAAAATATTTTTTTAAGAAAATCGTTTGTAGTTTTTGTATAATAACCTAAGATATAAACATCTCTGATCAGCTAATGATTTCTTTGTTAAAAATAAAAAAGTAAAACGCGAAAAGATTTAAGAAACTAAAAAAGCAAATACCAAAGTAAACTTCAATAACATTATTCAATAACAATAATAATTAAAAAAAGTAAAATTTATATCCAATTATTATTTTTTTAATGCATTAGTCATTACCCTGTCTTCATTAGACAGTAACATGTCTTAACAAACTTCATATAAACTTCATATAAAAAAACAATATTTTTAATACTGTTTTTTATATGAAGTTTGACCTTTGTTAAGACATGTTAATGGCTTATATAGACGGGGGTTTAAAATGGTTTAACAAAAGTCAATCTTCATATTAAAAACCAGTATTAAAAATATTTTTTTTTATATAAATAAATTGTTAAAGTTAGGCTTAAGTTCTTTTATTCTCTCTGACTAGTTTTTTTATATGAAGTTTGACTTTTGTAAAAACATGTTGATTGCGAATGCAGACGGGAGGTTAAGTAGAGCTGGCAAGTAATCGATAGTCACCACATTCGATATTTTCTATACAAAACTATCAATAGTATAAAACTCCTATAAGAATTGTAAAATTTTATTTTTAATACATACATATTTTTTAATAAAAGAAAAAATTATATATAATGAACTTATTTTGAGTTTGTTTAAAAAAGTTAATAAGAAATGTAATACAACTTTAAAATATTTAATAAAACATAAAAAAGTGTAACAAAACATATAAAAGTAACAAAACATTTGTAATTCATATCTAATAAAGTTAGTAAAGTGGTATATACAAAAGGTCAATAAACAAAAAAAAAGTTTATCCAGAAACCTGTTTTTTAACACACCTGCAGATGTGGCACTCCAAATCATTACACACCCTTCATTATGTTTTGCTGTGGTTTTAAGGTTTTTTTTCAGACCTGAAGTTTCCTTACACCAAATGTATCAGCTGATTCAAAAATATTAAATTGAAATACAACTGCTTCCCAGAAAACATCCGCATACTATAAACGTAGCTTCTCATAATAAACAAAAATAAGATTTTCTAAGCAGGCCTAGAATTTAAATCCTTATTTATTTATGCAGTTATATTCTAGAAAGCATCCGCAAACTGCAAACGTAGCTTCACATTCTTTTTGAAAATAAACTTTTTTTCATGGAACACATGCATGCAAGCTGGTTCTTATGAAAAATTCCGAATGGTTTGTGCATTAACAAAAACATCTAGCATTAACTTATTTTCGGAATCAACTTAACCATCCGTTCAGATTTTAAGTCCCAACCATAAATCAATAATTTTCTCGGAAGAAAAATTCTAGTTTAATATTTGAATAACTTGTTTATTTGTGTAAACTGAGTAAAATTAATATCGTTTTCAACTCTTTTTGTCGTTCTGTATACTTAATTTTCTTATTACCAGTAGTAGTCTACTCATTTTCGTACTATTTATATACTTCAAATTATATCGCATTATATTTCTAAGAGTTCAATGTACATAATAGATATATATAGATACTATATAAGAATTTTTGTCTGTAGGTTGCCCAATCAATAAGTTTCAGTTTTAATTACAATTATTGATCTACCCAAAAATTTTTGTTTATATAAAGTAACTTATTGAAATTTTTTTGGTTTTAGCCAGATCTTTTATCTGAAATAAAGGCCCTGCTTAGCCAAACATTTTATTGGATGCTGTCGAAGTTCGTTGATTCAGTGCAGTAACATTTAAAGCAAAAATGGCTGACATTAACTTATATCTCTAAACTCTTGTCTAGATATATACAGGACATTGTGTTGAATAATAAAACACTTTTTTTGTCGACCTCCAAAAATTCGCAGAATTATCAAATTGAAAAACTTAGGCAAATTTTAACTATTTTCATTGGCAGACGACCTTATATTCTTTTATACATATATAGTTATTTTCTATACTGTTCTTTAGTATTTAAATTGTTGACAGATTTAATAAAATTTCCCTAAAGATGTTGGAAAACCCTGCCAACGAAAAACCGAAAATTTAATGCTAACTAAAAAAAGGTTGTGAAATTTAATTTAATTTTTCTCAGTATAAAACAAGTTCGGTAAAAGACTACAAGGATCAAAATTAGAGATTGTCTATACATATAACAAAACTGTGACAGGAACATTTCTGTACATGAAATATTAAAAAAAAAATTTTGTTGCTGGTACTGTTAGTAATCGAAATGGAATACAAAACAGCAATTTTTAGAATTTTTGTCTGTCAATCTGTGTTTGCATTACTTAAAAACTACTGGATAAATTCTAGTCTCTAGGTTCAAATATAGAGAAAAATTAGTGAAATTACGCCATTTTACCGATTCTTTAGTAATGCAAACTTGGCAGCACCTATTATTTTTGTCAGCGGGAACATTTTAACACTATTTACAGAACTCTACAGAATTTTTTATAAATGGAAAGAAAATACATATATAAACCATAACTGAAGCACTATAAAAGTAAGATTCTTAAAATTTGGTGTGGACTACTTTCAAAACGGCAACATTTTACCAAACCTGTGAAATAAAGCAAATGGGCATCATTTCATGTGGAATTTTTCAAACAACACCTTTTGCTAACATTTTTAAAACAATGTGGTATTATTAAAAACCATAAAATCATAAAATTCTTCCAAATCGCGAGACAGACACCACATTTTAAATGTCAAATTTTCCTTGTGAAAAAATAAATGTTACTCAACATTTTTTACAAATTCGAACAGAGTACTAGGCTTCAGATACCTTTGTATACAAAAACTTATTGCAAATATTTCCGGTAAACTTTGAAAATATTTCAAATGGAGCCTTCTATTATTTTATCATGTGACAGATTGTTTGTAATAATTATTAGCATTGCGGGATTTAATTTTATACAGAACAGAAAAAAAAATTAATGTTATCAATAATAATAATTTTTCAATTATTACATACATAAGTATTTGAACAGAAGGCATTTAAGTTTTTTTTTTGGTAAACAACCAGACGCTTTATTTGCAATTAGTTTTCTAATCAATAAGATTAACAAGAGCATTGTAAAATTTTTAAATACATAATTTGTATGAAGAGCACCGTTTGTGAAAAACTGCAAAATACCATTTCATCTCATCGGCCACTTGTTCGTTGTTGTCGTTGTGTTTCATTTCGATTCGACGCAGTTTTAGTTTAAATTGTTTGAACACATTGGTTTTGAAAACAAACTTTTTCAATATGGAAATATTCGAATCAACAATGTAGGTATGAATGTGTACTCATACATTCATACACACACATTTGTTATCTTTTTTATATGACATGTTTCTCTCTCACATTCTGTGTTAATTGTTCTTCGTTTCTTTATCTGTTCACTTATGTATTTCTTTTTTTTAAATCTTAATAAATGCAAAAGATATGAAATTAAATTTTAGTGTCTCATTTTAGTTTCAAGTTTTATTTTTACTCTTCTGCTTGTTTGAATAAAATTTTACCATTTTTACAAAATAACTTTTATTTTGATTTATTAGGTATTAGTCTATTGAATATTATTAATAGTACGTTAGTAGTATGTATGTACATATGTACCTATCTATGTACATCATCTATTTTATATGTTTATTATCTTAATTCTTGTAAAAATTTTAAATTTTATAGGGTCTGTAACCATCAAGAAAGTTTAAATAAAATTTTTAGTTATGAAATTATAAAAAATTTGCTCACAAATAGTGTTCCCATATTTAGCGTCTTTTAAAAACGCTAAAACAGGAAAAACGAAATTAGTGGATAGACCTCGCTTAAGAAAGAAAGACTTTTATTTCGTGTGTGATTATTACAAATTTTCTTATTTGTATCTTTTTTACAAGCCAAACAATTAAAAATAATATTCGAACCAATCGCAAATTAGAAGCTTAAATTATTATAAAAATAATAAGTTTTAAACCTAAAATTACTAGCGATCCCAGTATTTTTCGCTACCCCTTCGGCATAAATATAAAATAATTCTTTGCAAGTAAAAGTGGGCAAGCCTCAACTCGGAAACGTACCTTATTCTCAGATCAGAGAGTGTCACTGTAAAATTCTCCTCCTATCTCTTTGTAATTTCGTCGCGTTTCTTCTTAAACCACGTAAGCGTCATTTTTCGGAAATTTACTTTTTTAGTTTTAAAATAAAATGACATTTTGCATGCAAATGTTATTTGTTTATTTATTGTTTTGTATGACAAAAAAAAAAAAAAATAAATAAAACTATTTCAAAGTCTCGTAAGCGCCAAACAAATAACATTTGCATGCAAAATGCACTGGTTTTTATATTTCAAGTTAGAAATATTAAAATTTTGGTAATTGTGATACAAAGAAATTTTAAAAGTTACAGACCATTCGGAGTATGTTTGGTAAAGTTTAAAGTTTCTTTTTGATAAACATAATATTAAATGTTAACAGCTCCAACATTTGCAATTTTCTATTAGTTCCAAAAGCACGTAAGCGACAATTTTGGCTACTGTTATTTTAAGGTAACAAATTTTTTAAACAAAAAGTTTCTGCACCCTTTAGAGAATTATACAGACATGTTTTCCAACAAAAATTGTTTTAAAACCCATGTTTAAAAAGTTCTTAAGTTTTTTTCGTTTTCTGAAAAATGATTCTTTGGCGCTTACGTGGTTTCAGAAGAAATGCGACGATTTGCTAGTTATCACCAGGGTTATCAGTTTTTTGTCAACCTATTTCGCCAAAATCGATGTAAATAATCGCCAGAATAGTTTTCATTAAAATTTGCCTATAATATATACAAAATTTTTAATTTAGAAAATATTTTTATTTCAAAAATATGTTTAATAAACCACGAAAATAAATTTAATCGAAATAAGCTAAAATTCGCCAAAAATAGAAAAACGTTGCCAAAATACTAAAATATTTAGTTTTTTATTTAAAATGATTAGTGAACAAGAGAAACTTACAATTTTTACTTAAAACAAAAATAGTAGTCATTATAATAAATGGAGGAGACCGCACATACCCATCCTCAAGGTATTTGTCAACGTATTCTTATTTGGAATATATGTATGTATTTTATGGGAATTAAATTTATTCAACATTACTAAACATCAACAGATGTGTTCAACATACCCTATTTGAATTCATAAAATCTATAGCATCAAAAAAATAATACGTAACACAGAACACCGTCGAGTTTTGGTGGAATATCTATATCTATTGTATATCTATAACTTTTATAACTTCAATTTCCTTATATTCCTTTTTGATATTCCGCAATTCAGTTTCGATTGTTGACCAAATGCCAATAAAAAATCGCAAACAAAATTGGTGTCACCAAATCAAAAATTAGTTCGCCGTTTAGCGAGAAATCGGAATATCAGGTTTTAGGTGATGCGAACATAGTTAGATGGATAGACAAAAAGACAGACAAAAATTCAAAATTTGTGTTTTGTATCAATGCCGATTAATATCTGCACCAGCAAAAAAAATTCCAAAACATATTTTATGTACAGAAACGGTTTTATTATATGTATAGATGTCTAGGTTTCCGTATTTCGAGTCAAGCCCTTGGTCCAGGCTTTACTTTTATCAATACAAGATACAATCGATAAATTTAAACTAATACAAGAGGAGCTTGTCAATTAAACATAATTGTTTAATTGATGGTAATTATATTTGTTCCAATGCGTTTTGGTTTTTATTAAAAATCGCTAAGTTGGCAACAATTGCATTAGCAAGGTTTATTTTACGAATAAATTTACGCCATACGTAGTTTGGCAGTAGTTTACCAAAATAGTTCGAGGAGATACTTATGAATATGTACATGTGTAGTGTATATTAAGGTGCAAAACAATTAAGTAGACGTTTAGTGGAAAAACAACTCGATACAGTATTAATTATACCTGCAAACTTCGACAGTATCCAAAAGAATGTTTGGCTAAGCATGGCCTTTATTTCAGATAAAAGATCTAGCTAGATCTAGTATTTCAACTTCATTAAGTGTACTCACTAAACGTGAGCATAAAACGTCTTGTTAGACTAACTTCATAATGTTCAATAATGAACTGGTCTCTTTTTTCTTGCACTTGATTTCATGCAAGGCGATTTCATACCAGGTGTGAGCAGTAGAGCAACAACAACAAAACAACAACTTTGACATTAGATTAGCAGATATGAAACAATGTATTTTTGACAAGACATTAGCAAAAAAACGAGAGCAAAAAACGATCAGCTGGGCTATCAACTCCACCTGGTATGAATTCGCCTTGATTTCATGTGTATACAAATATTGTTGTGCTCTTAAATAAAAACATACAATAGCATTTGCTCTTCTTCCAACCAATGCAGTATTTGTTGTTGTTTGAAATTAAATTTCAGTAGTGAATATTTTGTTTCAATAGTGTCTCTTGATATGAAGAAATACTGTTATAGCAGACAATATGTATGTAAATGTAAGATGTTAAAAGCAAGGGTTTGTACTTTGTATTTTAGTTATTTTATATTAATTTGCACGCTGAGTGGTTGAAAATAGAAAACTGTAGTAGATTGAATTTTTTTAACTTTTATTGATGAATAAAAAATCTAATTTAATTTTTTCTCTCAAAAATCAGAGATTTTACTCTCAAGAAAATTTAAATAAAATGAACAAGTGAACAATATGAAATGCTCAGCATATTTATTGCACTTGATAAAACTGTCCGGTCAAATCAGGTGCACTGATTTTTGCACTGTTTGCTCTCTTGTTCTCTGTATTTACTGTTTAGTAATATTCGACTACACATACAATCAATATTTGCGTTTCAAAAACATGCAATACTGTACACTTTTTAACATCTTGCGCTCACCTTTAGTACTCACGTTCACTGATGACAGCCGAAGAACTAGAAGGAGCAAAATAGGAAGTAGCACTTCAGTCGTTGCCTCCTCTTTTCTTACTAATTAAGTCTGTGTGCTCCAGAGAGTTTTTTTAGACATGATGGTAAGAAATTATGCCGTTCGTAATAACCCTACTGAATGTTTATGGTTTGGTAATTTCAAATATAATATTATTGTTTTCGTATTTTACTTCTTTATTACTTTTTTGTGGGCAATGAAAGAACCAATACTAACTTTTCAATAGTTAGCCGATTTCAATTCGCACACCCGCCGTCGTCAATGTCACGGTTCATCGTACATTTGAAAAACGGTGTTTACACCCGGCAACCATTGAGCCACGAGTGGAGCAAACATAAGTATGTGCTCTTCTACGACTTATTGTTGTTTGTTGTAATAGTCATTGATTACATTCGAAATTTTCGTCAAATATTCAATATTCGTGTTCCTATCAATAACGCCGACGGAAATATTTCTTTCTCCCTTACACAAGTTTGCGCCAATGTCCCGGTCGCCCTGCCCTAGGGTCGGCACAAATTAATGCGAAATAAATTTGCAAATAAATTATTTCAACTCTGTGCACATGGGAAAATAAATGAAGAATATAGCTTTCTCTTTAAGTTGATTTCTATTTTAAAGCTGCCTTTTGTTTTAAAATACATACTTTAAATAGGAATTTGCTTTTATTAGTCTTTGCGTGGTCGACTTTAGTTTGAAAGTTGAAAATATAAATACTTATTAAATAAATAGGAGATTGTGTATGGTAATTATAAAAAAAATAATTAAAAGGATTTTGTTGCGCTGCAACGAATTTACATCTTTTACATCTGAAATACCATGTCGAAAAGATCTCAAAATTTTCAACAAGGCTATTTTACGAGATGGTATCGTATTCGCGGAAAATTTTTTTTCTATTGGCTACTAATTTTGATTTTAATTGCATGATTGACAATTTTTCATATTACATACTTAAATTTATTTGCAAGTAAGTATTTAAATCAATTTACAATACAATTTAAAACTCTTACAACAAATGGGAAAACTATTTCATATAATGGGAAATCATCCGAATGGCGTAATCTTGTTTCTAGAATTCTTGAAAAAATAAATACGATTTGCAATAGAAAGTCTTCAGAGCAAGGAACCTTGTTTCGAGTCGGTACAGTTTGGATGTTATTTTGTGGTTTGTATTTGCTTGCAAAGCATGAATCATTTCTGTTTACTTTAATTTTCATCGTAACTTTATCTGAATATTTATATTAAAAACTCTCATAATTTCAAGTTATACTCTCAATCACAATTATTATCCAATAGGAAGACATTTTCGTGACGTCATTAGGCCTACGTGCTCAGAAAAAATCAATTTTATTTTCGGGATGGCGTAACCTTGTCTTTTATCATCCTTACCAGAGAGTGATGCACATGCTTCATTTTGTAGTAGAAACATGGTCTCAAGGCATGTTAATCAGGTAGCCTACGGAGGGGAAATATTAAGGCGAAAATAATCAATTTTTTTATATGGATTTTGACAGTTGACCTTACAAAGTTGAATTATCAAACTCCATGTAAAAAAAAAAAAAAAATAAAAAATTCTCGCCTTAATATTTCCCCTTCATAGTGAGGTTACCTGATGAATGTGCCTTGCATGGTCCAAGGCAAGGCGAATTTATTTTAACAGGTGAGAGCACTACGGCAATAAATACCACAAAACCAAAAATAATACGTTGATTCAAAGAATACGTTGAAATTTTTACAGTAGATGGATATTGATGTCGTTGGTTGATTTCTTGCAAAAATTGAAAATTTAAAAATTTTGTGTTAATACCCTCCTGTTGATCAATCTATACATATAATAAAATCTATGCATATAATAAAATACTAACTTTTTTTTGTCTGTCTTTCTGTCTGTGTTCGCATTAATATAGGATACTTTTTTCCGCAAAAATTTCTTATTTTAATTTTTTTCTGTGCGCATTTTTTTTACAGATAGCATACACCTTTTATTTTTTTTAAAGCTATCCCGCTTTTTTAATGGCCCTGCCTACTTTACAGCGCCTATTTTAGTAGGGACGACACAATTTATAATATAAGTATAAGTAAATACGATAACTGAAGCACTTGAAAAGTGGATTATGGAATGCTTTCGAAGCAAAATCGAACAAAATTTTGTAAGGACACTGAAAAAGTGGCGTGTACAGCTAGTAAATAAGATGTCAATAATAATATTTTTTTGTAAGCTCCATTGTGCTATAACGGAATTTGCTCGATTTTATATATTATAAGTGAAAATGTAAATGTTTATCATATTTTTTGGAACTAGTTATAGTTTCTCATACAGTGGATTGTATAATAAATCAGCACTTCCTTTAATTTAAATCTTACAAAATAAATTTTCCTCTTACAAAAATACTTAAACTTACAGGAAAAAATCGATTTGAAGAAAAGTTCTTTCAAAAATAATAAAACAACCACTTTTTATAGTTCTCAATATTTTTGTAGAATCATATGTTTGTTATTTTAAGGATAATAGGAAATATCCTTGACACAAACAAAAGAAAAAAAAGGAAAACAAAAAAATTTACATGAAATAAACAAAATTGAAAATAAATGAAATGTTTTCAATGCGCAATTAAATTTAAATTCAAATTTGTTTAAAAGTTAGTAAAAAGTAATTCATTTAAAACACGTTTATTTTAAAACATAAATTTTAGGGGTTGCATTTTTTTAAAGAATTTTGTATTGAGAACAATGAAAAAATATAAAATAAATTAACATGATGGAATGGAGTGAAAATGAAATGATATAAATATTGAAAAAATCGATGGATGGAAGCTTAAATGGGAATATGTACAAGGTACAAGGTGTTATTTTTTGCAGTTTTAGGTATGAAGTTTTGTGTCATATGTTAAAAGGTTGTATTTAATGAATTTTTGAACCTTTTTAATTATTTATGTACATAAGTCGACTACATACACACAGTTTTTGGTACTACTGTACAGCAATTATCTTTGCGTTCAATATATCCATAAACAAGGTTCTTAAATTTTCCAATTTTTTCCATTTGGTTTTAAGGCAGTTAACAACACTTATTTTTGTATCCATATAAAGTTAAAAATCAAAGAAGTAATTCTTGAAACAAATCGACTTCAGAGAAAGAATATAAAATAATAATTTACAGGGGGGCAATCTATAAGCATTTATTCAAAAAATTACAGATAAAATAGCGATGGGTAAAGCATCGTTGTGTCAACAAAAACCAGGTTTCCAACTCAACTCCAGATGTAGCAGTCCAAACTATTACAGCCCGTATACATTAGACATAAAACACTAACATTATGTTAGTGTTAAGTGAAGACTGACCAAGTTAATGTTTTTTCCATGTCTTAGCATGGTTGTTTTTTTTTTTGGATTCTGACCAAAAAATTTTGTAAATGTAAAGGTACCAAACCAAAGCGCCAGGGTGTGATTGCCTTAGCTTCGTCCAAAATCTGCAGAGTGACCTATACCTTCGTAAAGGAAGTGAGACTCCAAATTCAGCTAGGTAAAATTAAGAAGAGTTTAATGGTGCTCCTCCAGTGAAAAAATTTGAAATTATTAATTTTCCTCCGGTATAAAATTGAGTTTAATGGTACTCCTCCAGTTAAAATTTGAGTTTTTAAAATGGTGCTGCACCAATGTCCGACATATTGAAATTAAAATTTCTAGGTTATATACGATAACCAAACGATTACACTTGGCTGATTAAGCAACCACCAAAAACAGTACCGTAGTACAAATATTCGAGGACGCCAATCAGCCAGTGTGAGAAGGAGACGAAAACCACTCGAAGGACGGCCTGATTGACTTTAAAGATAATGACATAGACGCACCTACGTGTTCCCCGACCCAGAGCTAATTTACGACTGGCATGGTTGTTGTAACATTTTTTTCATGTCTTAACATGGTTGTTAAATCATTTGTTATAAAAGCTGTTTTTTTTATAACATGACAATGTTGATGTGATAATTTAGTTTGACAGTTTTTCAAATAGCGCCTTCTGTTGCTCAACCGTAATACTACCATCTGCTGTGCAATAAGCATTCAAACAACATTTGTGGAAAATATAAAATTATGTTCAAACAGAAAATGACATAAGCACGTATTCGTCACCCATAACAACATGCACAAATTAATTTCGTTGCTCAGTTGATGGCTAATAAAGACGGGATGTTATGATATGACAATGACGTTTTAGTTTTATTTTAGTTTGACAATTTTATTTTCAATTAGCGCCATCTGTTGCTCCACCTTACTAATACGCTCTGCTTTGCTAAAAGCATTCGAACAAAAACATTGATGGAAAAAAGAAAATTATGGTCAATCAAAACATGACCATAAACACATATCCGCTACCTACAACAACACCCCCGTCTACATTAGCCATCAATTTGTCTTAACATAAGTCAAACTTCATATAAAAACACAATTTTTTTAATACAATCAAAACATGAATATAAACACATATCCGCTACCTACAACAACACCCCCGTCTGCAGTAGCCAAATTTGTCTTCATATAAAAAAACAATTTTTTTAATACTGGTTTTTAATATGAAGTTTGACTTTTGTAAAGACAAATTAATGGCTAATGTAGATGGGGGAAATGAACAAATTAAAACCGTTGTTTTGTTATGTTCAATCGATGGGTTGTTAAGAGGGGGTGTTAGACTTCATCCACCATGTCTTAATATGGCTTTAGTTTTTTTTTAATTCCAGGGCTGTTTACGCAACACAAATCTTCCAATATCAGACTCAAAATATTAAATTTGCTTTTGTTCGTAAATATGACGGATTTCCAGAAAACATCCGCAAACTGAAAACGTAGCTTTTAAAAGGAGCTAGAGAAAATAAGGGGAACCCATTTAATTCAGCTGAAACGCAGATCTTAAAATTTTTACTGAATTGAAAATGCTTAAATAAGTTAAATTTAAACCATAATAAATTTTGTTCACGCATTTGACGTTATCATTAGCTGATAAAAAATATTAATGACACAAAAATAAAAAACAAAATTATCTCAATTATTCGTTTAAAATTGAAACTTCTCGTAACATAACTTATCGAAACGGAGAGTATATTTTTCAGAGATTATAATTATAAATACTACAAATTTAAAAACTAGCAGTAAATATTAGGGGGTTTAAATATTAAACTCTTAACAAGATTAATTTTACTTTAAATAAATTTTCGATTAATTTAAAAATAACTTTTTCGTTTAACAAATAAATCGGTTAATTTCCATAATTCACCGATTTATAGAACTTTAGCATTTTATCATGCAGTGATCTACCATATTTTTTGGACTTAAACTTGTTAATAAATCAGATAAAAAGCAACCAAAATACAGACGTACGTAAATATTGAAAAAATTAATGCGATACGTCTTGTATATATGTATTATTGGCAATATAAATGAAATATTGTTTATTAATGAATTATTAAATTTTAATTATTAAACGGTTTAATTACTAAACGATTTAATTCTAAAAAATATTTAACAGTAAAATAATTCAGTTTTTTTTAAAAAGTGCAGTTAGACAGGTAATTAAGTACTTCGGTTCAAATAATTTTTATCTTTAAAAATCTCTCCTTTCGCAAAGAAAACAGAGATAAAAAGTGAAAGTGCGCAATTTTACCGCTGGTAACGTCGCGGGCACTGCTAGTAACACATCGTCTTCACGATCCCTTGTTTTGCTTTCACATGAACAAAATGTCGTCAGAATAGGGAACGAAACAAAACGTATCGATTTGCTTGTTCCGACTAACCATAATTTTCTGTTGTAAATGTTGTTTGAATGCTTATAGCACAGCAAATAGGATTTGAACGCTTCATCAACAGATGTCGTTCTTTAAAAATCAAACTTTCATATGTTGTGCGAAGAAATGTTGTAACAATGCTGTTTAAACAAAAACATTACATCGACAACGATGGTCTTCACGATACGTTTTAATGTGTGCACATGAAATTGTTCTTTGCTAGAATAAATAAATGACTCGTCAAGACGTTGTGTAATAAAGATTTCTAGTTGTTATACATATATAAGTTAATGATATGTGTTAAAATATATAATTATCGCGATAAATGTCTTCATTGTTCAATTTTAGAATTAGGCGCTACAGGAAAAAAAATTAAAATGTAGAAAAGGAAGAAGTAACAAGTTTAAAACTTTCTTGATGGATATAATCTTGGTGCCGTTAAGTAAAGCTCTTACCCCCCGTCTCCATTAGTCATTAACATGTCTTAACAAAATTCAAACTTCATATAAAAAAACATTATTTTTAATACTGTTTTTTTACAATAGTAATATACTAACTCAAACTGGATTGAATCTTTGTTCTACTATGGCCTCCTTCAACTTATCTGCTGTAAACAGCTCAACACCAACACACTATACAGCGACCAATTCTACATTGCTTGACATTTTCTTCGTTGATAATAGTAGTAAAGTTCTGCACTACGACCAGTTAGCTGCACCAGTTTACTCCAAGCATGATCTTATCTTTATGTCTTACAATTTTAACGTTGTGCGGTACAATGAAAAGTTTTCCTTTCGAGATTACAATAAAATATATATGGCATCTCTTGTAGCAGATCTTAGTAATGCTCCGTGGAATGATATTTACTATATCCAATCTGCCAATGATCAAGTAAAGTTACTCAACAGCATCATTTTATCGATATTTAATAAACACGTCCCATTAAAAACAAAATATACAAAACAAAAAATTACACCATGGTTCACAGCGGAGATAAAGCTACTTATTGAAAATCGCGATAATTTATATTACAGATGGAAACGCTACCGCACAAATGAATTGTTTATCAATTTTCGAGCTGCAAAAAAGGCAGCTGCCTCCAAAATAAAGCAAGAAAAGTCTTCATATTATAGGAGTAAATTCAACAATGCGATCGACACAAAACAAACTTGGAAGCAAATCCGTGATATTGGCATTATTGGAAAGAAAGTTCATACTAATGAAATAGACGTCAGTTCCCTAAATGAGAAATTTGTGAATATACCTCAACCTCCAGTACAACATAGCTTTTATAATACAGATAATCTTGCTGTTACGTCGCCTGAAAATCCGTTTAACGTTATGTGCTTTCACATAAATGAAGTATTTGAAGGTTTCTGGTCAATTAAGTCCAATGCCATTGGGCCAGATGATATTCATCCTAGATTCATAAAAATTATACTCCCTTGGATCATAAGTTATGTATATCATATTTTTAATACCATAGTCACCACCAGCACATATCCAACAGAATGGAAGTATGCCAAAGTAATACCAGTGCTAAAATCAGATAAAGAATATAGACCTATATCTATTCTTCCCTATCTCTCTAAAGTCTTCGAGCGGATTTTACATAAACAAATTTCCAAATATATCTACTCAAACGAGCTTTTGACTGATCGGCAATCTGGCTTTAGGCCACATCATAGTTGTATCACAGCCTTAACGGAAGTGGTTGAAAATATCCGTGTTAATCTTGATGACAACAAAATTACCTTCTTAGTTTTGTTAGATCACTCTAAAGCATTCGACACTGTGGATCACAATACATTGATTATGAAACTCAAAAAAATATTTAACTTTTCGTCCACAGCGACAAAGTTAATTAAATCATACCTGACGGATAGATTTCAATCAGTTACAAATAAAGACAGAACATCAAGGCCTTTGCACTTGCCTAGAGGTGTTCCTCAAGGGTCTATACTTGGTCCATTATTGTATTCATTATACGCAAATGATTTACCTGAGCAAATCCAACACTGTCGTATTCGTATGTATGCAGACGATGTTCAAATTTACCTCAGTAGTCCCAAGGATCTTATTCATGATAAAGTTAACGAACTCAATCAAGATCTTAATAGAGTTATTACCTGGGCCTCTGCCAATGGTTTACGATTAAATCCAAAGAAATCAAAATGTATTATCATTTGCAAAAAAACCGTATCATTAAGTGATGACATCAATATATACCTGGGAGAGACCAAAATTGATATTGTAACCACTATAAAAAACCTTGGAGTCACATTCAATCGGTCGCTTAACTGGTCCGATCATATTACACAAGCCTGTGGAAGAACATATGGTATGCTCAGAAGTCTATGGCCAAGTCATAACTACACACCACCGAAAATAAGGATGATGTTAGCAAAGACGTTCCTTATACCCACACTGCTGTATTCATCAGAAATTTTTGCAAGTTGTAATTTAAAGGAAAAAAGAAAGATTACCACTACTTTTAACAATATTACACGTTATGTTTACGGCCTAACACGATTTGAAAGTGTTTCTTCATTCTCAAAACGTATATTTGGAATTACACTCGATAACTACCTGGAACTAAAAAATCTAACTTTTCTACATAAAATTATCACAACGAAGGAGCCTTACCATCTTTATAACAAATTGACCTTTACCACATCACTTAGGAATAATTCAATTAGGACCTTCCAATATCGTGATACAGCATCCTACCATCAATTCTTCATCTTCACCATACATCTCTGGAACCGTCTTCCCTCATACCTACAATTCACCAGCAACGCATATAAATTTAAAAAACTTTTGTTCCAACATTACAATGGTAACAATTAAACTGAACACTAAAATTTTCTTTTCTTTTAATTTTGTTAAAATTGTTCGTATATATATTTATATCTATTTTATACACAAGCATATATATGTTTATTTGTCTTAATTAAATTGATTATAACTTAACTGATTCTAATACTGTAAATTAAAAGATGTTGCATCTTGTTGTATTAGAAAATCACTCAATAAAAAAACACAAATACAAAATACAAATACAAAATACAAATACAAATACATGTATTTTTACTCTTGTTAAGACATGTTGATAGCAGACGGGAGTTTAGTTAAATAAGAAATATCAAGTAAAAATAGGAGATAACTATTTTATTTTCCGATTTGGCGAATTTTCTTAGGGTCATTCCGCAGGAGATTAATTCAGAAAGAGTACATTCGTAAAGTCATCGATTAGTTACTATATACATACTATCTAACCTTAACCCTTTAACGTAATATCATGTTTCCATAAAAAAATAAAAACTTAATTCTCTCTCTGAATCATGATTGCCAATAATACCGTTTACATGACAAACACGTGCTTAGCTTTTTTTCCGATTTGGAAATTTATATCACGTTTTCCTTTTAACCACTTGATATATTTTTGTTTGTATTGTATTTATATATATATTTTAAGTAGTATTTTATTTATATTTAAACATCACTTGTTAACATTTATATTTTGGTTTGGTAAACTTGCAATAAAAGTTCTCCTAACTTTTAAACTGAATGATTTTGTATGGTAAAGGAAGTTGATTCATACTTGCTTGGGGTGTGAATCATGACTGAAAGAGCGGAACATGGGTTCTTTGAAAACTATAACATGTTTTTTTTAAATGTCATATTTTGCTGCCTGTATATAAAATTTTTCTTTTTAACATTGAAAACTTTAATTTTTAACTTTAATATACTATAAATTGTCAAAAAAGGCGGCCTGACTCCAAATTAAAAGTTGAAATGCCAAATAAGTTTTAAAATCGCCACATGGGGAGAGAAATCACTGAAAATGGCAACCCTGCTCACCAAGCTTTTCGTTTTACTTGCGTTGTTTGGTCATTTTACACACATGTGGTTTTTGTTTATTTTTTACTCCGTCTCTTTCTGCCTGCTATTTTAATAATTTCATTGTTTGTTTTGCTCGTTGTCTTTTACTACTTGTTGCTTTCGGCACGAGCTTTATCGTGATATTTTAGGTAAAGAAGAAAAAAAAAAACAAAGGAACAAATCAGTTGGTTGCAACGTATTCGACAGAGAATAACTGAGAGAAAAACTGCAGTTATTAGATAAGTTGTTCGTAGTTGTTTGACGACTTAACCAAACGCTTGTTTTTGTTTTATGATGGGACACAAAAATGTACCAGAAAAAATTGTGCTTTGAGCGATGCACGTTCAAGTTAAAAAACTTTGAATTTTTCTACCTTACGTTTTTAAACTTGTAAGTATGTATTACATTTTTAAAAATATTTTTTTTTATTGTCTATCTACATGAAATTGTAGAATTGCAGATCGCGTATAGAGAAATATATATTTTTCAATTTGGTGGCCAATACCTATTATGTTTATAGTTATTATTAGTCAACTTCAAACAACATTGATTTAATAAAATCCGTAGCACAAAATGCAAGTGTGCTAAATGAAATCCTCAATAATATGTAAATAAAATACAAATATGGTTGGATTTGAATGAAACATTTTTATAAATTTTATTAGTTTCCTTAGTAATACACTCTTTATGAAAATTTCAAGAGTCTACCTATTATGGTTCGAAAATAAGGCCATATATACATGTAATGGCCTTAATTTTTATACAGTGCACTCGGGAAAACGTCAACTAATTCACACCGCGGGTGTTGACGTTTAACAAATTGTTGACGTTTACGAATGTAAAATTTTTAAATAAAAAACATATCTGCTTTTAAAAGTTTTTATTAATTATAAACTAAAACCAAACATAAACAAATTCAAAAAGGAAACAAAAAAGGCATTCAACCTGACTAGAAACATAAAAGACAACTAGAACTAAAAGAATACATTTTAAATAAGATCATATTTTTAATTGTACATGCACTCATATGCATTTAAAAAAAATCGGTTATTTTTTTCTGCTGGTTTTTTCTTTCCAACACTTGGAAGAGAGCCTTCTCTCTTAAACGTCTTAATATATTTAAGTCATTTTGCTCAACATTCTCGCATTGAGCCCAATCCAAAGCCCTGTTTAATATTTCGACGGCTTCGCTTGGTTTTATTGTCTGCACATTTGTATCTAAATCGTTCTCCTCATCATCGAGCACTTCCAACTCCTCAATTTCACACGAATTAGAAACATTATCCAGCAAAATATCTTCATTCCACTCCTGAATGTATGAAACTGTATAGTCAACCTGAAGAAAAAAATCAAAAATTACCTGTCGTGTTGTTGAAACAATTGTAAAAATCGACAAACCTGAGGGTTTAGTTCATTAAGCAGATCAACTGCAAGCTCCATTTGTTGCTGAACGTCTGAGTTCATATTTTCTTTCAGTAGGCTTAACGGAATATCTTCCTCTGGATCTGTCTCATTTTCCTTGAAACGTAAAACATTTTGCCAGCATTTTACCATTGTATCTTTGCTTACTTTATTCCATGCGGATTCTAGAATTGTAACAGCATCCCTTAATGTAACACTTTTCATTGACTCTACTAGATCTAAATTTTTTGCCGCTACCATGGCTAAGAGGCTGTTTCTGTAGTACAGCTTCGTTATTTTGATTGCGTTCTGATCCATTGGTTGGATAAGTGGGGTAACATTTGGAGGAAAAAACATCGCAATTATGTTTTCATCTTCGGTTTTAAGCTCCATTTCACTTGGATCCCGATTCATCAGCATTGTATAGCTGATCATGGGATAGACCCATTTCTTCAATTTTTTGCTTCAGCTTGACTTTAAATGGTTCGACAAGCGAAGGTTGCGAAGATAGCTTTTCCCCAGTTATTTTAAGCAGACGAACTCCAAATCTTTTTTTAAATCCCTGCAACCATCCATCACTAGCGTTGAACGAGCATTCTTTTTCTTTCAGTTTAAGATGGATCTCTTTGGCTTTTTCTTTGAGCGCTAATGCATTTACCGGATAATTCCTTTCTCTCTGCTTAACAAACCACTTGTACAGACGTTTCTCCATTTTCGGCAACTCTGATGCTCTTAATGTCTTTCTTTTTCCTGGACCGGAAAATGTGTTATTAACACAGTCCAAAATCTTCTTTTTTTTCATTTTTATCTTGCTAATTGTTGACTTTGATACACCATATTTCTTCGCTAAAGCTACCGCACTTGTACCCTTTTCTAATAAGTCCAAAATAATTGCCTTTTCTTGTAATTTTAGCACTTTCGGTTGTTTTGAGCTCATTTTGGTAATGTGATACTTACGAGAACAAAAAAGCAACTGAACATAAATAAAAATATAATATGTATGTACGTGCAGTTGCAACTACTTTTCTACTCTACTTATAAGGGGAATCCCCAATTTCAGATGTGATTTCATAAAATAAATGTGTGTGTGTGTACAAATTTGTGTATTTTAACTGCTGCTAAATTCAAACTTTTGTTTTATTCAGAGTTGACGTTTTAGAGCTTTGTGGTTGGGTTGACGTTTTAGAGTAGGCAATGTAAAAAAAAAGCGTTGACGTTTTGGGATGTTGACGTAAACGAGCGTTGACGTTTTCCCGATTGCACTGTACTTGTTTATAGAGTGCACACAGTTTTAAATGAACTGCAGCAATTTTAAGAGTCTGCCTATTGCGATTCAAAAAAAAAAAATATATATATATATTACATACAATGAAATTTATAATCAAGCTTAAGTTCGTTTTTATTCCCTCTTAGAAAGAATTAATTAAATTACAAATTAGGTGATCATATTAAAGAAAAATTGGGAAAATTTTATTTTTAGACACCAGCACGAGTGGAATGCACATTTTCTAGACAGCCACGTCCCTCATCAGCACTACTTGTATCTAATCTACTTAGGGTAGTGTTCAAGGCGAATTCATACCAGGTGGAGTCGATAGCCCAGCTGATTGCTTTTTGCTCTCGTTTTTTGCTAATGTCTTGTCAAAAAATACATTGCTTCATATCTGCTAATCTAATGTCAAAGTTGTTGTTTTGTTGTAGTTGTTGTCCTACTGCTCTCACCTGGTATGAATTCGCGTTGGTAGTGTTATAGTTGTAAGCATCATCTATTTAACCAACCAAACCCAGATAAAGGAATACGAGAAAACTTGTATTCAATTATCAATCGTCAGTTGGTGAGAACGAAGTCTGCCACTACCATGGCAGAATAAACAAGGTAGACTCGCGGCGAAAAAAGGGTACAACTCTGTAATAAAAATACGTACATTTTGTTGTTGTATAAATCATTTTTGGCTGTCAAAATAAAAAATGTTAGAACATTTTGACACTGTAAGATGGTGACAGCAAATAGTCAGCTGAGCTCTCGAGTTTACCTGTTATGAATTCGCCTTGGCCACTACCTTAAGCTTCCCTCTTGTTGAATATTTTTACTTTAATATTTACCACCTATATTTTGTTGTTCCTTCAGCGAACTTTCGGTTAGCAATGAAGTTACTTTTTGTTCATTTGTTTTACTTCCAACGTTCGTTTTAAGTTAACACTAATCTAGTATCAAACCAAACTTTGTTGAGTAAACAAGATTGCGCGGTGCTTTGCGATTTTTAATTTAGAAAATTTTATTTATTATTAGTCGAAC